>VZTX01034117.1:0-24852 GCA_013400915.1 Pardalotus punctatus | reverse complement strand
CTGCCGCTGCCGCTGCTGCCGCTCCTGATGCTGCCGCCGCCGGTACGAGGTGAGCGGGGTGTCCCGGGGGGGCGGCAGCCGCGGGACGGGGCGTGCGGGGAGTTTGGGGGGCGTGCGGCCGGAGCCCGGCGTGCGGCGGGGATGGAGGCACCGCGGTGCAGGCACCGCGAGGGATGGGGATGCCTTCGCCCCGCGGCTCTCGGGGGAAGTGCCGGGATCCCGGGGGCAGCTCCATCCTCGCCGCCCGAGGGGAAAGATGATGGGCAAGGGACGCCCGGAGCCAGTTTCCCTCTCACGGGGATGCTCCCGGTGCCTTCCGGCCCCTCCGGCCCGTGCGGGCACCTCGGGAAGGCGAGGGGAGGGTCGCCACCGGCCGTCCGCGGCGACCCTGGGGTCCCCCGTCACTCAGCCGGTGAGGTCGCCCTTGGCTCGTTTGGTTCCCAGCCGTGGGCGAGGGCCACGGGCACCCCCGGAACCAAACACCCAGCCCCGTCCGAACCCGGCGTTTGGAGCTCCCGGGAAAAGCAAAGGGTTTATGGCAGAAATTCTCCGTTCCGACATCCAAGGAAGGCTGGGAGGGGGCTGAGCCACCCAGGCACCAGCCGCTCTCCCAAACAGCCCCCACAGCCGCCAGACGCCGAGTCACACGCGGTGCCATCACCATGGGGAGCTGGAAAACCTCCCCCTGTATTGCTGCACCAGGGGCTCCGGGGGGTTTCCAGCCCCAACGGGACTGGCTCGCTCACGGGTGATGCTGAGCGCTCTGTGGTCGCCGGGCTGGGGGGGCTGCAGCTCCCAGGAGCCCGTCGGGGAGTTGTGTTCCCAGCAGGTATTTCAGGACTTGCTCTTCGGGCTCATCCCTGCACCTTCGAGTTGGCTGCTCGCATTGCCCCCGGCTTCACAGCCGAGGGAGCGACATGAAGCTGTGTAGGACGGGGAGGGCAGGCTTTAGGGGGGATATCAGGGAAAGGTTCTTCCCCCAGAGGGTGCTGGGCGCTGCCCAGGCTCCCCAGGGAATGGGCACGGCCCCGAGGCTGCCAGAGCTCCAGGAGTGCTTGGACAGCGCTGCCAGGGATGCACAGGGTGGGATTTCTGGGGTGTCTGTGCAGGGTCACGAGTGGGTCCTTGTGGGTCCTTGATCCTTGTAGGTCCCTTCCAACTCAGGATATTCTAGGACTCGGTTGTTCCTGGGCAGCTGTCTCAGAGCCCTTTGGCTTTTCGCAGGCACCACTGCCAGGCTGGAGGAGAAGCTCCCCCACGTCGAGAGGTACGAGACGGTGCTGCCGCGGGAGCTGCCAGTGCCCCGGGGGAAGAGGGACCTCTCTGCCCCTCCGGTGAGTCACAGCTCGGCGCTGCCGCCCTCACTGCTTTCCAGGGAATCAGCGGGGATCTCGTCTGGCCACTGGGCTCAGAGCTGGACCCTTGTCCCTCGTCCCACAGCTGTTCTGGACCCCCTCAGCCCTGCACCAAAAGAATGACACGCCACCCGTTTCCTTGCCTTGCTTCCATCCCAGAGGATGGAGATGTTGAAACAGTTGATTGGAGCAGCTTTTCCGGGCTGTTTTGGGTCTAATTAGGACCTGCAGACAGCGGGGTGCATTCTTGGAGACAGGCGCTGCTTTCTCCAGCGCTTTCTTTGGAGACGTGACCCAGCGGTGCCACCTCTTGCAGCCTTGCAGTGATCTTGTGACATCTGGTCTTTCCTTGAGGAGGGGTTTGTGAAGCCTCGTGGAGCTGTAAGCACTTTTCTTGCTGTGTTTGCTGAAATTGGGGATTTTTTGTCCTTTGGGACAGAGAAATAAGAATCAGAAAGTTGCAGAAATCCACATGAAAGCAAGCCAGTGCTGTTTGTCTTGGGAAACCTGGCAATTTGGGGGAAGGAGTGGGGTTTGAGTCAGGAGTTTGGAGTGCTTGATGTTGACATCCGTAGGATGCCTTGACCTCAAAGATACTTTCTTCATTGCCTTACAGTGAAATTCAGCCAATTTTTAAAAATTCCTTTCTATTTCCTATTCCGACCCAGAAAGCAGCGATTTTAGCGCCTGGAGGGATGGAGAGGCTGGGGACACGTATTCCCTAGCGCCACACAGCACGTTCCTCTGTGATTCAAACCCTTCCTGATAAGCTAGCTTCAAAAACACTCCCCGAAAGCATCTGTTTTCCCTGCTCTAGAAACCTAAACTTGTCCACGAGATAAACATTCCCCAGGCTATTTAGAGACGCCATCTGTGCCGGGTGCGCGCCGGGCGGCTCTGCACCGATCCCCCTGGAAAGGGGAGCTCACCCACCTCGGAATCCCTCTGGAGAAGACATCTGCCTCGAGCTGTGCTCCTTGGGACTGCCACGGGGGCGGTCGGATGGGTGGCACCTGGATCTGGTCTTGCGTTGGGTGGTCCTTGGACATCTCAAACCTGCTTTGTGGAGGGTAGGAAGTCTCCGGCTTTCCAAGCGCTGTTTTTCACTCTTGGAGAAAGGTTAGGTTTTGCTCTCCTGGTCATCTGGGTGGGGAAGAAGCTCTCAGCAAGGTTTGACCACCACCAAGCACCTCTGAGACAGAGATGGGCGTTTTCCATGCTGGCTCCCCCTGTAGCCAGGATGGGCATGGGCCACCAGGAGCTGGTTCTGGAGTGACTGGGACACCCGGGATCGGTCCAGCAGAGCCACCGGCCAAGTGAGGATTGAAGCAGACCAGCTACCCCCTGGCCTTGCTTAAATCCAAACCTTCATCCCTGCAGACAGGGTGGAGCCCTGCATCCTGCAGCACAGGATGTCCTGGATGCCAGCTTTCCCACCAGCACAGCAGGGAGAGTAGCAAACCCAGGTTCTTCAAGGAGAGGGATTTGGAAAAGCGAGCCCCACTCCTCCTGCAGGGCCTGTTGCCTCTTCCCACCCAGGGAAGGAACACCCTGTGCTGGGGTGGGATGGGACATCCCGTCCCCAGCCTCTGCGAGCTCTCTGGGTCTCTCACTGAGACCAGCTGGAAGAAATCCCTCCTCTCCGTGCGCTGTGGTTGTGGCTGTGCTGTGCTGGCTCAGCACGGCCACGGGGCTTGCAGGGCTTCTCCCAAAGCCTTCCCATCTGGAGCCCTTGCTCAGCCCATGCTAATGAGGAAGGGGGTGATTCAGTGAAGCTTTATCAGGACTTTTTATTTTAAACTTGCCCTGCGGTCGTCTCCAAGAGACGCTCCCTGACCCACCACCCCCTTCCAAGCGCTTTCCTGCCATTCCTTAAGACCTCTTCTGGCCTCGGGGTTGCCAACAATAACAAAGGATGGCTTTGTTGGCGGACACGGGTCGGGACGGGTGGGAGACGCTGTTCATAAGAGAAGAATTTTCCAGGGATGCGCGAGCGCGCTGGCATGCCGGCCTGGAATTGCAAACCAGGGAGAATCGGGGGCAGCTGAGTGACAGGCAAACCCTCTTACCTGGCCCCGCTGGTGCTGAGTCAGCAAGGCTTTCAGCTCAGCCTGGCTCCTTCCAGGGCACAGATCATCCTCTCGGGAATGCTGAGCCATGCTATGACAGCAGGTGCTGTCATCCTCTCCCAAGGAAAAGGCAGTACAGCTCATCCCTGAGGAATGCTGGCCCCATGGGAAAGGTTTGCTTTGCCTTTGACTCAGCTCTCTCCACACCTGGATTCTGCAGGGGCTGAGGATGTGCCCTCAGGAGAGGTGGATGTGTGCTCAGATGACTCAGGTCTCTTGTGCCAAGGGCACAGCCTGACACGGGACCTCTCTCCCAGTGACCCCAGTGGGATGGGGCTCTGGAGGTGGAGATCACAAGATATCCCAGAGGAAAACACTTTTCCTGTAGGAACATCTCCATCCTGAGGGCTCAGGGCTCAGCTGGCAGAGCCACAGCCACCCTGCCTCCCTCCCACCGGCAAAGGGGATCTGGGACACAGTGATGCTAAAATCTGCTCTGAGAGGCTGAGGAGAGCCAAGGGAAGGTTTTTCCCTAAATGCGATGTGGCGTGTCAGATCAGTCCGGGAGGAGGAAGTCTCTGCTGATAAGAGCCATGGGGATCTTTGTGGTTCAGCCGGTGAGTAAGTGCTGAACTCAGAGCCCAGAAATGGAGCTCTGTGACTGATGAGTAGGAAACCTCAGTCCCTGGCACGGCCATCTGCAGCCATGTGTCAGACACGGGAAACCAGACTTTGCTGACTCGTCTCCTTGCGGGTGACCTGTTCTTCATCTCAGGATGTGCCGGGGATTTGCGTTATTGCCCACATGCTTTCTTCCTTCTCTTCTGATTTCCTGTGTCTTTGCTGGATGCCTCCAGGGTGAGCAGCAGGCTCCCGGTCCTGCAGCGGGGCACTCGCAGACCCCATCCCCCTTCTGGGCAGGACAGGGACCAAGGGGCCTCTCTGGTGCAGCTCTCGCTCCTGCTGGTGGTGGGTCTCTGATGGCACCTCTCTTTCTTGCAGAGCATCTACCCAGACCACGTCCTGTACAGCGTGCGTGCCGAAGGCAGGGAATACCTCCTGTGGCTGGAGAAGAACAGGTGAGTGCAGGCTGGCACGGTGGGGTGGCTTGAGGCGGGCTTTGCATCCCACCCTTGCCGTGAGCATCCCTTCTCCAAGGCCTGCTGTCATTGCACCGGTGATCTAAGCCCGAGCCCAGAGCATTTTATTCCCTCCTTGCAAAACCCACTGTGGGCCATTCTCCCCCAAAGCGGGGCTGCTGCTGACGCCCCTTCCCCACCCCGCAGGGCCCTGCTGGGGCAGCACTACACCGAGACACACTACTCGGCCAACGGCTCCGAGATCATGGAGAAGCCAGACACCCAGGTACAGGCTGGCTCTGGGGGAGCAGGGCTCCCACCCCCGTGGGGTCCCACCACGCTGGAGCAGCCCCCACACCTCTGCTCTCTCTCTCTTGGCAGGATCACTGCTTCTACCAGGGCCGTGTGCGGGGACACGCCGGCTCAGCAGCGAGCATCAGCACCTGCAGCGGGCTCAGGTAGTGCCCCAGCTCCCTGGAGCACTGTGCCTGGCTGGGGGACAGCAGGGATTTTGGGCTCGCTGGGGGACAGCAGCCAGCCTTGGCACGTGCCACGGTGAGCTGGAGTGACCGAGCCCCGGTGACCCGGTGTGACTGAACCCGGCCGTGCTGATGGAGCGAGAGCTCAGCTTTCCCCTGCGGAAGGGACGGTGACATCCCTCTTCCTGCTGGAGCTGCTGGCCCTGGCTGGGTGCCTGGCAGGAAAGCAGCACAGCACTTTTGGGGGGCTGACTCATGGCAATGGGGTGAGAGTGGAGCCCTGACACCACAGGAGCTCCAGGCAGGGGTGTCCTCGCTGGATCCATCCCGAGTGGCTCAGTTGCTGAACCCCAGGACATTCCTGCTGCCCAAAGTACCAGATCCTCCCTGTGCTGTGGGTGCCGTGCCATCGTTTGCCCCCTCCCAGCCCAGCAGCCAGTTTGGCAGCTGTATTTTTATAGAATCCCAGAATCCCAGAATGGTTTGGGCTGCAAGGAGCCTTAAAGCTCATTAAGTCCCACCCCATGCCATGGGCAGGGACAACTTCCACTATCCCAGGGTGCTCCAGCCTGGCCTTGAACACTTCCAGGGATGGGGAAATATCACAGGCACTTTCAGGCGTGTGTGTAGGGTCTGTCGTGTCCCGCCTGTCGTGTAGGGTCTGTCGTGTCCCCAACCTGACCCCTGCCCTCTCTCTCTCCAGTGGGTTTTTCCGGGTGAATGAGACCACCTTCCTGCTGGAGCCGCTGGAGGGGGCTGTGGCCGGCCGGCACGCAGTGTACAGAGCTGCTCACCTGCGGGGGAAACGCGGCACCTGCCGGGAGCCCGGGGCCACCCTGGAGTACGACCGCGAGCCCAAAATCCCTGCAGCCATGAAGCTCTACCGCTGGGTAGGGATGGCATTGCTGCTCCTTCCTGAGCCGGGGTCCTGTGCAGTCCCGGGGAGTAGTGGGGGCGTTCTGTGCCCCTTGGAGGTGCTCCTCTCCCACGAGTTGTTGTTTGGGTACCCCAACGCAGGTTGGAACAGGCCCTCAGATCCTGCCCATTAGCAGGAGCCTCCTCCCACACCATGATCTACGTGATGCCTGCAGAGCCTGGTGCGTTATCCCAGTGCCAGGCTCGGGTTTTCCAGCATACAAGCTGGAAGAAGTCTGAAGCCCAGCAAAGCAACATCACAGAGCCGAGCTAGGAGACCCACTAACCTTGGAAGATCCTCCAAGATCCGACACATCCCATGGGAGGGTCAGCTGCCTGGCTTGGCAAGCTGCAAGCTGAACCCCACTTTCCTCTTCCCTTCCAGAAATCAGGTCCCGTACACAAAGGTCCCCGGTACGTCGAGCTGGTCCTGGTCGCAGACAACCAGGAGGTAAAGTGGGGTGAACTGGTGCCTGTGGGTTCTCTGTCATCCCCTGCAGTGAGGAGCTCAAAGCCACCCTGGAAATCTCTCTGTGTCCTTCCCATAGTTCAGGAAGCACAAGGACCTGCGCACCGTGCAGAACCGCATGAAAGAGATCGTGAACCACGTGGACAAGGTGAGCCCAGGGCTCTGAACCCGCCCTTCCAGCTCCCACACGTGTCCTGCGGCACCAGCGTGGACACAGAGGTGGTGGAGAGGTTGGTGTGGGTGGGGTGGTGGAGCTGGAGCCGACCTTAGGCCCACGGGCGGCTGCTGCAGGGTGACCACAATGGCATGTGCAGGATGGACATGATGAGCGGCTCAGTCCTGTCCATAAGTGAAGGGAAATTTTGTCCTGTAACCCCAGGGAGCACATCCCATGGTCGCTCTCAGGCTGGAGGGGCTGCTAACAAGGGCAGGGATGCATTGCAGCATGGGGAGTTTCCCGATTCCTTCAGCCTCACTTGCTGTTTGGCAGTGTGGGAGCAGCATCCCAGCCTTCATCAGCCGAGAGAGCCCAGAGGTGCGGGGGGAAAACCTGTCTACAGGGTGACCCCGTCTTGTGTTATTTATTGAGGGTGGCAGAGCTGATATGGCGCAGTGAGGAGCATCCTGGGCTCGGCTGCAGTTCCCCAGCAGAGGCAGCTGGGACCTCCCCTCTGCTGCTGCAGCCCAAGTCCAAGCTCTGTGTCCGGGCTGTGTCCCAGCTCTACCAGCCCCTCCGCCTGCGGGTGGCCTTGATCGGCCTGGAGGTGTGGAACCACAGGGACAAAATCACAGTGAGCCCCAACCCGGAGGTGACACTGGACAACTTCCTGCACTGGCGGGAGTCGGAGCTGCTGCGGAAGAAGCCACACGACAACGCCCAGCTGATCACGTAAGAACAGGGGGGCCCTGCCTCGCCACCCTCCCAGCCCTGCTGCTGCCCCGGGCACGTGGCCACCGGGGCGTCTCAATCCCACAGGGGCGTCGACTTCCACGGCAACACCGTGGGGCTGGCCAAGAAGCTGGTGATGTGCACCAGGGACTCGGGCGGCATCAACCAGGTGGGTCCTGTGGTCTTCACTGCGTTTTCCAGAACCACTCCCTCCTCCGCTGGTCCCCAGCTTTCCCCCTCTGGATTTGGTCCCCGGCATCTCCACCCCTTGACTGACCCCCAAAGAAGCATGAGGGCTGTGGCACTCAGCTGGGCCCATGTACACTTGAAGAGCCTCCCAGAGAAGCCCCATGGACACAGGAGCTGGGATTTTAGGAGGCTCTCAGGTGGCTGGGACTGGCTGTGCTACCCACCCCTCCCCAGGTCTGTGGGAGCGGGAGCAGGAGTGATCAGCTGTGGGATCTGTGGCCTCTCAGACCCACCACAAAGCATCACTTTTTGGAGCAGCCGCTTTGTCTAAGCTCACTGACAGCCCTGAGAGCCCATTCTGGGGGTCTTCAAGGGCCATAGGACCACACCCAGCTTGTGTCTCCCCTTACCTGAGCACGGCAGTGTGAGGGGACACATTGCAGAGCCCCAGCGGCCCCGTGGAGAAGCTGTGGAGAAACCACAAGGGTATTTAATGCACGCTGCACTCCTTGTCCCACAGGATCACAGCACGAACCCCATCGGCGCCGCATCCACCATGGCTCACGAGATGGGGCACAACCTGGGCATGTCTCACGACGAGGACGTTGCTGGCTGCCGCTGCCCCGTCTCCAAAGCTGATGGGGGATGTGTCATGGCAGGGAGTGTCGGGTGAGTGAGGGAGGCAGGGGGACATCCCTAGGCAGCAAATACGTCAAGGTGTCCTCTGGCTGTGTCCTGGTGGGGTGAAACCCGTGAGATGGTCAGGTCTGGGCGGACATTCCACTCCACCCCGCTCCTCTTAGCCTGTCGGTGTCCATCCAGCTTCCCCCTGGGCTCTCTGCTCATGACTGCCCGCTTTTGTGCCCTCCAGGCTGGTTTACCCCAAGCTCTTCAGCCGCTGCAGCGAGCAGGACATGTGGCAGTTCCTGGGGGACCCCCGGACCAGCTGCCTGCTGAACGCCCCCCGAGCGGATGAGCTGTACGGGGGGCCAGTGTGTGGGAACCAGTTTGTGGAGCGGGGAGAGCAGTGTGACTGCGGCACACCAGAGGTAGGGATGCTCTCCAAAAGGCTGGGAATGAGGGTGGGCAGCAGGGACCTGAGATCTGCCCATCAGACTCTTCCCTTGTGCTCCTGATGGTTCTGCCGAAAAATAACTCGCAGAGGATGTTCGTGTGTGCCCCCCTTCATGGCTGGCTGTGATTTTAGCTTAAGAAAGATGGACGTCCCCCCCAACATGTCCTCCAAAGAGGTGACCCAGGAGGGGACATCGGGGCATGTTCTTTCAAGGGCTGTGCTCAGATGCTCCTCACCCTTTCCAGCCTGTCACAGGGGGGAATTGAGACAAACAGCCAGACCATGCCTCTGGGATAAATCCCTGGTCACAGCCCTGTGCTGGGACCTGAAGGAATGCTCCGCTCATGCAGGGAGCACAGAAACCCTCATGTTTTCTCCTTCCTGGAGAAGTGCAAAGGGGCCCAGGTGAGGCTCTGTCTTCTGAAAAAATCCCTTCTGGTCCTTTGGTTTGGTGTTGGGGTTGGGGGTAAAGAGGCAGCAGGAATGGTCCCCGCCTGGGATGTTGCTGTATTTTTGTTCCGTGGTTCAGCCCACGGCAGCTACACTGCTGTGGGCACCTGGTGACATGGCAACCTGGTCCCCACCCCTGCCAAGGAAGGAAAGGGTCCTTCAGGGGGCTTCCACGGGGGTTTCAGCCCACCCCTGTCTTGCAGGAGTGCTCAGACCGTTGCTGTAATGCCACCACATGCCAGCTGAGAGAGGGAGCCGAGTGTGCCCGAGGGGAATGCTGCCAGGACTGCAAGGTACTGCTGTCCACATGGGACCAGCTCGACGGGTACTTAAGTAGGGGAAGAGCCAGTCCGAGCCCTGGAGGTGCCTCTGTGCCGTGCAGTAGCTCAGTCAGGAGCGGGGTGTCGGTGTCAGGATCCATGGGGGAGCTGAGAGACGTTTCCCAGATCAGGATGTTGCTGTGCTGTGGTGCCTGGAGATGTGAGAGCACCCAGGCCGTGCTGACACCCCGTTTTCCGTGCAGGTGAAGGCTGCAGGTGTGCTCTGCCGGGCCAGCAAGAACGACTGCGACCTTGCCGAGCACTGCAGCGGCCTCAGCGCCGAGTGCCCGGAGGACGTGTTCCAGGAGAACGGCATCTCCTGCCAGCACGGCAAAGGATACTGCTACAACGGGGCCTGCCCCTCGCACGGCGAGCAGTGCCGGGCGCTCTGGGGCGCAGGTAGGGCCCCCTCCCTGTCTGCCCTGCTGCCCCACCTGCAGCGGGATGCGCCCGGAGCCCCTCGGGCCAGCACACTGCCCGGCTGCGGTGCCTCCCTGCGTCCTGCCGATCCTAAAGCGCCTGTGACCCTTTCCGCGTGTCCCGCAGAGGCGCAGGTGGCTCCTGACGTCTGCTTCAAGCACAACAGCGAGCAGCACGTTCACCTCCACTGCCTCACCGAGTACGGGAAGCAGCCCTGCAGCCCCAAGTAAGGAGAGGAGGACGCGGGGGGATGTCCCGGCCTGGCCGAGCCCCCTCCCGCTGGCTCTGACGGCGGCGTGTCCCGCAGGGATGTGAAGTGCGGCACGCTGCTGTGCCTGAGCGACAACACCCAGCCCATCCTCGGCAGCGGCTACTACTCCTTCGGCTACTACTTCGGCCGCTTCAAGTGCAAGGCGGTGATCGCGGGCAGCGACGCGGGCGAGGCGGCCGAGCTGCGGCTGGTGCCCACCGGGGCCAAGTGCGGGGAGGAGATGGTGAGATCCGGGCCGGGGCCGGGCCGGGCCGGGGGCGGGGGAGCGCCGGCCCCGGGGCAGCCTCAGAGCCCCCTGCCCGCCCCCAGGTCTGCTACGCCGGGCGCTGCCAGAACCTCCTGGTCTACGGCGACAAGAACTGCTCGGCCAAGTGCAACAACCACGGGGTAGGCGGTGGGATCGCGCCCTCCCGAAGCTGCTGCGGGCCCCTTCGGCACGGCCACCACGCTGACGCTCTCCCCCCTCGTCCCAGGTGTGCAACCACAGGCGGGAATGTCACTGCGACCCCGGCTGGGCAGCGCCCTACTGCGAGCAGGAGATTTCAGGGATAGCCGCAGGTACGGTCCCCTCATCCCGACGCGTGTCCCGAGGAGGCAGCCTGGGGACGGGGCGGCAGCGGCTGGTGGGTGCTGCTCCATCCCCAAGCGCCGGGTCGGTCCCCACAGGGAGCAGCAGCGTGGTGCTGGCGGCCGTGCTGGCCGTGCTGGCCCTGGCCGGAGTCCTGCTGGGCAGCGGCGTGGTGCTCCTGAGAGCCAGGGCGGCGCGGCGCTCCCACAAAGGGTAATTCCCGTCTCCGCCTCCCGGCTGCTCGGGGCTGAGCTCCGGAGTGCCCGGAGCAGCCCCACACGGTCCCTGTGTCCCACAGGAGCTCCGCCGGGACTGCCGCAGGCCTGGCCAACCCGCTGTTCCAGGAGGGCGGCCGGGCGCGGCCGGGCCGCCGCCAGCTGTCCCGCCGGGACATCGGCCAGCCCAGCCTGGTCAGCAGCACGGCGGCCCCGCGGCCAGCCCGGGCGCACAGCCCTGTGCTCACCCTGCGGCCATCGGCTGCCGGCCCCCAGGTGACACCTCGCTCCCCTCCGGGATGGCCCCCCCAGGTAAGCGCCCCTCCCAAGTGGCCCCCAGCCTTCCTCTGCTCCCTGTCCCGCTCCGGGTCCCTCCTTGGTGCCCAGGTGAGGGAGTCGGGTCTGTCCTCCCGCCAGGAGAAGCCGAAGCCACCCAGCAAACCTCTCCCGGCACTGAAGGGCAAAGTGCCGAGCCAGGGCGAGGGTCCGCAGGGACCGGCCCTCCCACCGACACCCTTTCAGCGGTGTCCCCCCCCAAAGGTGGCCCTGAAGCCGCCCCCAGCCAGGAGGTGACCAAGGATGCTCCATCCGCCACCGCGGCAGGCCGAGGAGTGGCACAGCTGGGCGGGTGGCACAGCTGGCGAGCCATGGTCTCACTTCCACCCTTACTTGAATTGCTGGCCGGACCCTCGGACCGTGCCCGAGGGGAGACCGGTGTTTACAGATCTCGAGTTGTGCCTTATTGGACTCGGCAGTCTCAGTGCTGTCCCAGGGGAGCCGTCAGCCGGGGCTTCCCAAGGAAACCGGGAGCGGGGACAGTGCCGGCTCCGGTTGGGAGGATTGCCCCACGTTGGCCCAGGCTCTCCTGCGCCCTGGGAGCTGCTGCCTTCTCTCCTGACGTCCTGAATGTGTTCTGCTCCTCCTGCCCTTCCCTGCTGGGGCTGTGGAGAAGAGCTCCCGGCACCACGGGGCGGGAAGAGCACTGCTCTGTGAGGACCATGCCCCAGGAACACCGCCCTGGCTGGGGGCATCACACGGTGGGATGTCACCAGGGGCTGTGGTGGGTCCAAGCTGGGCTTGGCCTCCCCACGGGGCTTTTCTCTCTGAAGTTACTGTTCAAAAGGGAATTTACTGGGAGCCTTTTTGCTGCAGCCATTTATTTATGACCCTTATGTGACCATTTTGAGCTACCTGCTGTAACACCAGGCCTCCCATTTTTGATAATTTAGGTTCAAGGCTTTTATACCAATAAAGACTGAAGGCAGAGGTGTCATGGGGTGTATCCGGGCAGGCATGGAGCTGTGCGGGGATCAGGGAAGGCGGAGAAGGCTTGGAGCTGAGCTCCCGAATCCAGTGGCAGAGCAACAGGGGCCAAACTGCAGCACATTTTGCCAGCCACGCAGAGCCAGGCTGCCCCAGGGGCTGCAGGATGCTGCAGGGATTCCCCTCGTGCTCAGCACCATCTACTCTAAGCCCACGCTGCTCCCAGGGCTCCCAGGGTGGCCGTCCCTGCAGCTGAGGACATTCACACCATGCAGTGCCACCACTGCAGGGTGAAAAGGCAGAGCCTACTTGATGCACCACCAGTGACACCAGCCCTAAGACACATAAAACCATCAAAAAAATGGTAACAAAATAATTTTATTCTGCTTTATCAAAAGAACGTAACACTGTGAATGTAAACCTGACCGTATGTACCGTGTTTCCTTAAGGAGATGCAGATCCAGGGGCAGACCCCTTTAGTCACAGGCCCATGCAGGCTGTGAGAGCAGAGAGAAAAGCCAGTTCAATCCCAAAATCCTGCCTGCAGCCGTGTCCCTGCTCACAGCTGGGGCTCAGAGGGCAGCACAGCCCACACCAGGGCGCCAAAGCTGCGGCCGTGCCCTCCTGCACACACTGGGACTGCTGCAGCGGTGGCCAGGGAAGCAGGGAGGGGTGGAGGAGGTTTCTGCAGAAGGCACTGAGCATCACACATGCTGCTGCAGGACCTGGGACTGCAGGAGCATCCCCTGGGGTCCCTCAGGCCTCACAGGTAGGTGGATGATGCATACAGAGGGACACTGAGCCAGTGACAGCCACTTAAGGCAAAGCCATGCACCCACCCGGATGGCGAAGGGAGGCATAGCAAGGCTCGGATCCAAAGGGAAGCAGCTCTTCCTGCCCCGGCCTGGAAGGTTTTCCTGCTCACTGCAGGGACACCTGGCTCTGATCACTGCAGGAGAGGGATGACCTGCCTGGTTATTGCTCCCAGCAGTTCCCCTCGTGCCCTTGTCACTGCCAGGCTGGCAGAACCTACCCTGTCCACCCATTTGTGATGCCCAATGTCCAACCCCAGCAACACATGAAGACAATCATGGAGACTACATCCCTGCCAGCATTCCCTTCAGCAGTGCTTCCAGCCTACAAAGCCTGCCCTCATCCCAAAATCCAACCTAAGTGGGTGCTGCTGGGCAGAGGAGAAGCTGTGTCTGTGCCAAGGGCCTGCTGCAACACTGAGCAGGTGGCAGGGCAGAGATGAGACTCCACTGCTTCCTCAAAGCCCATGCCACAGGAGAAAGAGAGCCCTGCCAGCCAAACAGCATTTCCAGGAGACATTTCAAACACTACAAAATACACTGCCACCCCCTCTCTGCTCTGGTGCCCTGGTCCTGGGCTCCTGCCCTGGCTGGGCTGGAAGAGGAGCTGGGATCCTGGAGAAGAGCATCAGCTGAGCCTTGGAAGTTTGCAGACAGATGGAGGACAAGAAAGACCACCCGAAACTGCTGCAAAGTCCCACACTTACGTCCTACACCCTGCAGAAGGGGCAGGGCCAACACAGCCCTGCTCTGCCCCAGAGATGGAGGAGGCAGTGAGGGCAGGAGCTGAGACAGCAGAAGATACCGTGTGTTACCGAACTTCCCTGTGGAGAGACACTGCCACCCCTGAAGTCCAGCCACACAGGGTGGGGACGCAGCACTGCAAAGCCAGAGCCCAACACACCTCCTCTGGGGACATGCCAGCACAGGTAAAGCCACTTTGGGTTGAATGTCTCATAACAGCAGGAGCTAAATACATCCCTCCCCTTGCCATGAGGCTGCAGATGGTGCCAGGGACAGATCTCAGGATATGTCTTGATCTGGCATTTGAATGCCTGGAGCGCCACCACCCCCTGCCCCTCCCAAGGGTGGTGTGGCTGCTCTGAGGGGACAGGACAGCAGGAGGGATGCACAGGTGACCAGCTGGCAGAGGAGAGCAGGTCTCTGAACATGCAGCAGGCAGTGCTGGGGTGCTCCCAGCTGGAGAATGGCATTCCAGCTCTTGCCAGGTGCTTCCCCAGCCTCGGCACCCAGGATGCTCACAGAACACAAGGAGCGGGTCCTAGAAACAAGCACATCCTCACAGGCAGAGGGGAGGGAGCAAGAAAACAGGAAAGCAGTTGTCCCAGCAGATCCCCCCTCCCCGGGCACATCTCTCCCTCACCCTGCTGTGCCACAGCAGGAGCAGGGTCAGATATACCACCACACACATCGGGATAGAAGATCCTCCTGCCAGAAAACCTGGCCAGGGATGAGAGGACCAGGGCTACACTCCTTGCTGTGGCTCTTCATGGACACACAATGCAGGTCCCACTTTCTGGAGCAGTGGATTTCACACGGAGGAGCAGCAATGTCTCACCTACTTTGCAGCTGAGGTGTCAAACATCTGATCTGCTGCACAGTAGGGTCCTTTCACTTTTCACTTCGCCAGCACGGCAGAACAGTGGAAATTCAGCCCACTTTCCCTGGTGAATGACTTACAGAGAGGCTGGGATCTAAGCAAAGATTTGCCAGGCTCTGTTCCCAACCAGCTGCTCCGAGGTGCTCCTGAAATCTGGTTTAGGAGGCAATGAGGCTCAGCCACCCAGCTGGAACACCACAGTCAGTCCCAGGCAGCCAGTGCGAGGCTCTTGCTTGGAGAGGGGGGCTGCAGAATCCCTTCAGAGATTGCTTCCTCCAGGTCGTTATCTAGTGCTGCTGTCTACAGGAATATTATGGCTATGCAGATCCTACTCCAATAACCTATTCCACACCAAACCACTCCTCACCCTGAGCAGGAACACGCTGGCCAAGGAGAGCTCACTCCACTGGAGTCCTTGAGGATAGCGAGACAGCGTCGGCAGAAACCTTCACCACACGAAGCTTCAGCAGCGGGACAAGGGGGAACCTCCTCTTCACTCAGCCTCAGCCAGGAGTGCGGGGTGACGACCAGAGAGCAGCAACACAGCATTCAAAGCCACGTCTTCCTCCAGAGCAATGCCTGCTAAATAACTGCACCTACCCCACGAGGCTTTCCTGCTGTCTGTCGTTTAATATTCCAGTATAGGTATGTTAGTACAGGATTATCCCTCCTTTGGAAGCACCAATTTAATAGGGGGGAGAAACGGAAGAGGCAGAGCCCTTGCAATCTGTTGCTAGAAGAAAATCAACCCAACTGCCACCTATACACAAGATGTCCAGGCATGTGCTGCATCCGCCCCACCAGCACAGGGCCACGTCCCCGGTCACAGCCGGGCTCGCTGCTGAGCTACACCGGGTTCCCTTCTGCCTCCCTCAGCCAGTACTCTCCTCGCCTCTGAGGGGGGTTTCTCCAGAGGTGTCTGGGGCCTCCTGTTCAGGAAGGCTGGTTGTGTGGGCAGTCCTCACGTTGGCCTGCTGGAAGGCACAGGAATCCAGGAACACGCCGGGGATGCGGTCACCAAAGTACAGCTTGCTGTTGGCAGCTATCGCCTGGTACTTCATCAGCTCCAGATACTCAGGGGTCAGCTTCAGCTGCGAAAAACAGAAACCAGAGACTCTAAGAGACAACTTTCTGGGCCCTACATCATTAGATTTCACATCAGGCAGCTGCCCCTTGGGTTGTGGGCTGTTAAATCAAGTGTTTTTCCAGTGTTGCCCACCTCAAGCTGATCTCCTGTGCGGGGGAAAAGAGTGAGTGACCAGCTTCCCAGTGCTCACCTTGTTGGAGTCAGCCAGCTTCCGAGCAGTGTAGTACTCTGCATCAGCTTTTGCCTTCTCCCTTGCCAGGAATGCAGCATCTAACACAGCAGCAGACAGTGGACAGGAAAGAAAGCATTAGCAAGTGAACGGCCCCACCACACTGAGCGCTTGAGCCCTCGTCCTGTGGGGACCACCTGACCCAGGAGTGCTTATGGCAGCCTGGCTGGCCCTGCACCTGCCCTGCAGCTTCCTGGAGAGTTCCACACACAGGGCAGGAACGACCCCAGGGCACAACCCCACACCTCTGCAGCACCCTCGATGACTTTTGCAGGTCTCTCCCTGCCACCACCCCCAGCTGGCAGACGGCCCCAGCGGTGTGGTTACCTTCAATCTCAGAAATCCGCTTCTCTGTTTCCTTCTCCATAATCTTCTGTTGGTAGTGAATCCTGGCCACCTGTGCAGCCTTCTCAGCCTCTGTAATCACAACGGGCTCAGCTGGGAAATTTGCTTCTCAGGGCTTGAGCACCGGCACCCCAACCCCAGCACCTGGCTGCAGGATCTGCCACACCAGGAGCTGGCTCCCTGCTCCCTCCCTTCCCACTCAGTGCCGGTCTGTACTCCGAGCAGCACAGTTACAGGAGGAAAACACAGTGCTGATGTCTGCAGAGCTGACATCCCGTTTACAAGTGTGATCCCCTTGGCACAGGGACATGGAGCTCCAAGCCCAAGCAGTTTTTCCAGTGGAGTGATTTCCTCCATCCCTGCTGCAGGACAGAGGTTGTCCCTGCTCTGCTGCTGTGGGATTTTCACTCAGCTGTTCAAAACAACTGTTTGTGCAGCCTGGCAGTGCCTCC
Organism: Pardalotus punctatus; assembly: GCA_013400915.1. Classification (NCBI taxonomy): domain Eukaryota; kingdom Metazoa; phylum Chordata; class Aves; order Passeriformes; family Pardalotidae; genus Pardalotus; species Pardalotus punctatus. The sequence goes on along the minus strand of VZTX01034117.1, from coordinate 8,280 downwards.
CTCAGGGAGCTGTCAGCGATGCAGACAATGTCCTGCCCCAGCTTGGCAGGGAATGCAGGAATGGAGGCTCAGCCTGTGCTGGTGACATTACCAATGAGGGCTTTCTTCCGGTCTGTCTCTGCCTCCTTCTCCACCACCTTCTGCCTCTGGGCCGCAATCAGCAGCTTGGTCTTCTCAGCCTCCCTGCAAGGGGACAAGCGTTATCCTGGGAAAGGGAATGGGGAGCAGCTCTGCATCCCAGGAGAGGCCATGGGGACAAGAGGCCAGCTCCCTGCTCACAGCCATGGGGACTTCCTCTGTCTGCAGCTGTATGAGCACATGAACAGGCCAAAGGGAGGGACCATCCCCCTCCCCATCCGGCACTGGCAACGCCACTACGGGATGCAAGTCCAGTCTGAGGCCCTCAGGACCAAGAGCAGGGCAGTGTGGGCTGGGAGCTGGGCTTGCTCAACCAAAGGTAAAGGGACAGCCGATGGTGTATCCTTCTGCCCAAAGGCACCCCAGAGATCCTGGAGGGGGGCTCATGGGCAAGACAGCAACACCCCTGAGCCCTGATTTCAGTATGGAAATGGAGAAACAGAATGCACGAGCGCACCTGGCCAAGCACACACTGTCTGGAGCTCACCTCTCACTCCCTGAGCACCAGCGAAGAGCTTTCCAACAGCATTGTGCCTGTGCAGGAGCCTCAAAACTAATTAATGCAATTTTATGTCCAGCTACTCACATTAGTTCAAAGTTTCTTCGGATGGCCTCCGGAATTTTGGGTTTTGTAACACGCACAGCCTGTGAAAGAAAAAGGAAGCACATTTTAAATTAAACACGTGGGCAGGGACACCTTCCACATTCCAAGGTTGCTCCAAGCCCCAGTGTCCAACCTGGCCACGGACACTTCCAGGGATTCAGGGGCAGCCCCAGCTGCTCTGGGCACCCTGGGCCAGGGCCTGCCCACCCTTTGCATAAAACATTCCTCTTTCAGTTTAAAACTTGCACCTTGTCCTGTCACTGCAGGCTTTGGCAAAAAGTCTTTCTCCACTAATTTAAATATCTCTTTATTGAAAGGCCACAACCCACCTGGATAGTGAGACCTGGTGCCATGACATTGAGATCTTTCTGCAGGGCCAGCTTCAAGTTCTCATCTATCTGATCTGTGTTTAGAGGACAAAAGAGAGACCATTTAGCTGATCATCTTTTCTCCCATAGCTTGTGTGGCAGAGAGCCAGCTGGCCTTGAAGAGCAGGTAACTCCATGGTGTAAGACAAAGATGCTTCCTGAGACCATTCAATACATTGTTTCCCATCCTATGGCCTCTGAAAAACAGCCCCTAAAGGAGAGTCATGAGCTAGTGACTAGAAAAGTTCAGCTATTGCTGAGTTTGTGGTATGTGAACTAAGGGCAAATGGCTTGCAGCATCTCAGCAAGAAAGAATGCCCAGAGCCTGTGGTAGAAGTCTATCCCTGCTCTGCACTCAGACTTGGAGTACCTTAATATTAAAACTCTGACAACCTTTTATCTTCCAGAAGCCATTTTCCCCCGCTCAGCCACTCAAGAAGGAACACAACCTTCTGTTCTGTCTTTGGGCACAGGTTCACCAAGGAGAATATGACCTGTGCTAATTCCTGAAGCACTGCTACCTCCCTGTGAGAAATCTTCCAGCTCTCACTTGTTAAAGACAGCCAGGAGGAAGCCTGAAAGTACAAAAGTGAAGTCAGCAACAGGGCAGGGGCCTAAAAGCAGAAATAGAACAAGACAAACCCACTGCCACAGTGAAGGCCACGGGCATCACTGCACACACAGGAGCAGAGTGGCTGTTTTGTGCATCCAGAATAGGTGGAAAAAGACTGAAATCAAATTCCCACATGCAGATGGGGAAAGAGAAAGATATCTGAGTCACTAAAGTTACTTGGTGAAGTGGCACATGGATGCAAAAGGAGCTGGATTCTAGACTGCAACTCCAGCACAGGGCCAGTTAACTCCCAGGGGCCAGCTGTAACATATTCCAGAACAGAACAGGGAGATTCCACAGCCCTCAGTGGGAGCACCCAGCTGCCATCCACTTACCAAACAGCTCAATGTACACCTCCTGCAGGGTATGGGAGCTGCAGAACTGATTCAGCTCGTGGTGGATTTTGTTGAAGATCAAGGTCTTGTCGTAGTCTGCAGTGTAGTTCCTCACGATGTCGTACACTGGGGAAGGGAGAGAATCACCAGAATCACCACAGGTCACCAGTGACACATGGCAGGATGTCAGGGAAGGAGTGCAGCACTGGCACAGGGGTGGGGGATCTCCAGCCCTCGGGGTTTTCAGGACTCAGGTAGCCCAAGCCACAGCTGCCCTGCCCAGGTGTCAAGGAGAAACCTGCTGGACACCCACGAGTGCTGCTGGGATCACACAACTTCAAGGAGCAGTCATGGCAAGACGCACTGCCCAGTCCTGTTTTATCATCTCGATACACAAATTAAACAGCAAAGCCTCCCCAGGACCTGCACGCACAGGAGCAGGTACTGCCGTGAAGTGAAAACAAGGATCATTCCCACAATTTAAGCCAACCAGATCCTGCCTCAGAAGGAGGGTGGCTAGCAGGTCAAGGGAGGGAATTCTCCACCCCCAGAACCCTGTGCACAGCTCTGCCCCCTCACAGGAAGGACACAGAACGGTTGGAACAAGTCCAGAGGAGGCACCAATTTGCCGAGGGGACTGGAGCATCTCCCCTGTGGAGCCAGGCTGGGAGAGCTGGGGCTGCTCAGCCTGGAGAAGGGAAGGGTGTGTGGAGACCTCACAGCTCCTTCCAGGGACTGAAGGGATACAGGGAAGCTGGAGAGGGACCTGGGATCAGTGCTACAGGACTGGGAGCTGTGAGGGTAACAAGGAATGGAAACAGACAGGGAGGTTTTCCAGACATGGAAAAGGGATGTCCTGCAAAGCAAGGCAGAGCTGTCACAGGAGGAGTGAAGCCAGTCACAGCTCTGCTTGTTGAACCAGGAGGGGAAATACCTGCATATGGGGCCAGCTTATTCACAACTTCTATTCGGTCAATGTAGATCATAACCCCACCACTGCAAGGGCAAAGAGAGTTCATCAGTTACCCCTGCAGCTGTTAGCAGGTAACATTTAAAGCAAAGGCATCTTTATCCCTCTTTTACTGTATTCTGAGCATTTTGCAATGAGATGGCAGCGGACCCCAGTCCCTCTTTCTGCATAAATCACAAGCACGCCCCAGTAAGCCTGCAAAGCACTTTCCCTTCCCTTTGTGGTTTCCTACTCAACCAGCCAAAGGAAAACATTTCTGAACAGGAATGCAGCTGCAGCTACCAGCAAAGCAGAGAGGAAGGCAACAAGGGCAGCAGGTGACACCTGCCACAAAAGGCAGATGCACCTCAGCTCTTCTAGACAGCAAATACATGTTAAGTAGAAAAAGCCCTTAGTTTAATTCACACACTCCTTAACTCCAGCAGGAGCTTGGCAAGACCCAGTGGAAAGGAAGGAGCAAAGCACATGGCAGACTTCAATCCACACTCCCAGCTTTAGTGTCACAGTGCACACAGCTCTCCAGGAACACCACAAGCACCTCAGCAGAGGGAGACTGCAGGCAATCCTCTCCCCAAGGATGATGTGCTGCCAGACTGGCAGGGAAAAGGGGCAGTCAGGGTTCAGGCTTGCCCCCAGCCTCTGCTCTTACTGGGGTGGCTTTCAGCAAGTCATGTCCACCCCTGGGCATCTGTAACACCAGAGAAAAGCACAAACTCTACAGTGGAGAAAAAAAAACCCTTAACTTTCAACAGCTCTAAGTCTCTTGAGAGGATAATTTTAAAGCAGAACACTCTTGTGATGTTGTCCTTGGGACAAAGGCATATCACAGACCAGAAGCTTTAGCAGGAACTGTTTAGAGACAGCTCATTCCTGGCAGTGGAACTCCCACATTTCCAAACTCAGTCTCTGATGTTTTAACTCAAACACATCCCCCACGACAAACCCCGTTTCTTATTTTGCACATCTTGATCCCTGGCAGCTCAAAGCCAAGTCTGCAGAAAAACAACCTGAACTTGCCTGTGTCTGTGCTCTTTTGGAAAAGGTCTGCCAAGCCCAGCCTGTGCTTGCTCCAAACCTGCTTCACAACAACCACGAGCTAAAAACACTGGTGATGGATGGACCTTGTCTGCTGGAAATTTAGCATTTCACTTTTAATGGAATGTGAGAAAGAAAAGGAGAGTGTCTGCAACACCCTGGATCCTATCAGGACTCATCCACAGCCCCGCATCACCTCCCAGGCAGGAAAGGCTCTGGAATGGCACCTCAGACCAGCGAGGACTGACTCCACCACCACCTTCCACAACCACCCTGCCAAGGATCTCAGCCAGTGTGGGACAATAAGTGGGTTATTATCCACTGTTACGCCATTATTATGACTCAGTGTGGAGGGGGAAAAGTGAATTTTATCAGTCCCGCTGGTTGTGCAATGGCTTTGAGGAAACAGGTGCCACTCAGACCCCAAAGTGTTCAGGGAGAGAGGAACAAGGAGAAATCCATAGGAAGTCTAAAAGGAGGATCAACACATAGACTTTGTGCACCTGGGAGAGGTTGAAGCATAATTAGGCAGCAATGCTGCCTGAGCTGACAGGACAAGGAGACAGCATCCAGGGAAATGCCACTGGAGATGGACACGGGAGGACAGCAAGACCCTGGAAAGCCTCAGACAATTCAGGATCTAACTCAGGATTTAAAATCACTATTTAATGTATTCACTTAATGCTGTCAGGTATAAACAGGACAGGTAAGGCAAAAATTGGGGATGGGACACCCATGCAGACACTCAGAAGCCTCCTGATGTAGATAAGGATACAGGGAACAGGAGCATAAATATGGTGGAAGAGAAACCCAGCCTTTAAAGTCTGATGGTTTAATATGTAAGCACAAAACCTTAAACTGAATAGGATCTATTCTGGTAACAGACTTTGAACTGGGACAGTGATACTCCAGGTGTGCTCCATTTGTTATTTATAAAGTAATGTTTACTATGGAAATGCAGATGCAAAGCTTTGGCATCGAGCAGCCACAGACTTTGGATTTCAAATGCAGCAAACTGAAAGGTTCCTGCAGCAACACCTTAAAAACAGACAGGGCTACTGGGACCTTTGGTCTGCAGTGTATTCAATTATTAACTAAGAACTGCTTTCACGAGGTGTTTGGTGGTTTAAATCCCATTTTTACTGCCTGTACCTTCCCAACCACCTGCATTGCACAACTGAACCCCAAAATGCTGAAATTCAATGGGAACTTGATTTTTAGCTCCTAAATCATAGAAGCACAGAATGGTTGAGGCTGGCAGGGACCTTTTGCTTGGCCTGAAGACTGTTTATCTCACCCCAAAGGGACTCTGCACAAGGCCCTGGCGTGACAGGAGCCAGGGAATGGGTTCAGACTGACAGAGGGGAAATTTCGGTGAGATATATGGAAGAAATTCCTGGCTGTGAGGGTGGGCAGGCCCCAGCCCAGGGTGCCCAGGGGCAGATCCCTGGCAGTGTCCAAGGCCAGGCTGGACATTGGGATTGGAGCTACCTGGTGTGAAGCAGAGGTGTCCCTGTCCATGGCAGCAGTGGCACTGGATGCTCTCTAAGGTCCCTTCCAACCCAAACCATTTTGTGATTCTGTGAAATCTGCAACACTGAACATTGACATTATTTACAGATACTCCAGAAAAAGCTTTGAGATCTCAAACGAAAACCGTGTGACCCTTATGTTAATATTTAAGCCCAAGTGATGTCTGATGCTGAATAACTTGAAGACAATTAATATGAGTCAAACCTGATCAAAATGAGCTGTCTCATTAATGTTACCACCAACATTCACCTTTTAATTTCACTGTGGTCACTGTGTCATCACTCCAGTCACACTGATTAATCATTATAACATAAATTTTGAGGACCCTAAACCTAAAGATAAGGAGAATCACCAGGGCTTCTTTTATCCTGAAGAGTCATCACTTTAACTTGTGGATGAACCAACACAACAGGATCTGTAACCCAACTCAACCAGCCCTCTCCTCCTGCTTGTTACAACTAAGCAGGTCTGTGCTGACAGAGGAATCAGCCTAATTAGGAAGCAGGAATTTCATCTGGAAATGAACTCCCTCCCATTAGGAGAATTCCCATTCACTGTTTACTTCTGCCCACTGCTGGGGTCAGTGCTTGTATCAGCAGTGGAAATAACCAGCCTGAGGGCAGAGCAAAGCCCAAACAGTGGGGTGTCAGGGTAACTGAGGGGACAAACCCAGAAAAAATTCAAGATAAAACCACAATAAATGCAAATACGCTCTGAACAGCAACTCCAGCAAGAGCCAGAGTGTTCCCTCCTGTGCCTCCTGCTCTGTTATAGCAGGATATGGATATGTGTATTTGGGATTAATTCTGGGGTAGGCGCCTTGACTTCCCAGCCCGTGTCCCAGCACTGCAAATGACCCCACGGAGTGCATCTAGAAGAAATACAAATGGAAGCCATACCTTGTCCCACAAGGCACATTCTTCACTTCATCAGTCTGCAGCGTGGTCTGCAACACAAACACAGCCAGCGCTCACAAACCGCGCCCTTCTCCTGGGAGGTCCTGCTGTGCCCAGACTCCCACAGTGGGAACACGGAGCCAAAAATGTGTCCTCTGCCTCCCTGGTGATGCCTGCAGGTGTGGGCAGAAGGCAAAGCTTCTCCTCGCCTGCCTTTTGGGGGATGCACAGGCAGCTGTGCCCGTTTCCCTACTCCCAGCACACTCAGGAATGTGGCATTCCTGGGAAACAGTGACAGCCACAAACACAGACTGTCCTCCCTGAGCAGGACACCTCCAGCCCCAGAAACACACACACGTGCTGGGGAGAGCTTTCCACGAGGAACAGCCCAGCTGCTCCCGGGGCCTCGCTCCAAAGGCAGAAGGAACACAGGGATTCCGAGGAGCTGCTGCTCCGACTGCACATCCTGGAGCCCCTGAGCAAACAGCAGGGCCTCCCTCCCCACAGCTGCCCCCCCTTCAGCCTCTCCCGAGGGCAGAGGGCACTGACCTGCACAGATTTGAAGGTGGTGATGAACGGCAGCATGATGTGGTAGCCAGGGCCGCTTGGGCTGGTCAACAACGCACCACCCCTGCAGAGAGGGAGGAAAGCATGGAAAGGCTCAGGGAGGTGGGAAACAGCAGGGGCTGGCTTTGAGGGCAAGCAGGGACAGCTCAAACTGCCAGGGGTCACAGCTGTGGCACTGAGATTTGCCATCAGTGCCCTAAATTCGCCAGCAACTCCCCAACAGAAGGGCTGAGTGCACCTGATCTTCCCTGCTGCAACTTTGCTCGAGGCCCGTGAGCCATTAACCCTTGGGGACGGCAGCTCTTGCTAAACCCTCCCAGCACTCAACACTGCACAGAGCTGTGAGAACGCAGATTTCTCCTCTCTAAATAGTTCGCTGGTAACCATGGAAAAATCCAGCCGTGGATGTGTTGCTGCCATGTGGATTTTGGCACAGCCCCTCGCCCAAAGCACAAACCCCCAGGCTCTCATGCTTGTAATTAAGGGGAAATGGCCCACGGTGGTGACTGGGAAGGGCAGGGAAAACATGCCAAAGCACCAACACAGCCGGAGCTCTGGCTGGTAACAGTTTGGGACAAAGGTGACAGCTCTTGCTGCAACAGGGAGAGATCAAGAGATGTGAGAAGGCAGGACGGAGCAAGAGCTTTGGTCCTCTAAGCTCTGAAATCCAGTTTGTGAAAAGAGAAGGGAGGAAAAGCAGCTAAGGATTCAGAGAGACCCAAACACACAAGGATTCAGCATCGGGCTAGGGTGTCTGGGACTCACCAGCACGGCTGGAAGAGAGCAGAAACAACAGGGGCTGCCCACCCAGGGGGAAAAAACCCGGAGGGAAGTGCAGGATAGAGCAATCCCTGGGGCCAGGGATGAATCCCAGCTCCGGGAAGGCTCCCGGGAGAGCTGTACCTGTAGTACACGGCCAGGTGTCCCTCCTCGACCCTGTGGATGGCGGAGTAGAGCAGGAAGACGAGGAGCCCCGTGGCAGCCGCGGCCGCGGCCCCCGCCTGGGCCATGGCCATGTTCGCATCCCCTCCCGGCGCCGGGGGCTCCGCGGGCCCTGCCCTGCCACGGCAACAGCGTCAGAGCCGGGCGGGACCCAGCCGGCACCGCCCCCGGCACACGGGACGGGCCAGGACAGGGACACGGCCGGGACAGGGACGGGGACCGCCCTCCCCGCACCGGGGCTGCGCCGGAGGGACCGCCCGCCCCCGGCCCCGGCCCCGC
>VZTX01034089.1:0-21259 GCA_013400915.1 Pardalotus punctatus | reverse complement strand
CGGAGGGGGGGCTGGAGAGCCGCCCCTTCACCCCGGCCTCTGCCCAGGGGCCCCTCGCGGGTGCCGCTCCTCGGCCGCGGGCACCTCCCTGGCCGCTCCCGTGGGGCGGGAGGGGGGACCCGCCGGAGGGTCTCGTCTCCGCCGAGCCGGGGCCTGGGGAGCGCGGAGAAGTCGGGCCCGGCGTGCCCACCCCTGTGTTGGTACCTGTACACAGGTGCAGGCGCCCTGCGAGAGCGGGTCGGCCCTGCTGCAGTGGGGTTCAGCCTCCGGCATAGCTCGCAGCGGGGCCAGCGATGTCACGGCTGTGTCACGGCTGCCAGCAGCGTGCTGACCTCCAGGCTCTGGAGCAGCTCGACATAACCTATTAGTAATTTTTAAAACGAGTCACTTGCTAACAGACCATTTCTAAACAGAAACTCTTCTCGGGGCTGATGGCCTGTGCCAGGAGGGGCTTTGGTGACAGCGTCTGTCTTAAATATCCCTCAGCAAGGTTTGGAAAAGGAACAAGGGTATTGAACAGCTCATCTGCTCACGGGATGAGGGAGTTCCCTGAGCCATCGGCCATGGGGAGCTGTGCTGCAGTTCCTATTTGTCTCTTCCGACATTTGCATTTTGGTCTTTGCTTTAGAACTACTGGGTCACACGATTCTCCTCAAAAAGCCCATCAGGTTAGCTCAGTTGTGCTTGGTTTGAGGTGTTTCTGTGCAGGGAAGGGAAATCTGTGAGACTTTTGTGCAGAAAGTGCGGAAACTCACTAAAAGCAGAAGTTTCTACTTTTGGCTTGTGGTAAGCACTGTTTGAAAGAGCTGCAAAAAGAGCAGAATCAAGGTTGAACAGGGTCCCCCGAGATTAATGCAGAAAGCAGGGTTTGGCCAGGAAGGAGTAGGAGTGCTAGTCTGAGCAGTGCCACACACTCCTGCTTCAAGGGGTTGGAGGTATCATTAGTAAGCAGCACTACTCATCCACACCCTTCCCAGGAATGTTGGTAGCAGGTGTAAGCAAGCTCCGTTTCTTTTCCTACCAGGCTCTTGCCAGCTGGCTGATACTCTTGGTTAGCAGATTCAGGTGCATGTTCAATCCTCAAATCAGATTCCAGAGTGTGTGAGTAGGCAGGGCAAGCAGATCAGATTTATTGTCATTCCCTGGATTGAGGGTACACATGGGGTACACAGCCTGTGCACTCATGTCAGAGCTCCTTCATTTTGTTCTGTTCTTATTTGTAGTTCAGCATGCACATTTTTCTGTCTCTGCCCTGGCCCGAATGGGCTGTGTTCCATTTCACTCAGGGCAAGGAAAACTCCTCACTGCTTTGCTCTTGCTGTTTTACTCCAGTGATCAGTACTGCACATGCAGGTTCCTGGAGCTCTGCTGTTTTTCTTCCACCCTGCATCAGCATCACAAACTGAAAGACAACAAGGGCAGCTCTGGCAACCCTGATGATTGATGTTTGTTTTTTAGTGACTGTTACACTGGAGGAGGGTGTTCCCTGGACAGTCTGGAGACAAAGAAGGTACAGTACAACAGCCAGACAAACCTCTTATTCCACATCAGGCCTTTACCTTCGCCTGCAGAGCGTCTCTGTGAGGGGGAGGATGCATTGGCACTTGGCCTTGAGGGTGCTGACTGAGGAACCTGTGGTGTCTGGGTTGTTGCGATGTGAACTTGCAGCTGAGCCCGAGCAAACTGGGCTGTGACAGGCATTGCTAGCAAAGAGCAGCTGGTCCTTGTGCCTGGGAAACCCCTTCCGAGCTGTGGAGATCACGCGCAGCTTCGCTGGCAAGGTGAGTCAGCATCCTCAGGGTGATTAAGAACTGGCTTGACAAATGACTTGTATTGATATTAGACCTGCACATCTATTACATCGTTCCAGTAGAGCAAGTCAGAGAGGAGGAATTATTCAGCTGGTGATAGTACAGTGGAAAGGAAGGCTTGGTGATGGCCACCCCATATGATTTTGCTCTTTCTGTGATAGCCTGAAGATGCAGGCCCGGGGAGATGTTTAAGTAGTGATGATGTGTTTGGAAAAACTGAACAAGCTTTCTGATACAGAGTTTTCATCAAAAGTGGTGTAATTGATCCTGAACTCTGAACAGTTGTTTTCACCTTGCTCTTAAAGGGGTCACCTGCTGCATCCATTTGGGACCTGATGGAGGACTTCAGTGCTTGGAAGCTTGTCCAGTTCCCAGCTCTAATCTCTCTAATAAGAGAGATTAGGATAATAAGTTCTCTCTAAAAAGAGAGATCACCTCCTATATACAAAATTTCTTCAGAAATAGAAATACCATATTCTGTTCTTCTGTGTGTGGTTTTCTGCAGAACCCACAAGTCAAATGGCTGTTTTGTACTGTTTCTGAACCCTGCAGATTGCCGTGGTACCCTGCCCCTCTGTCCTGCTGCAATGAGTGGGAAGTCCTTGCTCCTAAAGGTCATTCTCCTTGGAGATGGTGGAGTGGGGAAGAGCTCCCTCATGAATCGGTACGTCACCAACAAGTTTGACTCACAGGCATTCCACACAATTGGGGTGGAGTTCTTGAACCGGGACCTGGAGGTGGACGGGCGTTTTGTGACCCTCCAGATTTGGGACACTGCAGGACAGGAGAGGTTCAAGAGCCTGCGGACACCCTTTTACCGGGGAGCAGACTGCTGCCTGCTGACCTTCAGCGTGGATGACCGGCAGAGCTTTGAGAACCTCAGTAACTGGCAGAAGGAGTTTATCTATTATGCTGATGTGAAGAACCCTGAACACTTCCCATTTGTAGTCCTGGGCAACAAGATAGACAAACTGGAGAGACAGGTGAGCACAGAGGAGGCCCGGGCCTGGTGCATGGAAAATGGTAACTATCCATACCTGGAGACTAGTGCCAAGGATGACACCAATGTGACAGTGGCCTTTGAGGAAGCCGTGCGACAGGTGCTAGCAGTGGAGGAGCAGCTGGAGCACTGCATGCTGGGCCACACCATTGACCTGCAGTCCAGCTCCAAATCGGGGTCTTCCTGTTGTTGAGAGTGGCTGCTGCTTCGGGAACACCGCTCGAGCCAGTGGCTGGATCGGAACACACCTGGGCAGCCCTGGGGCACTCTGAGGAGAGTGGCCACAAGGACAAGAGGTGGTTTGCTCACTGGGGAGCTGCAGCCTCACCATCTGAATCCTGCCTGGAGTTTTCAGGCACAGAGCATGTATCTGCAGGAGGGAGCTATTAACAGAGCATGCGAGCGTAGTCTTGCTTCCATCTCTGCCTGTTTTAGCAGGTTTAAAGGGCTGGGTTAAAGTCCTTTAAATTCACTAAAGACAATAGGGATCTGTTCTGTACTGAGAACTGCCTGCAGAGCAAAGCCGAGAGCATCCTAGACACTGAAGTATTTTAGTCCTGAACTAAAAAAAATACCCACTCATGACCATACTGCCAAAGGAAGTCCCACTCAGCATATTGAACGAAACCTGTCATAAAGACTCTGGCCCATGTGACTGTGAGAAAGCCAAATACTGGAGTGGCTGGGATGTGTGTATCTGTTGTTTGGAATAAGTGCATTGTGTCCTGAGACTGAATTGTGATGAGAATTGTTAGAGCTCTGACCAGAAGCAACATGAAGGAGAGATGGGCCTGTGATTGAATGTGACAGCATTGTTTCTTCATACTGCCTATTTCTGGTCTGTTTTTCCTCACCTCTAACTTTGTCTTGTGTGAGTGTTATTTTTTGGAGAAGCTGTCTGCTTGTTGTTTAATACATGTTTTCTTGTCTCTTGTGGAGGCTCAGCCTTGAAGCCCTGGGTGAAAAACACCGATGTGGACGCTCGCTGGGTCATATCAAAGGGTTACTCAGGAGATCTGAAGTGTGAAACTTCAGCTGGTTTCTGTCACAAGTAATCACTGTGTTCAGGTGATGTGCTCTAGCAGACCAGATGGCAGGTGGGTGGGCTGTCTCCTAGGTGTGCAGGTGGTTGGGGGACTCATGCGTGGTCAGCTGTTAAACCCACTCACTGTCTGGCACCAGTGACCACTGGCAGATCCATGTCTTCAGTTGCTCTAGCATGGATGTTCCCATCTGAATGCTGCAGCATGGAACCACTCACCTGTTATATCAGGCACAGCGCTGCTGAACACAGTTAACCCATGCCACTGTCCTGGCCCTTGATCCCTCATGGGAAATCCAGGATGTTTTATCTGCAATTCCTATGACAGGCTGGTCAAGAGTGTCTGCTCAGTTAACTGACTGCTGTATTCAGTCCAGTGGGAAGAGAGCTGCGCTGGTCCCACCTCTGTTCAAGGTGGCTGAAAAATGGGGATGGGGGGGCCCAAGGAACCTTCTAGAAGGGATGCCAGGCTTTGCTCCCATCCACTGCCCCCTGCTAGGTGTTAGTACCAAGCTGTCTGTGTAGCAGAGATCAGCTTGCTGACTGCTGTCTTTACCATTCAAACCTCATGCCCTGCAACCTTCTGTGCAAGCGTTTGGCCAAAGCTGTGACTGCCCACAGGCACGTAGGAGCCTGCCCCAAGCACGTATCCGCTGGCTGTCGGCTGTGATTCCCACTGTGATCAGCTGCTGGATGGTAAATTTTGTAGCTCAAATCAAGCAACCTCCCTTAAACTGTGCTTTAGAGCAGGGCAGTCTCTGCCCTGTGCTGGCAGCTTGTCCATCACAGCATGGTCTCTGAGCATGCAGAGCATGAGCATTCCCCCATTTCCTCTGGGGTAACCCAGGGAGATCTTGCCCTTCTCTGCAGGGCAACTGTGTGTGGAAGGGACTGGAGTGTTAATGCTTTAGGGAGATCTAATTTCTAAACAGGCCTGAACAGTTGTATTCATGGGGAGTGAGTGCTATCTAGGCAGCTTTTGCTATCTCTGGAAAAAGATGTCCCTTAATGAGAACGTTCTGTCTCTGTAGGTGCAAGAGATTTTTACAGGATGTTATTGTTAGTTTATTTACATATGTCTGACCTCCCAAGGCTTCTATATTTTTCTTCATTAACACTGCTTGATATTTCATTCAAGATCCCAGGGTCTGTGACCTGTGGTTCCAGTTTCCATCCCTGAATAGCCTCATTAACTGGGGGTTGATTTGTGCAGGGGCTCAGGGTCAGAATAGAGTCAAGCCCCCATTTGCTGACAAGCCCTGCCAGGGGAGCTGCTGAAGGAGCTTCCTGCAGGTGAAACTGCCATTTTCCCGTGGATCTTCAGGATCTGTGTGAGGACTGGCACCTCCTGTGGAAGAGGGCAGAGACTCAGCAAGCCACAGTGCAGGAGGCACATGTGCAGCTCTGTTTGCAGCACCCTGTACATGTCAATGCTGGTAGCTAAAGCTCAAGAGCCTTGCTGTGCACATGTTACACAGCACCTTTTATTTCTAACAGACATTGGATCATTGACTGTTTTATATTAAAACCCCCTATTACATTAGGCTTATGGTTTGTTTTGGTTTTTTTTAAATTTATAGTATAATATATTTCATTTGTTTAATTTATTTTAAATGAAACGCACAATTCCCAAAGGAGCCAGTATTTTGAACTCTGTTGCAAGTTTGGTGCCAACAGCCGTCCCTTCCCTGTGTCCACTCGTGCTGCTGTGGTTGTTGCTGTTGCTACAGAACTGGAATTGTAAAACCAAGATTCTACCTTTATTTAAGCAAATAAAACATGGATGTATTCACGTGAATTCAGAAAGTGGCTGCCTTCTTGGTTTATCAGTGTTCAAGTTGGCTTCTGTTCTTTTGAGAACTGGTTAGTTACAGCATCTGGCAGAGAAGTCACTAAGGAATCAGAGGGGTTGGTTATTCCTTGTGTGCCTACCTGGACCAGGAGCTGAAGGAACAGAGCTCAATAGCTGAATCCAGGGACCAGTTTTGTCTTTTTAAGAGTGTATCAGAAAACAGTTTCGTAACAGAAATGTTCCACCTTGCTTCCTTCTGTCACTGCATCTTAAATTCTCAGCCTGGGCTCTCAGCAGCAAGTCTGGTACTTCCTGTGAATTCTTCCGGTGATCTTGGAACTGGTTCCTCAGGCTCCGGGGGGTTGTAACCAGGCACAATTTCCATAGGATACCGTGAAGGAAATCAGCATATGGGGACTGTTGTCTTTTGCTGTCCTGCCAGGACGGCTGCTTATTTTGGGAGGCTTTCTCTGTGTTTGCAGAGCCTGTGCCTGCTGTTTCTTTTGGCAGAATCTTTTAGTTTGTCTTCCTCCCAGGTCTGCTTGCCCTACTGATGATTCCAGGAGGCAGTGTAGGGTTCAAAGTCCTTGGAAATCATTCATTTTAAATGTAGGTTGGAGTATCTGGGGTCCCCCAGCATCTTCAGCCATTTCAAAAGGCAGCTGAAAACAGTCACAACACAACCCTGATGGGAGATGGCTCTGGCCTGGGAGTGTTTTGGGGCTTGGGTGAGGCTGTCTCTCATTAGTGAGGAGCTGTCTGAAGGCGCCAGAACTGCTGACTCCCCTGGTGTGAGGTGTTTGTAAGAAAGTGCAGACAGAGGCCATTCCCGCATTCCCCACTTTCTAACTGTAAGCTGTAGCAGAGGGCTCAGTGGCTTTTGTCGTGGGCTGGGCAGAGGATGCATCTCTGGAGGGAAAACAGGTATTTCCAAAGGAAAGCAATGAGCTGCTTCTGTGTGGAACAGATGCTGTAGCATATCCCAGTGTGTTTGCAGAGGAGGAGGGGTGAAGAGTCTCCTGATCCCATTCCTCTGTCTCTGGTTGAGGATCTCTCAGCCTTGTTGAGGATTCTGTTGCTGTGGGCCAGGTAGTGCCCCTGCAAGGCCATGCAGCTGCTTGGTGGGCTGAGGAAAGTGAATTCTCCTCAAGAGCCACTTGCTGAGGAGCCCCTGTGGCTGCAGATGCCCTGGGGCTGCTCTCTAGGTGACCAGGGGTGTTTCCTGAGTGCAGCTCCTCCTCAGTTCTGGGGCTGCTCCTCAAAGGAGCTGTGAGGAGATTCATGGGAACACCATCTCTGGGTACAGCATATTCTTGTGTGTGTTTGAGGATGAGCAGAAAGAATAAAGAGCTAAAAATGCCCTTTTAGGAGGCTCTGAACGCCACTTCAGGCTCCAGTTCCAAACAGGGGGTTAGGGGCAGCTCTGATGCTGGGACACCAGTGTGCTCTGCTCTGGACTGAGGAGCACTCCCCACCGCCTAGGTGGGAGGTGATGGCAGCTCCATCAGTGGTTATTTGAAGGCCTCAGGTGAGTCAGAGTCCCTTGACAGGGAGATTGGGCTAATCTGTGAAATGGTGGATTACCTGCTGAGGTGACTGCTCTTGCAAAAGCAATCAGAGATGGACAGAGATATGCCTTGGCTGCAGTGCTTGCATGGCTCGTGCAGCAGCTCTTTCCTGGTGGCCTCACAGGGTCCTTTGGAGGCTGGTGCACATGGCCATATGCAGGTACAGGACTCCTGGCACAGGTTGCTTGGAGAAGTTGTGGATGCCCCATCCCTGAAAGTGTTCAAGTCCAGGCTGGATGGAGCTCTGAGCATCCTGGCCTAGTGGAAGGTGTCCCTGCCCATGGCAGGGAGTTGGAACTGGATGATTGTTAAGGTCCCTTTGAACCCAGGCCATTCTATGATTCTATGACTTTCTATTTACTCTTCTCATCTTCAGATATCTCCCAGGCAGAGCTAGACTGTGAAGAGGAAGAGAAAGCCAGCTGGGTACCTGACCAGTGGCAGGTGAGGACTTCCCCAGGGCCGGTGGGTGCCAGTACCATGCCACAGCCCTGGTAGGCAGGGCTGCTTGCCAAGCATGGCTTATCCAAAACATAGCCGTGTACTAGCCACTGTGAAGAAAACTACCCTGGCTGAAACCAGCACATCATCCTGTACAGCCTTTCCAGGGCTGAACCCGAATCCTTGCCACGAGCAGTGAGCCATTGCTGGTGTTTCTGGTGTGTCCCGGTGGGCTCCCTGCGTTCCGGAGGCTCAGGGAAGGGGTCCCCGGGGAGCACCGTGAGCCGGGGCCAGGCAGGGCAGGGACGGGGACCGGGGCTGCGAGGGGAGCCGGGGCTCGTCGCCGCCTTGCCACGCTGCCCGAGCAGCCGCCGCCGCGTCCGACGGCCGCGGGGCGGAGCCGCAGGACCGGGGATGCGCCCCCGGAGGATCGGGGATGCGGAGGCGGCCGGGAGCATCAGCCCGGCGGCCCTTCGCCACTGGGGGCCGCCTGAGCGGACGGCTGGGAACCCCTGGTCATCACCAACATCCCTGGGTGCCGCCATCCCCTTCCCTCTCTTTTCCTCTCCCCAGGGCACACAAGGCTGTCTCCCGAGGCGGCAGGGCACAGGATGGAGGGATGGGAGTCGCCCTCTTGTCATCAAGGCAGACCATGGGAGCTGCCCATGGGGGTCCCTTTCTGTGGTGTAGCCTTTGTGGGAGGAAAGTGCAGCCACATTGCAGCTGCTAGACAAGGGAAAAGGTGATTGCACTGGCTCCCGTCTTTGCAGCGCTCCTGATGGGCCCGTTTACAGAGATGTTGTCTGGTATGAGGCAGAGATTATTCTCTGTCTTTTCTCAGCCAGTTCCTGGAGGGCACTGGGTGCCCAGGAAAGGAGCTGTGAGGGCAGGTCGCATGTCCCCAGGTGGGGTGGCAGCAGGGCACAGTGAAGGGCACACCTGATGCGTCTACATGTGGCTACATGTGCGCTTTCGCCCTCAGACTTGCCCGGCACCCTGGCCTTGCTGGCTGCTCTCACACACCACCTCGCACTTGCTGTCCCCAGCCCTCACCCCGGCCGGGGGGAGCACCAGTCTCTGCCAGGGGAAAGAGATGGTGTTTTGTTCCCCGGCTCGCTCCTGCCCAGCGGCTGATTGTGCACACACAGAGCCCTTTCAGCATGGGGAGAGGAGGGTGATGGCATCTGGGAACGCAGGGAACAAAGGGCCCCATTGATGCTGGCTGCAGCCCCATGGGTTTCTGTCAGCCGGGGCAAGGCCGAACTGTGCCACTGAGCTGGGGCAGCAGCAGTGCATGAGCTAAACCTCCCCTGGCTCCATGGGAAACTTTGCTGCCTGTTTGGAGGAACCTGAAGCCAGGGAAGAGAGAGGGGAGTGGGATTTGGGCCAGAGTCCCATTTGGGAAGTGCAGTGAAGGTCCCACCTGGCCATTCCTGGGCATGTGGCTGTGCCTGAAATCTGCCTTTTTGAACAGAGCTGCTGCAAACAGGAGCAGTCCTGGGGTCTGAGTGGGGGGCTGGGAGCATCCCTTTGTGGCCTCACTCCCTGAAGGCCCCTGAGCACAGCTCCTGGGGAGAATTTCCAAGAGAAACAACATTTGAATCAATAATTTTTGAGCAGGTGCTGTGGAAAGATACACCTAAGGGTTTCTGGGGCAGAAAGGCAGCAACTGATGCCCTCCCATGCACCAGCACCATGCACACTGTTAACAATCCTGCAGCAAATGACACGTGGCCACCACAGAGCCAGAGACAGGACCTGTAGGGCTCTGTGACAGTCCGATGTGTCCTTGTGCTTAAAAAAGGCCATCCTGTTCCACACAGGGCTCTCTGCAAGCGAGAGAATCACACAGCCCGTGTGTCTCTGGACATGTTCATCCCACACATGCTGCCCAGTGGAGGCCAGCCAGCTTGGCTGGAGCTGTCCTGTTAGTTTTGTTGTGGCTGTGCTGTGGCTGCCACATGAGGAGACAGCAGAGGCTGTCACCACGTGGGCTGAATGTTAAAGGGCAGCAGCACCACCAAACACAAGCAAGCAGCTGCTACAAGACCCTGGCTTTCCTCAGGGTTGCTGGAGGAGAAATAGAGGTTTTAAGGGCCCCCCCAGCTGGGAACAATGATTTTGAAGTCAGAGCTATGAACCTCGTGGCTGGAGTGGGCAGAGTCCTGCAGGGGCTGCTGGCCCACACATGGGACAGCAAGTGCTGCTCCTCTGAGACCTTCTCCTCTGCAGCCTCCCCTTCCCTGCCTTTTTTTTTTTTTTTTTCCTGGGGCGGGATAGGGGTTGGGAAAGCCAGCACAACAAATGGACAGGCAGCCATACATCATGTTCAGAATGTTCTTAATTTTAATGTATTTTCTTTAATTTTTATAAAATACATCTTGTAAGATAAGTCTCTAAAACTTGCTCCTTTTTATTGCTGGTTAACAAGTTGAAATTCTATATCAGAAATGAAGGAAACACTTTCAGTTGATTAACTCTTTTTGCGTGTGTGTTTGTGTGTGTATGTGTGTGTGCGTGTGTGGGGTCTGGGACAAGGGTGGGAAGGAGGACCTAGTTATTTTTTTGTTAAATGGATACCAAAAAACCCCCAGCAAACCCCCAAGAGAGATAGCATTGATGTGAATTTCCAGACCTTGACTGGTTTCTCCCCACCCTGACACCCCTTCTGGCATCTCCCCCCTCCCCATCCCATGTGCGTTGGTAGCCTGGCCAACCTATTTCAGCATTCCCGGTGGCAAGGATCCTTCAAATGCACTGCTCAGTAGATCTGCCTCCTTATCCTTGCCCCTGCTGGAAACAGCGCTTAAAAATATATATATAACAATTGTACAGACACCAAAAAAAATTAAAATAAATCCATGCAAGATGCTACAGTCTGCCACTGAAAGTAGTTTCTCCAATAAATAAAGACCAAGATTAGCATTAAGGAGAGAGGCAGGGGAGAGCAAAACAAATCACCGGTTGTCAGGGAGGACTGGAAACAGCACTTCTGCAGGTCTGGCTGGACCCATGCTACCCAGCCAGAGGGCTTTCCTCCAGCTGGAGAACAGTCATGGAGGAGAGGTCTCCACCCAACCCTTTGCCCCTCTACCCCTCTCCGTGGGAAAAGACTGGCACCAGAAAGGATCTGGATTGCAGAGATGGGCTGTGTTTGCACCCTGTGACCCCCAAACTGCCACCTTTCCTTCCCTCCTCAATTCCTTCATGGGTTTCACCTGGAAGCGAGATGCTGCCAGTCCCTCTCACCCTGGCAGACACAAGACAATTGTCCTGACTTGCAGGAAGAAAAGTGAGGGGACGAGGGGGACAGAACAAGGGGCGGTTACATTTGACACGGGTGAGAAGCGAGCTGAGCTCTCCGGCGCAGCGGAGGTTAGAGAAGCAGACGTCACCCCAGAGAAGAGCACCATTGTGAAGGGCACTGGCAGGGCAGGGCAGGTGAAGGCACGCGGTCCTGAGGGTTATCCCCTGCCTATGGAGGGATGGCTCTGGCTTTACGCTCCCAGGGCTTGGTGCAGAGATGTCCCCTCCTCAGTCAAACCTATTTGCTGCCTCTCTGCTGCCTGGAGGGTAAAGCCAAGAGTCCCTCTTGTCTACAGAGACACCAAACTCCTTTAGGCTTTAATAGGGGCAGCTGGGTTAGGGCTTTATCGGCATTGGGGTCAGCACTCTCTTCTCCACACTGGGAAGATCCTTGCCCTGAGCTCCCTTTGCCTTTGCTGCAGCAGCCGATTTAGGTTAAAATCATCTTTCTCTGCTAAGGGGAAAAAAAAATCCTTCTCTTATTCTCCATCCATGGGTGGTGACAGCAGAGAGCTCCAGGAGAGTCTCTAGCAATGGTACCAGGACTGGGACAACTTCCTTTTCTCTCTAGGTAGCCTCTTGCTACTCATGGAGCAACCTACGTGGATTTCTTCCTCCCAGGAGCTTGAAGGCCTTTGCTCATCCCTAGGCAACATTGGGACACTGGAATAAGTCCCTCCTCTTCTCTGGCTGGTTTTGATGGGCTTGGCTCTGGAGCGAACCAGTTACGGATGAGCAACGAGAGAAAAGTGCATGAAGAGGTGTCCATTGGTGGGAAGCTCTCCTTCCTGGTCACGCTCAGCACAATGGATGCGAGGGAGGAAGAGGAGGGGAGTCATCAGCGAAGGCAGAGTTAACGCAGGAGACCTGGTGTCAGGTGGCTGCAGTGTTAAAGCCTCAGGGTTAGACAAGAGAAGGGTGTTTGGTCTGGCTGGGCTCCGCAGCGCGGGCTAGAACTTGGTGCCTCGGCCCATCAGCTTGAGGACTGCGAAGTTGTAGGTGGCGGCAATGATGAAGGTGAGCTGTGGGTGGGAAGAGAGTGAGCAAGGGGGCACCCCCAACCCCACACCCCAAAAGAGCAGTGCCCTGCAGAGCCCCTCAGCCCCACTGCACCATCAGGACACCGCAGTGTCGTGTCACTGGTGCAAAGCAAGAGGAGAGCTGGGGAAAGGCAGGGACTCAGTGCATTGGCAGCAGGACCTCTCCCTGGTGGTCTCCTCAAGCCACCTCTATGTTATGGCCTGGATTCACCATCTGCACTTACGTGCCAGAAAATGACACGAGCACAGGCTCTGGCCCATCCATGCCCACCACCTTCGCTGTCCTTTTCCCCCACATCTTTGCCAGGCGGAGAAGAACGGCTGGGCAGGGGGAGCACTGACTCACCAGTGAGACCAGCGTGGCAGCTGCCCCCACGAAGGCTGCGATGAAGAGGTGGAAAGTCATCTGGAACTGCAAGGGAAGAGGGGGGTGAGGTCCCAGTGAGCCAGTGCCAAGGTGACCCACTGAGGGGAGCACATGTGGGGTGGCAGAAGGTACTTACCTCGCTGGTCTTGCAGATGGAGAGCAGGTTGGAGCCACACACCTTGCCAGGGAAAGCATTCCAGGGCAGGATGCCTGTGGAGATGTGGGAGCCAGGTGAGCTGGGCATGGCTTCCTTGCTCAGTTTCCTGCAGCCATGTGTGTCATACCCCCCTCCCCAGCCTTTTGGGGCTCTTCAGGATTTGTCCTGATTTATCCCAGCCTAATGTGCCTGGGCCCCGTCCTTCATCCCGTCTCTTCTGCCCTGAGCCCTGGCTCCTGGGTGGCGAACCCAGCACTCACCATACATCCTGGCATCCGCACACAGTGTGCCAATGCTGGCCGAGGTCTTGGTAGGGTTGGCAATGGACTGGCAGGTGGTCCAAGTGTTAAAATAGATGTAGACAGGCACCGCAGAGCAGGCAAAGACCAGGAGCCAGATGATGGTCAGGACGTAGGTAATGCCCACAAACTGCAAGGGGCAGGACAAACCGGGGCAGAGCCGTGGTTACCAAGTGGCCAAGGCCACGGACAGGGGAGCGCGAGGTTCCCCAGGCAGGGGAGGGCGTGGGGCAGGTGAGGGACTGTGATGCTGCCTGCACCCAGCTCTCAATCGCCTGCCAGACCCAGTGTGTCCCCAGGCAGGCAGCACAGGACAGCAGCCCAAGCTGGGGGCTCCCGCAGCTCCCAGGGCCAGCGCCAGTCCCAGATTCACACCCGGATGCATGTGCATGGGGGTGACTGGCAGCAGCAGGACAGCTGCCACATTCAGGGGGGGATAACCGTGCCCATGGCCAAGCAGGGTTTGGTCTCTGCAGGAAGGCAGCTGCAAAAGCTGCCTTGGCATGTCAGTGTGGCTCTCCTGCCCTCCCTCCATGGTGCCACCCCAACCAGCCCCTGAGGGAACCACAGCCATGCCCCTCTGCACCCCCAGGCCACAGGATCCCTTTGTCAGCACTTTGTCATGGTTCCCAAGCACAGCAGAGAGGATGACCCCAGGGATATCGGGTGCCATGGAGCTTTGAGCTGCCAGCACTGCAGGGATGCTCATGACTCTCCCTGCCAATGTTTAAATACGAAGCAGTTTTGTTAAATGTGGCCATTTGGGCTGCTTTGCTCCCCAGTGACCATGGCAGGCCTGGGGGAGGGCGGCGAGGCTGCGCTTCCTTTGGGATATCCCAAAACCCGGACGGCCGCAGTCTCCTGCCGTTTGACCACACCGAGCGTGGTGAACCCGCTGGGGCGCGCGAAGGGGTGCCAAACCCCGGTTAAGATCACCTTGTCAGGATGTCCTAGCCACTTTCCCAAACAATGACACACCCGCTGCCACGAGTGAGCTCGCTGGGGGCCTCGCGCTCCCCTCCCTTTCGGGCCCCCAGTTACCGTTGCGCTGAGGCCCTTGCCGCAGATGGTGGTCCTGTAGTCCCCAAAGATTTGCCGGACGGCGCCGGTGGTGTAGAAGCCTTCGGCCAACAGCAGGGCTCCATAGAGGAAGAAGAAGGCAGCTGTGCCATAGATGAAGTACTGAAAACCATGGATGCTGTGGGGGAGAGGAGTTGGCAGGGAGCTCAGGTGCTGGGGGGCTCAGCCCTGCATCTGGCAGCCTGGCTGCTGCCACTTTCCCTGCCCATGCCGCCCCAAGGGGACCAAAATAGAGAGCGAAGCCACAAGAAAAGCAAGCTGAGGCAAAGCTGTGGTAAGGCTGCCACTGACTTCCCCACATCCTCCATACCTACCCAGTGCAGAGGTCCAGCTCTACCCAGGACACTGAGCGAGGGTCAGATAAAAACTGGTGTGAAATGAAAACAAGTGGCCACTTGGACCATGCCATGGAGCCATGGGCAAAGGCGCGTGTGTGTTTGTGTGGTGCCCAGGTGAGAACCTGGCCCTGGCCAGCCCAGCCAGACACCTCAGCCTGGCACAGAGCAGGACAAAGCTGTGAGGGGCTCTGGTGTGAGAGGCATGCACTGCCACAAGGGTACTTACACATCAATGAGAAACTCATAGTCCTGGTAGTTTTTGGAGAAGTAGGTCTCGATGAGCTGCTCAGTGCCTGTGAGGGCTTCATGCCCACAGCCACAAAACAGCGCTACCCCAAAGAAGCACAGGCCAGTGGCAACCAAGGAAGCAAAGGGTGCCCCAATGAGGCATCTGGCACAGCACTCGAGTAAACCTGCGGAGAAAAGAGGTGGGGTGGGATGGGACTACCGGGACAAGGATTGCTTGGAGCCTACAGCTCAGGAGCACAAGCACAGTGGGAGAAAGGTGCCTGGTAGGAGGAGGGAAACAGGTTGAAGGAAAACCAAGAAATGATCCATTGCAGTGCTGGAGACCCAAACCCAGCAGCTTGCCTGAGAGCTCTCCAAGCAGCCGCACAGGAGCCCATCCAAGGGTGCCCAGGGACTGTGGCAGCGTGGGGCACTGGGGCTGTGAGGAGCTGAGGCAAGCCAGCCATGCTGACCCGTGACAAACAGATGGAAATAGAGCGTGATGTAGCGGAATGCCAGTGGGACCTGGCAAACAAGCTGCTAATGGGCTCCCCACTGCCACCACAGCCCAGCTGCCCAGGCCACGCCAGCTGCCTGCAGCTTTATTTTGCCATTGGAAATGCAGGGGAACCCAGCACCTGCACAGAAGAAACCCCAGGGAAGATCCAGCAACGTGGCCCTGCTTGGCACAGCACAGTAGGAGCCAGCACACACCCCCAGCAGTTCGGACTTCCAGGTGGCACCTTGAGCTGCACTTGTCCTCTCATCTGGCACCCCGCAGCAGCCCCTTTATGCAGGCAGATGTGTTTATAGGAAGGAGGCATGTTAGTTCCGCAAATGACAGCACTTGTGTAATAGGTTTAGTCCTCCAGGACCTGTGTGAGGGCAGGGAAAGTGAGGACACGCCAATGCACCGCTTGGAGTGCCTAAATGCTGGATTTTTTCAGCAGTGAGGCCATGGGCACCTGCTCCTTCTGCACGTCAGGGCTCTAGCGTGCAGGAGTGTTGGCTCAGTTTCCCTGTGGGCTGGGTTTAGAGGTGCTCAGCCAGCTGCTCTCCTGCCTGCTTTGGGAACAGGCAGCCAGGTGGGTTTGCACCCACCAGCATCTGGCTCCAGTTTGGCTCCAGCTAAGCTGGGACAAGCTGCTGCCCTGGCTGTGAAACACCTGTGTACAGAAAAACTGCTCCCCTTCCCCAATGGGCTCTGGCATCCCACTGTCCAGGGCACAGTGGCTGCCTGGGCACATCCCATCTGGGCATAGCATTTCTGCCCCAAATGCCAGAAAGATCCCCACACCAAACCCACGCTCCCTCCACAAATCCCACAGTGCTTATCTCCTCCCCCAAAGGACAAGAGAGCTGTGGGGTCTTGGCCAGTTCTCCCCTCCCCACTGGGAGCAAGGTTGCGCGGTGGCACCAAGGACAATGGGGGATTGTCCTGGCACTGCCACCCCAGTGGCTGCCCCATGCCAAGAGCAAACAGGGAACAAAGGCAGTGCTATAGGGGAGTGCTGGGACCCCTCCCTCTTGTTTGCCTTGGATGCAGCAGGTCCAGGGGGGGGTCTCGTTCATCTTGGCAAGCGCTGCTCCCAAACCTCACTGGGACCCACGGGGACAGCCCTGTGCACCCAGCAGGGTACTGGGCCAAACTTGCCTTTTCTGGTTTTATTTTTGGCCACCTGCGAGGCAGCATGGAGGTGCCCCCTCTGGGGCAGTGAACAGCTCCATTCCCAGGGGACTGCAAGTCCCGGGATGCAACAGGGCCTGACAGGCTCCCTGCCACAGCCCCTTGTGCTCTGGGAAGCTGCAGTGGGGAAGCCTGGAGAGGGAGAGGAGGGGAGAAAGAGCCCTTGTACTACACAATCCTGAGCCTTGTACCCAGGCTCCGCTACTGCCAGTGCCAAAACAATGTGCTGCAGACAGGAGGAGGAGGCAGCAGGGGACGGCAGTACAAGGCACCCCTGGGAACAGAGCACCCCCGGGAACAGAGCACCCCCAATATCCCGGGGGTACACTAGTAGGTATTAGCTCTGCTGTATCAGTAGGGAAACTGAGGCACAAGGCGTGCCTCCGCTTTCCCAAGGCTGCTGGCACACAAGTGGCACGAGCTGTGTCAGGCTCAGTGCCCTGCCTGGACCTCCCAGCTCCAGCCAGCCACAGGCAGGAGCTCTCATCTCTCTAGCCCATGTGGTGAGGGCTCAGGTGGGACCGGCTGTGGGGATGGCACCTGCCCCACAGCCAGCACACAGAGACAGAAAATTGCCTTGGGAAAGAAAGCATCATCCGTGCCATACTAAGGCATCCTCCCGCAGCAGCTCCCAAGGCCGTCAAGGGCACACTAGGGTCACCAGGACCTCACCGGTGCCAGAGGAAAGTTTCACTGGGCTCTGCTCTGGGATAAGGTCCCCAGAGACACCAGAAGCAGCTCTCCGGGTGACCCCCACCCTCACCCCATACTCACCCATGGTGCTGGACTTGGTCAGCTCCCCCGACCGCCCGCTCGGCTGCTTTGCTGCTGTGTGCGGAGCCCTCCCCTGCCTGGCGGTCCCACGCCCTGTATTTCCCCCTCTGGGTGCCTGTCCGGCTCTCCAGCAAAGAAAAGGGCTCTCTGAGTGACAGCCACCCCCCTTAAAGGGACCGGGCCCGCCCTCCCCCGGCCCCCACAGCACCCCTTGGCTGCCAGCTCCTGGGTGCCCGGCGGCTGCCTGGGCAGGGCTGCCCAACGGCCCCGCTCAGGGCTCTTGGGGCAAAAGGCTTTTGCAAAAGAAATAGAGCAGTCTGGGGGCAGGGGAGTGAGCTGTCCCCCCTCACTGGTGGCTCTGGGGACATCCCCCAGGCCCCCTGAGCTGTGTTTGTGCCAGCTGCCCACTGTGGCAGTGTGGGAAACCAGCCCCATGGGACAGCAGTGGTGTCCCCCATCACCTCCCTGACCCCCAGCACCTCAGTGGGGAGCAGGGGTTCCCCATCCCATGCACCTGCCTTCAGCTTTGGGGGCTCCAAATTGGAAGATTTTTCCCTTTTATGGGAATCCTGCAGCTACTTTCCCCAGCCCCGTGACTCCCATGGGGGAATGGCATTCTGGTGGGGACACTCGTGGGACCCCATGGCCTCAGGGCTGTAGCAGGTGGAGCCCGGTCCCTTGGGTGTCCCATGTCCCGTGGGTGCCACAGTTCCCATGGGTGGCCCTGGTCCCCTGCAGCTGCAGAGCCAGCACAGGGCCAAGGGAGCCTGCAGGGGGCAACCGGTCCCTTCCCGGCAGGCACAGGGCGGACAAAGCCCTGCTGTGTCCCTCAATGCCCCACTTTGTGCCAGGCAGCGAGGTGGCAGGGCCTGACTGTCCCTGGGCTTGGGGACACTGGTGGGCTGGGGAGCCTCTGGGCTGTGGCAGCCTGGGACCAGGGTGGGCCACCCTATGGGGACCCCTGTCCCTTCCCCACCCACCCAAACCTGGTTGGGCTACCTGGTGTCCTCAGCCAGATGAGGGGTGGAAAAGGACAACAGAGAGGGGGAGCTGCCACCACTGTGGGCATCATCCTTGGGCAACTCTCAGCTCTCAAGGTGGCACCCAGGTGGCCCAGCAGCGATGTCACCTGGCCATGATTGCCTTGTAATGGCCATGGGAAGGTGACAGACTTGCAACATCCCTTTGGAAATAACCATAACCCCTCCAGTCACTGGAAACAAGCAGGGCCCTGCCTGCATCCCAGGGAAGCCCAGAGGCACCCCAAGCCACCAGGAAGAAAATGTATTACATAAAAAGTCCCCCATAAATTAAACATAAAAAATGCAACATGATAGGAAAATAATAAAATAGGGCATGGGGGAAAAACATATCACCCTCTCTTTTTATTTCCACAGAAATTCCAGTCTTGCTGACTCTGCCATTTCCGAACACTCTGGAGGAAAGTGAGAGTTTTACCTCATTGAGCACAAGGTGAGCAATTAAGAGGAACTGTGATTTCTGCATCGAGTGGCTTAAAAATCTTGGCTACTGGGCACTTTCTGTCAGCAGGCATTTTCCTTCTGGGATGGGAACCCCTTGGCCCTGTCATTAGTGGCAGTAGGGACCAGCCCACCACCTCCTGGCAATGCTCCACAGATACTCCAGAGTAGGGCTGCAAGACAGGGAAAAGAGAGAAATCCCCTCCCTGGATTTCTAAGGGAAATCTAAGGCTTGATGGAGAAGAAAATGTGCAGGAAAGTGATTTGAGTTGCCTTTCCTCTGCCATCATGGAGGGTACCCTGGCCCAAGCCTGCACTCTGGGGTCCAGAGCCCCCAGGACACCTGTGGCCATGGGGGTGCTGGAAAGCCCTTACTTCATCCCTCTCACTTTGCATTTCAGCTGGAGAATTTGTGAGAGCCCCTGCTGCAAACCCTCAGTGCACAACCTCGCACTTCTGCACGCTAGGAGAAATCCTGCAGCTGAGCCCCTTGCTGGATGAGGCCCCGGGGGAGCTGCAGGGAGCCTGCCAGCCCACATCAAAGTTCCCTTGTTGGCTCATCCCTGCCAGAGAAAATACTGCTGTTTCTCAGGTGGGGAAGGGAGGACGCATCCCTGTTTGCCAGCCAGGAGGAGAACACGCCAGGCTGGTAAAAATAAACATGCTTATAAATCAATATAGATCACCTTGCAGTTTGTTCAGACCCTTGGGCAGTGACCAATTACACCCAGAACCACCCCCACACCCCCGGGGAAATGAAGGGCTTTGATACAAGCCCTCATTAATAGAGCCTGGGACTGCCAAACTTTGCCCCTTGCCAGGTGTGCTGGGGGCTAACATGGGGAAGGCTTGGAGGGGATTTTCCTTCCAGAGCCACCCCAATCTGCACTGAGATGCTGCAAAGGGCTGCACCAAAACGAAGTATTTGGATGGATACACACAAACCTCTCTAAATACGCTTCCCACATGGAAAGGACACTCTGGAATTTTTGTGGGTTTTTCTCTTCACAGCTACAGCTCAGACTCAATTTCCCCTGGGCCATGCGAAGGCAAGTTTGGGGCAGGGGGGAAAAGCAGGTGATATCAATGGCAAAGAGATGGTCCCACAGGCACAACTGATCCATGCCACTCCTACATTAGGGCAAAGAAGAGAGATGGGAAAGCAAGCAGGAGCATGTGGGGCAGAGGACCAAAGCATCCTCCGGGTCCCTGTCTCCATATGCAGCCACCTCATCCACAATCACCACAGACTGTCACACTTCTCCCATCATTCTGATAGCACAGGATAACCTCCTGCTTGTCCTGTCTCCTCCCAGCACACGCTGGGCATGCAGGCAGCCCTCCGTGGGGTGAGGCAGGAGGCAGCAGGGAAGCAGAGGGGACAGCAGGGGCCAGCCAGGAGAAGGGGTTTCCTGCAGTTTCAGGGAGGATTTGCTTTCCCTACTAATTGATTTCTTTGCTTACAGCCCCATTTTCTGCACTCCCCTGGGCATGGAGCTGGGTTTTCAAAGATGCACAGTGGCCAAAATCAGTTTGTGCTGACCCTGCAAAACACAGGCAGCCCCTCCACTCTGCTCCCCAAAATGCAGGCACAGCTCTGGGTACACCCAAGACGTGCCAGCAGTGGCACGTGCAGTACCCTTATCCATTATACATCTGTCAGCAGGAGAAATCCCAGCATATCTTGTCACAGCTGAGAACCTTGCTGCTATTTTTAGGCACTCCCTTCTCCGGTCAGGCTGAATTTCTTGTCATCTGCTGCTGATTTTAACTCTCCTCTTTCACCCATCTCCCTGCCCTGCTTCACCCACCAGCCGGGAACCCGAGTGGCAAGGATTTTCCTGCCGTGCAAAATCTCCTGTTTTCCCGGGTGGCCCCGTGCAAACCAAGATGAGACAGTGACTGTGGGAAGGTTGTGGTGGCTCCAGGAGCATCTGTCCAGCTGCCTCCTCCCGGGATGCCAAGGACTCCCTCCGGAGCCAGCCCCGCTCCCTGCTGCCCGGGCCTGGCTGTCCTCACTGTCCTATTTGTATTCCCGGGTTGCTGCAAGGCTGCAAGATGTGCTAATAAAAATTAAATTAAAAAAAGAAGCTGGTAGAGGCTGTCAGAGGACAGCAGATGCATGCTGAAGGACAGACAGACAGGCCAGTGTTGCAGGATGACAGAGGAAGGGCAGGGGCTGCTCAGTAGCAGAGCAGCTAAAACCCTTGTGAGTCTCAGCCAAGGGCTGGGCAGAGGGTGCCAGCCTTGGGTGTGGGGTTCAGCAGCAGCGGGAGCTGGAACCCTGAGCCCCCCAGGGATGCCCCAGGGCTCTCAGGACCCTCCCCAGCAAGCGGGGTTGCAGGCAGTGCAACAAAATCCTGCTGGATAACCTGGGGATAGAGCCCTCCTCCCTGGCACCAGTGCTCATCTCCTGCCTGTATGTGTGTCCAGTCTTCATCTGGGATCACAGAGACAGCCAAGAGGTGCTGGCCAGCAGGGATGGCACAAGATGAGCTCACCTCCCACGTAGCCACCCTTTAGAGAAGATGAGCAGATGCCTGCTTTTCTGTTTTGGTGTGCCTGGCTTATGTTTCCTTCAGCAGAAGCCTGATTTTTTAAACCTACCAAGTTTCTAAGTTTGGAAGATCTTGTCCAGCCTGTGCACTCTGCCTGGGCTCACTGCTGGGGGCAGGGGGGCCACCAGCTCCCCAGCTGTGCTTGGGGCAGGGTGGCTGCCATCCCAGAGGTAACAAGTACAGGACCCTCACTGCTGTCCCCACACCTTTCTCAGGCTCTGTCACCCCGGTGGGCACAGGTGTTCAGGCTGTGTCTGTGCCTGGGGGGATGCCGACGGTGAGGGAAGCAA
>VZTX01034083.1:0-45456 GCA_013400915.1 Pardalotus punctatus | reverse complement strand
ATATATATACATGTATATATATGCTTTCTTTATTATAGATTTACTTGCTAATGATAAGTTGTGTGGTATTTGTGGTAACCTGTAATAAAGTAAATTAGAGCTAAAGTCTCCATGCCCCGTGTATTACAAAATCCTACCAACCCATGGCCAAGGTTTTTAAACACCCACAGAGGCTGGTGACACTGCATCACAACTTAGGTTGTGACACAAAAATGTGACAACAAATCACAACTTAAGTCACTCAACCCCAGCTCTTATGCACAGGATGCAAAACAGCCAGGAAAGAATAAGGAACAACACGCACAGAATTCTCTAATATCAAAATATAGCAATTTATTCAAGACACTGAATATGATCTGTTGATTCTCTCCTTAAAACAAATGAGCTACAATACACAAGGTGAATTTGAAGAAAGTGTGGGTGGGGGAGAAACAAAATAAGGGTTGATGTTTTTTCAACAGAACCTGGGAAATGCTTAAATGAGAACCAAGTCTGGCTGCAAGTCTGACACAGACAATAAAAACTGCAGAAGCCAGAATTCAGAATTTCAGTGAGTGGCTGAAAGAACATTTCTGCAATTGACAAAGAACCACATCTTTTAAAAAGGCAGTAAGAGGAAAAAAAAAGGAGGAAAAATTAAAAAGGGAAAAAGAAAAAGAAACCCAAAAACAAAGCAGACCCTTACATTTGACAAAGTGCACTTCACTTGGCTCTAAAATTAGCTATTTTTTTCTTTTTTTTTTTTTAAAAACAAATTAAAAGGAAATTTCTAAGATGTAGCATGGGGTTAATGTGTGTATAACCCTGTAAGTCAGGCCCTTTATTGCCCCATAAGGGACCCAGTGTTTTCTACATAAAAGATTCAGTATCCTTCTAACCCACAGAGTCTAGTGGTTTTTCAGAAACTGGGTTTTTTTCACTTCAAGGCCAGTTCCAGACAGCCAGCAATAATAAAAATCCAGCAAGTCTCTGGATGGTTTCACAATCCTGTTTGGTCACTTAGGTTTTTCCATTTCTCTTCTGTTACAAAGAACTATAGACAAAATTCTAAGAAGAAATCTCAGCAAGTCCCCTGGGCTGTTGCTTCGTGCAGTTCTGGTGCAGGGGAGTCGCAGAGAGGCTCTGCCAGCTCGGGAATGCTCTGCTGCTGGAGGGAAGGAAGAGCTCCCAGGAGCACAGTGCTGCAGGGCTAGGCTGAGACATCCACCTTGAACTGCAGCCTGCAAAAGCCTCTCTCTCCCCACTGTCCATGTCCTAAAGAAACCACGTCCTTAGGCTAAGATTAACCTTTGCAGATACACCTTCTGTCTTCCTTAATAGCTCTCATTTTAGCTGAAAACTATTACAGCATCTTCCAGGATTTTCCAGTCTTTATGATCTTGTGGAGGGGAAGAAAAGTGAATTTTCTTAGCTCCTCACATATACCACCTTTAACTCTCATGGTCCACATAGAAAACTTTCTGGAGCAGCAGCCTCTCTCACACATGAGCTGTGTAAACCAACTGATACTCGAATTTTGTTTCTCTTGGCTTCTTACCTCCACGTAGGCAAGCAGAGGAAAAATGGTGCTCTGACAAATTAAAAAAATGGAAAAAAAAGAAAAAGGAACAGGCGTCATGGACTCTGCCCTGTTATCTACAGCAGCTATCCTGGGAACAACTATGAAACACAGGCTGTGGAGCCAGCCAGTCACGCAGCATTGAGCAAATTAATCTCTTCAAATCCTAAGGTCTGGCCTATTCAGGTGTCACTCAAGGCACAGAGGCAAGGCCAGAGCCCCATCAGTGCTGCCCTCCCACAGACCAGCAACTTCTGCTTGTTATTCTCAGAAATGCCACCAAAAAGCAGCGTAGGAATTTAACCGTTTACGTGGAATGACTGCAATCAAATCATTGTCCAAACCGTGCTTTATAAAACCACATTATGCCTTTGTATTTAATTTCAAGACTCTCTTTGAGCAAGTCCTCTTTTTTCTTTTCTTTTTAAAGTAGTGACTTTAAATTAGCAGGTACATGTAGTTATTATAAAAGAGTGCAAAACTGCCACATGGTGATCTACAGCCCATGCTCTTGGAACAGAAAACTAAAATCAACACATAAAAGCATTTAACACCAAAAATAATCCTTGATACTGTCTAGCATCCAATTATTTGAGATAAATTACAAACAAGCCTAACTGACAGTAATAACCAAAATCTCACATAACTGTTTTCACGTCAAGACTGAGTAATGCTGTCAGCAGTTACTTCTTTTCATTCTTCTTTCCAAAGATGTATTTTTAAGAAATGCAGATGAAGCTGGAAGGACTAAGATTCCCTACAGATGCAAGCATAAAGAGAAGAACATTCAAGAGAAAAGATGGTGTACAGATTCCATGATGATGCCACGGGGCTCAGGTCTCACACCACCAGTTCCGCCCGAGGCCTCTGGGTTTGCTCAGATCACACCTTCAGCAGCTGTGGTCAAATCAAGGGGAAGATGTTGTGTTACAGTGACTTTTGGGCAGGAAGGTACTACATCTGTTAAGAGGTTTGTGGCCTGTTTCCTCTCTCCTACAGATCCTAGCCTAGGCTGTGGGATAGAGAGGACACCTGTGTGACTCGGCCAGTTCTGAGGATCTAAGTACTGTCTGACACCACCCCAAAGCTGCCTTACAGTTTACAGCACTTTCGGTAAACTCTGCCTATGTGTCCTTCCTTGCATTCATCATTTCCTCAATTAGAGTAATGCAGTCTTCAGCTGGCATCTGTGCAGGTGTCAGGGTTGCAGCAAGGAAATCTTGTCCAAAGTGGATAGGTGGTGCTTTGGAACTCTCCATTGCCATTCTGACCACTTCACCCACCACAACTTTATAGTGGTTTACATGATAACTTATATATCCTTTACAATGTCATCACCTAGTGAATTCAAGGTTGTCTTCTGAGCACCACACTGAGGACACCCTCGAGGCTAAACCTGTCTGGGCAGACAGTGAACCTCCAAGTGCAGACCCAGAGCCTGCTTCTTGGTGTGTGTGGTCTACAGATGGACAGGAGCTTGGCAAGAGTCCATTCCTCAACAGTGACAGATGCAGTCAATATATTTCAGTTCAACTGGTCTCATTAAGTCAGTGGTAAAACCCCACTGACTTAGTGGAATAATGAATAGTGGAGGACAGCACTGCTCAGCAAGGCCACAGGCAGCCAAACCCATGCTCTGTCGAAATCTGAACTATCTCTAGAGGAAAGAAGATACACAAGCGTTTTCTCCTGGTTGCTGAAAACAAACAAAAATATCGACTAGAGAAAAGGAATGCTGTATTTATAGTCTCAGGCTTCTGAATTGCTTGGAGTAAGTCTACATCATCAAACAGACACAAAAAATGAAATGAGACTATGGAAATGGCTGACTGCTGGAAAAGGACCTTAGTAAGGGACTGGTATATATTGTATCAAACATCACTTTTTCTTACAGCACTTTCTGAGAGAGGAGAGAAAAAGGATACTGCACCTTTCATGTTCCCTGGACTCTGTGTCATTCGTTTTGCTTAAATTACACAACTGGTGTACATTTTGTGGCCATTTTAGGCGTTTAAAACTGTTTAACATAAAAAATATTTTTTTTCCAAAAATACACTGGGTTCTTTCTGTTAAAAGTCATCTTTCTCCTGTAAAAATCTTCCCCAGCACTGCATTCTTATATAAAGCACTTATTACACAATTTGCTGAAAGTGCCCTTGAGACGCTAAGATCTGAAGCATGGAGGATTTTTTTTTCTTTTAAACGGAGAGAAAGAAAGGAAAAAGAAGATATAGAGGAGAGGAGAAGCAGTCTGTCAAAAATTTTCATTGTCATGTCCACCTGGCTGCATCTACTATGGGCATACAGGGAAAAGAGAAATTAAAAAAAGGGCAAAAAGAAAGAGGAGAAAAAAAAGGAAGGAGAAGTTGGGAGTGGAAGGGAGAAATAAAAGGAAAACAAAAGTTTCATCCTACGCCTGGCATCCTCCAGGCTGTAATATTCCAGCTGATAGAAAAACCACTGAACAAAAAAAGTAGTCTAGAAAATAGAAAGTGTTGTGATTACAAAGTTGAGCATTTCATCAGTACAAACTGGTCTTTGAACGTCCTTTGGGAGAGCAACTGTAGTGTCCAAATTGGAAGGAAAAAATACAACACCGCATGGAGGAGGATTTTTTTTTCCCTTTTGGTTTATCACAGCATTTTTCTTTTTTTTTTCCTTTTTTTTTTTTTTTGGCACAGCTTTTTTTTCCCCAGCCATCAGAGCAAGTTCTCAGATGCAAACCAAACAGTGCAATGCCTAGCTGGTGGCTTCATGCTTCCAAGGCTGAATGTTCCAGGTGGAAACCATTCCCTCCCCCTCTGAAGTGACTGTGTTTTTACTCCTTGATGAAGGTTACAGACAAAATACAAGTCACCTGTGGCCAGGGAGAGTCGGTTTCACGGTACACTCTAACTTTGTTCAAGTTTGTACAGTTCTGGAGCTGTTAAGAATAGTTTTGAAGAGTGCTTCTCCCCACACATTCACTGCTGGTCCATTTGAAATTTCTTCTAAAACATTTCACTTTTACTTCCGCAGATCTAGAACACAAACCTGCAGAGAGAAGACCCTGCATTAAGAACCATTTGTGAAGGTGACGTGGAAATCCCATTCACACACCCTGCACACAGGTGGAGCAGCCAGCTGAATGTCACACTTCCCAGCCTCACATCAGTCTCCAGGGCTGGTTTACAGGCACACAAGTAAAAGAAAAAACTGACACGGGAGAAAGCCCATGTGAAACCCACACATTTAACATTTAGCTGGGCTTTCAAACAAACATTTGTTGCTTACAAACAAACATTTTGGTGGCACATCCCAGATAAGATTACGGGATCTATACAGTTGCCTAAATATCATGCCCACTTCCACTTCTGAAATACATCCAGAAGAGATGCAGGCTTGCCAGGCACGATAGTGGATGCGGAAGAGGGGACATGTGCCCATTTGGAGCAGCTGCTGGGAGCCAAGAATGGCACCGGCTGAGATGGCACAACTGAGAGCAAACAACTGATTCATGTAATAGGTGTTCCCTTTGTTAAAAGCAGTTGAAAAACACTGCTCCAAAGTTGTTATGCCAGCAAGCCATATGTGTCCTTCACAAGCTGATCATGCTATGATTGAATTTTTTTAGAAGTAACATTAACAGTAAAAAATAGTAAGGAATAATGAGTATCTCTACAGCAATATTTCTCCTTTACTACATGATGAAATCTTTGGGCATTGTGCTGAAAAATTCCTCCTTTAGCTACTCCTGTTCAAGGGAATAGGAATATTCCTCAGTGGAATCAAAATCAGAAAGGGTCAAGACAACTGTTTGTTAAAAGAGTTGACTGCTGTGATCTGATTGTCACTAAAAATTGACAGATAATGATAGAAATAACATTACTGTTCTTGTTCTTGTCAAATATGTATTTAAAAGTCATTCTTATTTATGTCTTGAGCTGCCTCCACCTTCAGCTCTGTCCCCAAGAGGCAAATACAGCATCCTGTTTTTTGTTGATGCTCCCCAGAAAAGAAATCTCCACCCAACCTTTGTAATGTTTGACGATCCTTACCGATCCGTCTGATGCGCTTGCTCCCACTTTGTCTCCTCTAGCATTCCAGCAGACTTCAAAGATGCCCCCGGTGCCTCTGTAGCTATGTACTAGAGTTCCACTCTACAAAGCAAAACAGCATGCAGACATTGGATTCAGAAGTTCCCCTTCTTTTTCTCTGTCGCACGGTACTACGTTAAAAGGGACAGCTATTCACACCACCCACCTAGGGCCATCTCCATACAGTTATGGAAACTGGCTAGGAAACAGTTAGGAAACTGGTTTTTCATAATGAAGAGCAACAGACTCCTACAGAAACTGTAGAACTCTTTTTTGCTAACTCTGTAACAGTAAAGGCCTGGGGAGTTAGGCTGACGTGTTCTTCTCTAAAGTTTGTGGCTGACTCAGGTTGTGAGGTATCAGTATCCAGAACTACATCTGTGGAACTATGATGTCCCTCTTTTCTCCAGAATATCACCAGTCTCCTGCCTGTACATCTTTGTATCCATATTCCCTCTTCACGAAGTCTAAGCCAGGAGCATCACACTCACAGCTGAACTCAGTTTGTAACTAAATAAAAGTATCCCTTATTTCTAAGAATCAATCCACACCTTTGCTTCACAAAGCTGATGACCCAAAACAATGTACCCAGAACAATGTACCTATTTTCATGCATGCTACGTGTTTTAGCATACAAAGCAGACTGAGCAGAACTGTTCTGGGCAGTCACCTCACTGCACCTGAGTGACTCAGCTGCCATGGATTTGTGCTAGCCAACATGATCAGGTTCACCCTGGCTGGCAGGTCATGCATGACCTAGGTAAATACATTTTCCATTTAAGCTGTTGCTATTAATGTGTCATCTAAACCAGATGTGCTTCACATGAAGCAAAACAGTACCTGAGTATTCCATATATGGACACATTTGTCAAAGGA
This sequence comes from Pardalotus punctatus, assembly GCA_013400915.1. Classification (NCBI taxonomy): domain Eukaryota; kingdom Metazoa; phylum Chordata; class Aves; order Passeriformes; family Pardalotidae; genus Pardalotus; species Pardalotus punctatus. The sequence goes on along the minus strand of VZTX01034083.1, from coordinate 38,946 downwards.
CCCACTGGCTAGATATTTTCCATCAGGACTAAAAGCTACACTGTAGACAGGCTCTTGATGCTTTGTTAATGTATGGATGCAGACTCCTCGGTCAACGTCCCACAGCCGGACAGTGGAATCAAACGATGCACTGCAAGAAGCATTCAAACACAAGAATGTATTAATTCGGGTGTTAATCAGTTTGCAGTGTGATACTGTAAATGTTATAAGAGAATACCACAGGTTTTTTTTATCCCTTGGCTAAGTAAGACATAGTGTTTCAGACACAAAAGCTAATATGTACTACAGCCTTTATTTTTTTTCTTAAAATCTACAGCTATAGAACTGAATTCTTGTATGAGGACCCTTAGGACCTATTTAGATGTCCTGTATATAGCCCTGAAAAGGCCAAACTCCCTCCTTTTGAGATTCTCCCTGCTGTTATTCAGGAAGGTCAAATATATATTGTCATTAACAGGATAAATGGTTCCAGAGAGATCTTATTCCTAATAGATTCACATTGTTTAATGAATTAGCATTCCGCAATTCTCCAGAACTGTGGCTCTTTTCACTTTGTTTCAGTGATGCTTTTTGCCTCATTCCGTCTAAATCCCAAACTGTGATCTTAGAGAAAGGCAAAAGAAATAATGGCATTAAAAATAATATTAAAAGAATAACTCCAAGAAAGTGAAGTTCTTCCATGTCCACTCCCAGACTAAGGAGTAAAATAAACCAGTTGCGATACAAGTCCTCCCCAGACTGCACACCCCACGAGCTGATCTGATAATCGCACAGTACTACCACCAACTGGCACTCTACAAGAAAATGCATTTTCTAAGCTCAAAGAAGAATTTTGCACAGATTTTCAAGTGGAACTTTAAAGACTATCTAAGCTTTTCTCTGTTAGCTAAGCAGGCTATAAAAATTGTCTGTATCTGCCCAGGTGAGTTGTATGACCCCAGTCAGAAACCATTCCAGCTGCCTGAAGTGGTGCCACCTGCCGCCGTCAGGACTTTCACTCCTATCAACCTGGTTCTGGCTGTGAAGGTGCAATGCCAAATTTACAGCCATTTTACCAAGGTAGCTGAAAAGTTAAAGATTACATGACTCAATTTTCTTTCTTCCCCGCCCCCCTTTTTCAAATGTGAATCCTTTTCTGTTGTATCCATCCCCCTGAGTTACATACACAGATACTTTTTAGTGGAATTGTCTGCAGGAAGACTGATGGCAAAGTGACAGTAGGGCTACATGTCAGAAAGATCATTCTTCTTCTTGACAGGCAAGAAAAGAGGTGCATTTTTTACCTTGCTAACATGATGTTGGAGTTTGGGTTGCTGGTGCCTGGTCCTGTAGGGCTCCATTTGATAGTATAAATCTCTTTGCTGTGAGCCTGAAGATCATGTACACAGCTATCTTGCTTCATACTCCAAATCTAAGTCAGAGAAATAATGAAGGGGGAAAATGGCAACATTATTAATCTCTTCTCAGCTGAATTATTTCAGTTCTGTGTTATTCTTACCATTTGTTTATTTCAGATCTTGACTCACTTGAATACACATAAACGTAATTTATTAGCGCAGCAATTTGGCTCACACTTTAACTCCAATGGGGAGTTACATATTTAATAATCTTTATCCAATAGATAAGATGAACTAAAGAGTTGCTGTACTGCCCAGAGCCTGCAACTATTTTCATACAGAAGTTTAAGTTAATCTATTTGAAGAAGTTTAACTTATGAAATTTAAGTCATACATTGCAACAGCAGTAATTTTAAAGAATGAGAAGAAAATTGCAGCAACTGCTTAGAATATAGCAATTTTCTCTTATGCTAGTAAAATTTTCCCTTTCCTCCTGAACTCCATTTGTCTTCCTCATGTTTTTAACAGTACAGAAGCTGGAAGACAGCTGTTTCTGCAGTGTTACATGGCCAAATACTTCAGTGTGAGATGAAGAATATGCTCAATAGAGATGACAGGTAATTTAGTACCTCTTTTCTTCAGCTAACTGAGAAAATAAGATGAAGGAGTTAACAGGAGGGAAAATAACTCAAATTTGGCCAGTCAGTTTCAGAGAGATACCATGTAGTAATGATTTAACTCAGTTCTTGTAAGCCTGCACCATGAAAGAAATGATGGGCTATTATGCTTAATTCCCATTGTGTACCTGAGACTGCTTTTGGAAATTCTACATAAAGCTCAGCCATGTTCTTTGGCTTGACAGGCAGCATGTTCCAAGAAGCTACATGAAAAGATCACGAATTCCAGAAACAGAGAAAAAAAGAAGTTGGAGAAGGTTCATTTACAAAGGAAAAGGAAGAAGAATAAGTGCCTACATTTGGAGCATTTGCGGTCTCCATCACTGAAGGCTTTTATAAACAGGTGAGGCCAGGGAGAGCAAACCACTATCTCCTGTGCCAAATTCAGTGGTCAGGAATTTGAATTGGTACCAACACCACTGAGCCGTGGTGGTTTCTAAAATACACCATGTATCTGGGCACCAAAAAGATGTGCTATCACTAAGGCAGGATGTTTAAGCACAGCAAGAACAGTTATGCAATAATGCATTGTGGCAGTGTGACAGACAAGGTGCTGCTCCCTTTCGGCCCTGTTTTCTGTAAATTCCCAGCTCTGTCAGTAGTCTGCAGTAACACATCTGGAATCCAGAGTGATGAAAACCTCAGTGGGTATGTAGCAAAGGCAGAGCAGAAGTCAATCTACCTATCATAAAGAAATATTCATAACACTGACATTCACTTAGCTCTCATCTTCAAATTCTGCTGCTGTCTTAGTTTCATGCTAGAAATGTCCCATGCTTCAGCTGTGTCAATCAGCAGTGCAAAGAGATCTGAGTCTTAATTAATACAATTGTACTGTGAGGAAACTATTACTGGTACAATTCTATTCACAAAACCAAATCTTTCCTGGGATATTTGCTTTGTTCAAGGAACCAGCACAAAGCAACAGCCCAGCAGGAGGGCTTTGCTGTTAAAACATACATCTACTCCTACAGAGACAGAGCCTTCATTTGATGTGGCTGGAAAAGGAAAATGAGCGAGAGGAGTTTGGGCTGCTAAATTTCTATATTATCTATATTTAAACTATGACTTTTCTGTGACAGTGGCATATTAGTCATGTAATACTTATTTGGGCAGGATGCCTCAATTTCCCCAGTGTTTTCTTCCCTGTGTTCAATCATTCAGATTTGTTTTAAGAAATATGGGACAAAATGGAAACTACCCTTCATTCAGAGTTCGAAGTGATATAGCACCATCACCCTGGAGAAGACTAAATAAGAGACATAATTTTTTGTTGTCACTTTTTGGCCAGCAGGAATGGAAAGTATATTACCTTTAATGTCATGTCATCGGAGCAAGACGCTAGTAGCATTCCAGATGGGTCCCATTTGATTGCATTCACCTCGTTCTGAAATCAAGAGTGATTTTATTAAGCAAATATTCCAGTTACTGCATTGTACTGGGCACTCAGCAGAGGGCACTCAAGCTTTATGCATGGAACAAGTTCACCCACAAATTACAGTGCTGGGTGCTTTTAGGGCTGGACAAAAGCAGTGGTGCCTCCCCAACACGCTATTTAAATGGCATTTTGGAGGGCAACCATCCTGTGCTCATGAACAATGCATACAAACAATCTCCTGATGCGTGTCTGGCACAAAGTTTCTCCTATCTTTGCTTCATATCCTAGGATTTAAAGAAACCCTTAAACCAGACAGATTGATAATACAGCATTCGTTTCTTTTTAAAACGTAGGCATTTCTTTCATTAATGTTCTGTAAAGCCAGAAATACAAGTTTTCAACAGAAAATACTGATAGTTGTGGGGTGTAAAGTTTTGCGGACTTGATAACTCTTCATATTGCAGGTCTACAACAGTGCTGTTCTCTCTAAAGAGAGGTGTATGTGTAAATGAATTCCATGATGAAATATTAAACAGTTTAGGATGCTTTCTCCATCAGTCTTTCTAGCACTTTGTAATTAACTAAGCCTAGTGTATCCCCTTGGTAATCAGTAAGTTTACCAAGCTTTAGCAGGGCTATAGATAAGGAGAAAAAAGCATTTAATAAAGAAAGACTGTTTTCTTAAAAATATAAATTGGCTCAGGGTCTCAGTGAAAATAGTAATGGAAAATATTTGTATTTTGCTTTATACATTTTACGTGTTTCAGTAATAATTAAAAGCAAGTATAGATATATTTGAAGTGAATATTTGGATCATGTACAAAATAATGCATTTCATATAAACATAAAAAACACCAGTCTGCTGTTAGGAATGTACAACTGCCATGAAATATCAGTTTGACCACAGAAAATATAAGGGTCTCCAAATGCATGGTTTTTACTCAATGGGGATAGCAAGATAGCAAGTTCTGGAAGCTAACATCTCACTTATGGGCCAGTATATGAAGGCAGTTTTTCTCACAAATGAAACCTAGAAAAAGTAACCTTTGAGAGTCATTAAATACCACCAAGAAAAGAGCAGGGAAATACATCTTAAATATATCTTATTAGAATAAATTGATTCTAAAACTGATCAATGGCTAGAGGTAAACTCTTCTCTCCTTACAGCACTCATTGAGCAAAGAAAATTAAACCAACAGAAAACAGAGTCTTATTTATGAATGTGCCTTTAGTCTGCAGCTCATGCTACATAGAAACACTGTCCCTGTTTAAGCTGGAGGTTTTGCCTCCTACAGTGATTTAGAACATTTTATCCCTTCTCACAGGCATTGAATCACTCCCAAGGAACATGTTTTTAGGGAAACAATGGGGTGTAACACCTTTGCTGCTAGAACATACCCTGCAAACACATCATCTGCCATCATTGCAACATGTTGCTGTGATTCTGTCACTAACATTTTTGACTTCTTAAACTTACTGTGTGTCCTTGAAAGGTTTTAACAGGACGATCGCAGCCAAGTCTGCATACATGAATGCACATGTCAGTACTGCAGGAGGCAAAAGTAGTGTTGTTCTGCCAGTCTACATCCAGAGCAGGAGCTGTGAATACAAACAACAGAAGGAACATCAGGGATCATGACAAAGAAACAGCTATCCCAAAGAATTTTCCTCCCATCACTTCTCTGGATGAAACAGACTACAGGTTAGTTCTTGATCTGTCGCCTGCTATGAGTTATAAGGCTGATAGGGACTGTCTGAAATGCACAAGTAATTTTTTCTATTCCAGTGGATAGTCTGGATGCTTTGCATGGCATCTGCTTGCAAGAATCTTTTGGGTTAAGTTACGTAAGAACAGGCAAAACACTACCTCCACCCTCTCTGCTCCCAGCTACACACATCACGGGCTATCTCCAGCATTCACCTCTGTAAGCCAATTCAGTGAAGAAACTGAAAGAAAACTAACCCAGAAAAACCGTGGATGATTTCATCTGGGTTAGACAAGGATGTTCCTGTGAATGCCAGACACAACACATGGGGAGGCGGAGGAGCAGGTGGCCGTGTCCCTTTGCACTAGAGCTTTATGCAACCACTGATACAAACCCATTATTCTGTGCAGGTATGTGGATTAATAATACTAAAATTCAGCTTAACTTGCTTGGGGACTGATTTTAGGCAGGTACGATGATCAGCCTCATCTGAAATGAGAGGAAGAGTTTCTGTAGAGGGTTTGGCATTAACTAGTGCTGAACTAACGAAACTCTGTACACAGAGAGCACATGAGCGTGCGAGTGGTGCCTGTGTACAACACAAATGCACACACTTTGCAAAAAGAATGGGAAAAAAATCCCCAAACAACCTCTACAGCATGTCACTGCAGAGCACAAGCAGGAGCAGGAGGGAGCTCCTGACAAACAGCTTGCTTGTGTTTCTATGACTGCTGCTTGGGCTTTTTCCCTCAGGATAGAGTTTAGCTGCCCTCCAGAGGATGACATAAGACTTGCTAAAATATAGAAATCTTCATACTCAGCACACTCTTGTGAGAAGCAGGTGTGCCAGAATGGGACCAGCATATAGGAAACAAAGTTGAATCTCTTCTTGACAAAGATGCAATGCAAATTTATCATTAAAATGAAACCAAGAAATTCCTTACTCAAACATGTTTAGAAAGATACTTTGGTAATTCAGAGGTGAAAAGATATCTGTTCTGACAAGTCTGTTACATTTAAATATTTTTTCCTATTATAATTTTTATGAACTGCAAAACAAAATAGATCCACATCACCTTGTGAATAGTCAGGTACCTCTCTAAATGAGAACGGAAGGCTGACATTGTTTCATATACAAGATATCTTTACAGCATTAATAAAAATGTTCAATAATTCTGTGTGACAGTTAAGAGATTACTACCTTGCATAAACATAAAGGAAATTTTTGTGAGGAAGGCAGACTACTTTTGAATTTTCCAGTGAAGATGAAGGAGGAATCAGGAAACAACAAAAGATTTTGTTTCTTTAACTGCCTGTTTGTCTTTCTTTTTATGCTTCAAGCTTTGTATTACTATTTCAGAGCAAACAAAAATCTATCATCATTAATAGCAATATGCCTTCAGGGCTAATATCTAGTATGGAAAGTATGAGTCAAAAACTAATTTTCAGAGAGCTACTGGCACCTAAAGCTGTGGCTTTACACTGCAGCATAATTTGAATCATGAAGTGCTGATAATTAACACTGATTCATTTATTGGCGTACTCAATCATATGTTTACTGGATAAGTAACTAAAACGGTCTGAAAAAATCAACTGAACATGGTTCTTGATGTAAGTAGTCATATTGCCAAAGTATTTCCAAAACCACAGGCTACCAGCCAATTGCATAAAAACAATTAGAATATCATAATATATCCTAATACAAGCAGGAACAAATCCTTAAAAAATGCAGCTAAAATAAAAAACAACAATAAATGTTTTACAATAATTATCCGTTAATTTAAGCTTTTTCTGAACAAATTTAGGTGTGATTCAGAGCACTTAGATCACAGAATCATAGAATGGTTTAGGTTGGAAGGGACCTTAAAGAACATCTAGTTCCAGCCCCCCTGCTGTGGACAGGGACACCCTTTACTAGACCAGATTACTCAGAGCTCCATCCAGCCTGGGCTTCTCTGGGCAGCCTGTTCCAGTGCCTCACCATGCTCATAGTAAAGAATTTCTTCCTAATACCTAATCTAAACCTACTGTCTTTCAGTTTGAATCCACTCCCTCCTTGTCCTGTCACTACACAACTGGATGGTTAAAACTGGGTCATACAAATACCTCTTTTGGTATCAATTAAACGATTTGTTCCTGCATGCATAGACATCAGTCTGTATCTATCAGCAGATGTCAAAATTGGATTACTTAGCTCCTTTTTAAAGAAACAATTTTGGTGAATATGTATTTTGATCAAATGCCCTATGATGATTCATAGATTTGCAAAAAAAAAAAAAAAAAAAACCCTAGAAGCTACCTACCTGCATACTTACATATTTTGACCAAAAACCCTTAAAAATTACATGGGAACACCAATGACATGGAGGCTTTCAAGACCTATACAAAGGACTCTTCCTTAGGTGTTTTAAGATGACAGTTTAGTCCATGTGCTGTAAACTAAACCAGTTATTGTAAAGAAGCAGAGAGTAAAAAAGCCTTGTATTATTCCCAGGCCAACTACCTCCAGACTTCAAAGAAGTACATGTTAAAGGAAGTGTACTCTGCCTAGACTAGACTTTTAATTGTTAAAATGCCACCTTTAATCCTTGTGTAGACAAGGTTTTCAGATTCCAGATATGGAAAGGAATTTGCTGTACTTTGTTCTGGTGACGCATAGTGGACAAAGTGAGGTCTTTGTGGCTTTAGACTTGTGAGGACAAAGACTCCACCATGTGAGCAGAGAGTCTGGCTGATTTGAAGTGGTTTTGTAGGATATATCCTTTCTCTTATCAGCAATGTCCTTAATAACAAACTGCTTTACTCACCTATGAAAACATATTTGAAATAGTGAAGAAAAATTAAAAATATTAGCTTCTCCACATCTATACTTCGGTTGTGTCTCATGGTCCAAAGACAAACATGTGCAGTAAGAATTAAAAAAAAAATAATCTTTTAATGCAGATGGACGTGGACATATTGCACTAGAAAATGTAGCTGAGTTTTCAACTTGGTAAAAGGGGAATGGAGTGATTCGTCTTTGATGCACACCACTGCTAACACAGCTTACACGTCAGTGAACATGATTCTGAAGGGGCAACCAAGTTCTGAATCCACAGCTATTTAGATTACTAGTTAGGGATCAGAGGATTAGGATTCTCATTAACTAAATCACTCTATGTGCAAAGTTTGCTGTTATGGTAGATAAATAAATGCCACAGTGAGAAAATCTGTCAGCAGACATCAACTTCTCTAAACTGACAGCTGCATGAATAAGTGAGGAGATGAGTGACAAAAATGCAGAGTAGGGATTTGCTGTGTCCATGGACATACTTTTTGTCTACTGTTGAATAACCATTTAGATTGCTACTGCATATTAACATCCGTGTAAATGTGAGAATAAGAACAACTAGAAACTGAGTTGAAAAGCTTGTGCAAAATAATGTTTTAAGATTAGTATCAAAGTATGTGTTTTTAAACACCATTAAGCACCTTGTGAAACCTTTCTGTATTTAAAAATGGATTAGTTACAGTGAATTAGGAAGATGAACACGACTAGGATCAGAATCTGCAATGTTCTCATGGTTTTAAACTCAGTTTGACCATATTCCTTAGAATTCTTCACTATGGCAACTTAGCCACTTTGGATCATGAATTCAGCCATCACCTTACAAGTTAGGTGAATTTCAGATTACATCAATGACCATCTGTTATTCAAGATCATTTAATATCTGTGGCACCTCCTATCTTCTTGAGACAGATCAGATCTACAAGTAACCACCCAAGCAGGATTTTGGTGCAGCAAGGTTTTGAAACTGAAGGCTGGCAATTAACTTCCAATAATCAGAGAAAGCAAATACTGAAGAACTTCAAGTCAAAATTAAAAGTTAAGAAATTCTGAGGAGCTTCCTGAGTGCAGTGGTGAACGCAAGGTGCATGAGAGTTCTGCCTACTTCTGCCTCAAATCAGCTTCATTGAAAGAGGAGCAGAAAGAATGGAAAAGATCCCAGACACCTCCACTGAAAGTTCTCTTCATGAATCACCACTTGGTACTATTCAAGCACACAGATAATGGCAGGGTTGTTGAATTAGGTAGACATGGCTGGTCTACAAATCCTCTCCTAGAATCACTTTGACTTTCAAAGCCAATTCTCACAGAACTGTGTCTTTCTGAAATGAGAATAAACCTACAAGCCATGATACTCAGGACAGTTAAAGCACAAACAACTTGATTAAAACTTTTCTCTTGCAGATACAGATGGATGAAGTACATTGAGAAAATAAAAAACTGCATTTCATTTTCCTAACAAGAATTATGCAAAAATTACCTGAATGGAAAGGAAATTGCTGTTTAGCTTCTCCCGTGTGAGCATCCCAAATTATTGTTGTCTGTATCCAAAGAAAGGGGGGAAAAAGAGGATTAGTGACTGTTCAACTCAGAGAAAAAAACCAAAGAGCACCCTCACTGAGTAGCAATTCTAAATGATGGACCCATAAAGCTATTGACTACAGACAGCCTTGTGTGCAAAACAGTGAGAAAACCAGAAATCACTTCCAGATAATACAGAATAATAATCTAAGTGCAAATAAAGAAGTATCATGCCTACAGAAGAAGTAATATAACTATAAAAAATGGGCATATCCTCTCTGAATAGCACTAGAAGACAACACTACATATTTTTAATAAGCATTTTGAAAAAGCTGTTTCAGTTATCTTCTTTAAAGAATACATTTTCCCCTTTCAAAAGATACAAGTTGAATTCTACTCTGAAATGATGGTGAACCATATTTCTAACAATTAAACCAAGAGGTGAAATGTTTTTCTATCAGCAGAGTACACAACACTTTTTGCCACTGAGGTGGGACAGACTCAAGTGTAATTGGCTTACTACAGGTTTAATCCATACTCACAGCACACGTGAGCATGTCCCCTGTAGAGCTCAATACCACCTTCTGAGTGAACTGTCAATTTATTGGGAGGATATACTTCCAGAAAATAAATTAAGGATGCGTCATCTTGCTGATAATGGATCACCTAGAGAAACACTGCTTTTATTGAGAATGTAAGTCGCTGGAGAGAAGCACTGTCAGCGCATCTCACTGGAACACAGGCCATGCAGCCTATCCCTTGGAAGTGCTGTTTTTCTCTCTAAATTTTATAAAGGAAGCCAAGGATGACATATGCGTCTAATTTTTAGACACTGAAAGTTAGGCAAGATGAATGCTGTGTACTTTCCAGTTTCAGTTTTAATGGATTTGTGCTCATCATCATCAGTCATCTGTTCATTTTAATCTCTAATGTGCACTCAGCTGTAACTACTATGTTTTGCTTGATTTTCAGTTTAGAACTATAATTTTTTTGCATATTTCCAGAGGAAGACATATATATTTTATTCAAATAAAAGTGTTTCGACAATTAGATGAGCTAAAAGGTGTGGTATCTTTAAGATCACTTTCTTCCTGTGAATAGTTAGCTGATAAAATTACAAACATAAGTACTGGAAGCAGTTCCTTCCTCAACAGAGACACACTTAAGATGCAATTTTATACAATTAAAAAAAAAAGTATTTTCTGTGAAAATTGTATACATTTATGCAGCCTCAAAAATGTAATCAACATGCACTAAAATATATTAATGAAACATAAACTCTCCAGGATGCCTGGAGAAGATGAAAATAATCTTAAGGAATTTAGCAGCACAAGCTCACTCATCAGCATACTTATATGGTAGAATAATGTATTTTCAAAACTCACTTTATCAACACCAGCACTTAAAATATAATTCCCCTTTTTGTTCCATTTCAGGGCAAATATTGGACCTTTATGTTGACCTAAGGTGCTTGCAAGGTTACCTGGAATAAAGAACAGGTTATTATTACAATTTCTTTACAAATTAGTCAAATTACAATTCACTTCTGTTTGATGCTTAAGAACAATAAATGTTTGACTTACCATCTTCTGTCCATATTCTTGCAAAACCATCATATGAGCCTGTAGCCAATAGTGTTCCATCACTCTGTTGGAATAGATATAAATGGTAAAGGTATGAGATATGGGATGATATGAGATAAAATCAGTTTCAACCAACATTTTTCTTTCTTTTTTTAAGGCTTGCTAATTGTGATTTATGGGAATTCTGAGTCCACTCACTGGGGCAGATTACGCTATGATTGAAACTAAAGGTTATTACTGCAGACAGCACAGAGGAAACAGAACCTTCTAACATACAGTGAAATACTGGGCTATACCATCAGATATGAGCCATTTCATCAAAAAGATTAGCAAAAGAAACCAAGATATAACAAGTTCTATGGCCTTCTTCCACATAACAAACAGGTACTACTTCTTAGATGCAAAAGACCCATAATATCAACAGATGACCTAAATCCAGACTAAATCCCAGTTCAGTGAAATTGAGGCACCTCTACTTGAAAGAAGGCCCTAAGCCACCTACACTCAGGGCTAACACCTTGAATGTTATCTACCAGCAAGGAATTGCTTTCTACTTGTCTGAATACAGACTCCCACACGTGCTCACAGGCACAGTACCATGATGGACAGCCTGAGAAAAGTTGGCTTCATGGATCCCAATTAGGAGGAAAAAACCCCATGAATCTAATCAGCAAATTACATGTATTCTCCTGGAAGGAATACTTCACAGGAGGATATGTGCTGTGCAGCCAGTGATGCTGGTGTGATTGGGCCAGAATGAGAATAATTAAAACAGAACTTGACTCTGCATCTGGTGCGATGGACACTGTTGAAGCAGGGTATTTAGTCTTTCAACATTTCAGAACCTGGACTGAGATTCATCCCATTTATCTCCAGACATACAGAAGTTAGGAGTTAGTTTAAGAGTGCCATGTGGTCTCCCTACATAACTAACAGCATCATATAACTACAGCTCTGAAGTATAATTCATGAACTCATTTTTGCTTTAGATTATGCCCAACCGAAGGCATGTCTCTGTTTCTGCTGACTTAAGGTGAGTCTAGAGGACCAGTTTAGATGGTTAAACCTACAGGAGATGAATCCTACCCTGGTATCAAAGGGCATGATCTGAATATGACCTCTAGAAATAACCTTTCTTATTATAAGTCACATAAGTCACAGAGAAGAGCTAATTGAATACCATCAGCGTGAAAATGTCACAGGGAAATATGATAAATTTTGTGGTTTTAAATAAACAATAAGGGCAGATGGCATTTCTAGCTTGATGAATAGAAAATTAGGAAAAAGCATGAAATAATCCTTTAAAGCATATGCCCAATTCAACCCATCAAAAACACTGACTCAGAGCAGTTGCAGATTTAACTCAAATATATAATGATATAGGGGGGAAAACATCAAAACCTAAGCCAAGCTCACTGTGATACACACTTATCTGGACCAGTGATGAGAAGAAAGGTGATATGGGCAAAAAGAGAAAAAGAAAAGCTCAGGAACTCAGATGTACAGTTTATCCATATTTGTTGATGGTAATTCACATTTTTTGGGAAACTCAAAGTAAGTTGGAAGTACTTGAAGCATTATAATTAGGAACATTTCCTTACCTTGAGTACTAGCACAATGTAAGTCAAGTACCAATGAAGTCTGAAAGGTAAGGAACTACTTACAGGAAATACTAGAGGAAACCTTATGTTTTGGACCACTTTTCTCATAACTGTTATGCACTCATTGCATGTTTTCCTCTTTTGATTACTCTTTTCCTACTCTTTGATTTGTTTTTTTTTCACAACTGTTTTTCTTCAATCTGATATCCACAGGAAACAAGTAATGAACATAAGCTTGAGTTTTATTTGCTTCCTTGACCTACCTCTACTTTCTGTATTATTCACCAATTTCTTCCATTGTGCAAATATAAAATACACAGGGGAAAGCTGACTTGTGCAGTGGCCTTACCTTTTACATTGTGAAGCACCTAGCTCACCTAAAGGACAATACTGCAGTAAAGATTAATTGAATCTTGTCTCTGGCCAGCAACTGAGACTGTACTTAACTGCTGAAAATCCTTTCTGGTACTTAATTAATCTGTTTTCCTATGAAAACAAGATTAATGTGATCACTCTATCTGTATTAACATCAGCAAAACAGACAGAATGAAAATTATCTCAAACTAATTAAGGCTCCTACAGGGTCTTGTGAGTTCTTTTGGCTAAAACGAGACAGGAAGCAGCCTTAGAGCCGCCCAAAGACACTGCCCAGACACTGAGGATTCTCAACAATACCTGTCCTCTGCGCTCACTTCAGTATTCTCTGTGCAGGAGCATATTATCTAAGATAGGAGGTTTTGCAGGATGAAAGTAAAAAAGGGATCAGGCAAGAGAGTTTCATCCAGAAGTGGATAGGTAAGGACAGAATGACCACACATGCTCCTACCAAGATAAAGAAAATAATGTGAACATATTTTGCTGTGCACAGCACAATTCAAATGAGAGGATCTTGAGAGTCCAACTTCAGAAAAAGCTTCACTGGTGCTTTTATCTCCTTACATGCCAAAATAAAGTAACTATGAGATGCAAATACATTATTAATGAGGCTTCATTATTACATAGATTGCTTGCTTAATCTTTGTTCTTAAAGCTAGCTAAGTTTATTTTTACCCATGCTCCTAAAATAGAGATATAAATATATCATTGTTAAGCATGAAGATGGCAACAGTCCTGGAAAATTACAGCATGTAGGGGAAAGTTCAGCCTATTATGAGTATTTGAAACAAGAGGTCAGTAGGTTAGGACAGAGCTTCTGGACACCTCAGATATGAAAGATACGGAGCAGCAGCTGTAATTGCCTTGGAATTAAATTTAGACAGTTAAAAACCACGCACAGTCTTAGAAGTTAGCTTACATTCCAGTCCAATGAAGTCACATCCTTATTGCTGGGGACATCATGTCCTCCTTCTCTTATGCAGTGCCTCAGAACTAGTTGAGTGGAACCGCTGTTGCTGTTTTCATTGAGATTCCATATCCTGGCCGTTGAGTCTCCGGATCTATAGAAGCAATTATGCAAATAAGTTGAAATCTCCTCTTCGTGTTGACCCAGAAAACAGTGTAAAAGTCTGTATTTCTGTTTTCATTGAGACAACATTACAGGCTTGCAGGAGACTGGAGGAACAAGAGCTGCTGGCCTGTACTGTAACAGGAGCGTCTGACTGCATTGAGGCTGCTGGGAATATTCTGGCTCTGTGTAAAGTGCAGGTGCGAGACTTTGGTGCTGAAATTCGCAGAAGCTCACCTGCAGGAGGTCCCTATTTTATTGAAATGTTCCAAAATTTGCAAGTAAAAGTTGTTTTGAACATCCTGAGAATTTTGTTGTTTCTCTTGTGCACTGCCCAGAGTAAATCCAACCACCTTTCCCTAAACCCGCTGAGTGGAACAGGGCATTACAAATGTTTAAAAAGTAACTTTTTCTTTCCAACTCTTTCTGCACTCTGTGTAAGTTTTGAAAAATGCTAACACATATTTAAATTATACCTGTCATAAGAATTTGGTTTATTCAGAGAAGTTTTACCTAAAATACACTCGCTGTCTACATTTTGCAATACATACCTAAAGTCAGTATCACCATAACTGAGAAAGTCTGGGGCAACTCCCAGTAACTGTCTGTAGCTTGGCTGCTTACCTCATGCTGTCTGAAAAAGTGGCAAAATAAGTATTGACATAATAGAACAAGACAGAGACAGCAGCAGGACTTTGATCTATTTTATAGATTGATTAATTTCTAGAGTGGTGTTTTTAATGCAGGCTGAAATCCTGATTTTGCTTAGAAAAAGTTCTGAGGAGGATAAGTGTATCATTACCTAGGTGTATATAACATATTTATTTTGATTTTTCATAAATCCTTATTCTAATGAAAAATGTCTCTGAGGTTCAGAAATCAGTTTGCTACGGAGTCAGAGATATTAAACTTTCTAGCTTACTGGGATTTTTTTTCTCACTCCCTCGCCTCCGTTTTTTAAAACAACAATAAGAACCAAAACAATCAAAGTACCCTGGATTGCTTGTTTTGTCCAGAAAGCAATTTTCATTTACATGTAGTAAGTAGAAACTTTGAGCAGAATTAGAATTTCTCTCATACTTGCAAGAATTCATGCAGTCTACATGAAATTTTGTTGTTGTATCTGATATGTTAGCTTTCCCTTTTTAAAAAAGTAATGACTAAAACTTTCTTTCCTACACACTATCAAGGAGAAAAAGTCTTCAAAGACTAAAAAGCTGAGATCTGTATTTGCTTTGATAAGCCAAGTTTTACTGAAAAAGAAATCCATCACAAGAGAATATTCTTTTGGTCTACTAGTAAAGCATTTTAATTATTTATACTAAGAATACCAGGCAAATTTTCAACACTTGACATGCCTTCAAATGCAAATATTGACCAAGCAATTATCAAACCCCATTGATCTCTGTGTGTTATTTTACCAATACTTTAGCCTAATTTTACACAAACAGTTCAACTGTAAAAGCAATCACCCCTCTGCCAGTATCAGTAGCTCTGAGCTCTTCTGGGCCATGGCATGCCTGGGGAATGTGCCTCATCGCCTGTGAACCTTTTGTGCTAAGCTGAGATGTGATGGCTGGCCAGGGTTTTGAACCCAGCTACTCCTGTACAGCCACTCTTTAATTTTCAAGACATGTCTTTCATGTTAATGATTAAGAAATAATTCAGATCAGGGTAATTTTTGCCACCACAAAACTGTGACTGTAATACAAATCCTTATTTCTTCAGAGGTCTGGAAAACTGACAATTTGTATATCTTGGCTAGAAAATTAACAAAGTTAATCAGGAGGCTCAGAAGTTAAGGAACATTTTTATTGTGATAACTAACAATAATGGGAACCTAAGTCTTTAAAGGGCTGCTTCATTGGTTAACATGCTAAGGAGGAAATTCCTTCAGAGCTGGCTTGTCTGCTATATAAGACTCCAGGACAGTCCTGCCCTCATTGTAATAATCCAGTTTGTTATTGGACCCGGTGAATGAAATACTCAGTCCCTTGGCTATCAAATACAATATCCTATTTGCTAGTTCTAAAAGGGTTATGTTTTGTTTTTCAACAGTTTTATTTAGTCAGTTTTCCGGCAAGGCCTGGGCAATCTTATTTTCCAGTATTTTAATTTTGTTTTTCCCTTTTCTTCTTCCTAAGGGTACATAAGCTATTATGTGTCCCTGCAGAGAGGCTTTATAAGCCTACCAGTGTGCAGCAAGGGTATTTGTGTGTCTTCCCTTTTGTTGCTTGGAAAGAAAAAAGAAAAGAGTATTCTCTGCTCTGGAAAGTATTCTGATTTCTGTTGAATGATTCAGTGAACCCTGCCTTATTAGAGGACCATAGTTCAAGCACAATTCAGAAAGATATTTAATCTCCTTAGCCCACAGAAGCATTTCTATCTACATGATAAAGCAGCTCATTCCAATATGCAAGTCATGAACACTTGAGTAATAGGTATACTCCTCTGCACTGTGGTAGAGTACTGCCAAATTTTAGGAAGGCTAGTTCTGAAAGGATTTTATTTCATGCTCTCCTGCCCCAGTATGCTCATGAATCAAGGTGGACAAATGTTTGTGGAATTTAATTTGTGACATATAAAATCACCATTCTGTAACTGGGAGCACAGAGGTTGAAAGTGCTGCAGCTGGGTAAAGGATTTTGCAAGATGGTTGTTGAACCTTGGTATTTCTAATCTTCAGCTGCCTGTCTTAAAGTTGCTGTTATTTTTGACATGCAATATTGCTAATGTGTATTTAGTACTCCTGGCCCCAACAGGTTAGAGTCTTTATTATTTTATTTTAAAAGAGATTATTAAAAGCACAAAGGGAAGGAAATTCCTCATATTTTTTATGACACCTAACTTTTCCTTAATAAAGCACGTCTCTTAAACTAAGCGCTTATTCTTCCTAGGCAGTCGGAAGAGGGAAGTGCCCGATAAAGATCTCTGCCCCACTGATTCTACAACACTGCTCCCTGCTAAAGGCTACTCAAGTAGACCTCCCCAATAGCTGACCATTTTGCATTAATGGATTTGATGCACTGAGGAAACCAGTCTCCCTGCTAACCAATAAGCACTTAGTCAGCAGAATTAATACCTGGCACTGATACAGAGGGGTGGTGTCTGAAATCAACACCCTCAACCTGCTAATTCAAAAGGATTATTCTGAAAGGTAATTTACAGTGGATCCTAAACCACTGATATGAGTAGAGTAACCTGAAGTATTATATAAAACCCGGAAACGATGACAGCAGATGGCCTAGAAACATCTTTTCTTGCTTCCGAGAGACACAGCCACAACCGAAAGATCTCGGACAGCAGCTTTTACAGATAATTATTTTGCTGACTAGAGAGAGCAAAAGGTGCACGGAGTGGTTTGGAAGAGACAAGAGACAGCCTCTCTGTGTGAGAGAGGCTGGCATAGATCAAGAAAGATAAGAAGAAACCTACTGTTGATTTTGGGACTGAGGCCAGGTCCCTCTGCTTCACGGCTATGTGAATTGACTTGAAGGGCATGGCTGGATGTCACAGAACAGATCACACTCATGGAAGCAGCAGTGGAACATGATGACAGAAATATCCTAAATTCAACTGGAAAAGCTTTTGGAGTTCAAGGCTCTAGCAGCCTTGACATTCACAGTCCATCCACTTCAACACAGGGAAATTCAAGCATGTTCAGAACACTCTGTGTCACCGGCCCACAATGACCTGTGCAAGCAAACTGACAGGTTATTCCCCGGCCAGATTTTGGCTTGTTTTAATTAGCGCTCTTGCTCAGGGCTTCGATGTTCTCTCTGAATAACTCCTGGGCATGGCTTGGTGGTTACAGTGTCCAGAGATGATTCCCAATGTGCAGTCTGTTTGGCAGCCAGGGCAGTTTGCTAGCACAGACACCGGCCATTCTGTGCCAGCTGGCCTCAGTGCCTAGGAATATTCCCAGGCATGGTTAGTTTACTAATGTGGATGCAGCTGTAATGAGTTTCTGCACTACACAGGGAACATAACCATCTGAAACAATTTAAATGTGTCATAAAATTAAAACTTAGATATTGGAGGAGAACTAGTGGAAAAAATCAGTTTTTGGGCTTATGGCTGGGAATGGCCATATCTTGAGATTTAACCAAGCACCTCTCTTTTTGGTATTTTTTCACCTGCCCAAAACACTGTATGCAATTATTTGCTTTGGAATGTTGACTTCCTTCATAAAAGGTAGTTTAATCATCTTACATGGCTGTATGCACACACTTCACTGTATTATTATAATGCTTCTGATCATAACATCTAAGCATTCTTCTCATAGGCATCTGGTGACAGTCACGCCTTTGATAGCCTTTACTGGTATTTCTAGTCTCTCCCATCCTCTGCTTTAAGGGTTATGTGTGTGGTGGAGGAGGAAGAGCAGCTGCAGAATATATTTTTCTAGCTATTTGATCAGAGAAATTCCTGTCTCTGTTATATTTTGAAATAGCTCTTTGCAAAGCCCAGAGAGTATCTATTACTGCACTAGTCAGTAACTGAGAAGATGTGACATTAAATATCAAAAACCCTTTCTCTCAGTGGGATAGTCACTAAATCTGGAAACCAATGCTCTAGTTTTGGGTTATTCATTCTACATTTCTTTTAAACAGCTTGCTTCAGATTAGGTTCTGAACCTGCATTATTCTTTTAGTTCTTTGAGGATTACATCAGGATGGTGTCTAAACTGCTGCTGCTAGATGTTAGAAAAATTTATTGCCTGTATAACAAGGCTTGAAAAAAATGCTTTGCCATGAATTGAGATTCAATCAGTCATTTTATAAACAAAACAAATATGTTATTATTTCCTCTATTTAATAGTTGGGTTTTGAAATGTATTTTGTAAGATGGGTACATCAAAGCAGATGGGAAACCCAAAGAAAAGTACCAACTGGACAGCACAATATGGCTGTTATAGAATCTAACAATTTGGTGTTTGTGCATCAGACTAACTGCAGTCTTCTTTTTTGAATCATTACTTTGTAAAGGGCAAACAGAACTGCAGCAGACTGTAAATCTCAGGGAATTTCTGTCCTTTGTTTAACTGGCTCTGTAACACAGAGTTTACCTGTAGATAATAGCTTGCACTGTTATTATACCAGACATCTCAAAGGTTTCTTTGTGCAGCGGCATAATCACTCACTCAGCTCTCTTCCTTCAGTTTCACTTTCTTCTGTGCCTTCTCTGCCATTTCAGTCACTAAGCTTTGACAGGCACTGGCTGCTGCGTTACCAAAATTCCAACTGCATCCCTACCTTGTTTCTTACAAGCAGGCTAAAATCTGACCAAGATGCCCGTGGATCTAAATTATTTGCATTCTCATTGCATGGCTATTAGTCTGACTAAAGCACGTGACTGTACTTTGTAACCATATGTGCACTTATGTGCTTCCAGGGAGACTGGCAAAGCTCATTAAGAAAGAGCTATTACATTGAAGGGTAAAGCCTAATAATTGAAGGGGTAGTGAAAGGGTATCTGGCTCAGATATCTGACTAATGGTTCTAATTATCATCCTCCATGTTTACCTGAATCTGTGTAAGATACTACAGTCCAGGGAACCATCTACCAGGGCTTAGCACCCTGAAGCAAAGTTAAACACACACTGCAACATATACTCTGGTTTAATAAATGCTCCAACATTTAAATTATGCACACTAGGACTGTACACCATAGATCATAGGGAAGCACTCCAGTATGGCAAGCAATGACTTGCTTAAAATTGATAAATGAAGATATTTTAGATGCTAAAAGTACTATCAGGCCTGGACATTCTGGAAACAAAGCATATTCAGCAGAATTCTGGTTTCTAAAATCTCAGTTTGTTGTTTGAAATTATTTTTTTTGAAATTTCTATCTTCACTCTCTTGGAGATCTCTGCTGTTCATCCAACATGGAGTTTATTTTATTTTTCTTTCCTATTTATACTGTACTTCCTTGTTTTCATGAGCTAAGTGAACAAAGGTAAGACGACTATTCTGATAATATTGCAAAAAAGCTAAAATAAAATAAGGACTCTCCTCTTCCTTGTGAGGAAAGTATTCTAACATTGCTAAGTGAGTGATTTACCTCTAACTTTGATCAGCTTTACTCCATGTTCCCAGTTTGACTTCTTAAATTTAGTCTTCATGTTAAGGTTTAACTTTAAGCATGAACACAGATTCTACCAGTGCCTGTATACAGCTCTCGGGCTATGTTTACAATAGCACTTTTGTTTGGATCAAAAGCGCTTTTTGTAAGTCAGCCTCCTGACTGTACCACTCATGATGCTGTGGTGGTCATTGCAGAGCAGTCCTGCAGAAGATAAACTGGACTCCCCTCCAATGACACTAAACCACAACATTCCCTTAAACCACTACTGACTGCTCAGCTCACTGAACAAACTTAGGTCCAGTCGAAAGTCCCCCATCTCCACACTGTTAAAAGAACTCCATGGATGCCAATGACTTTCTGAGACCCCAGAGGGAACCAATAACTAAGAGCAGTAACATGAACTTCAAGTATTCTGAGAATTACCCAGAAGTATTTAAAAAATATTTCTGAAAGTTTGTGTGTAAAAACTCACGGCCACAGAATGTAGATTGTAAATGTACAAATTCTTCATATTCGGCATCACCTTTTAATTACTTAGCTGTTATACAGGTATGGTACTGCTGAAAAAAAACACTGCTGCAGCCTGATAAAACAGCTCAGAGAATACTCCTTCAGGTCTTGAATACACTTACAAGTTCTTGCACCTCTAAATATTCTCTAATTGCAGCTGGTTTCAGTCAGTGTCTTACCCAGATGCTAGCAGGTCACTGACAGGGTTCCAGGCACAGATGAACACCTCTGATTCGTGGCCCCGAAGGACTGTTGCTTTGTTAGGAGGAATTTCGACATCCCCGTCAATTTCCATTGGCTTTGAATGATTATCTGTAAGGAGATATATCAGAATAGTTTACAAGATGCAGTTACATCTGCTTTAAAAACATGCTAGCTATCCCAAGGTCTGAAGCTTATAGCAACATATACACTATAATTAATATTCTGTGTTGTGTCACTGACAATATTAGTCTATTTGTTTCTCTCTGGCGATTCAAATTTATGACATTTCCTCAAAATGCAGAGCTTTCCAAAATATTTTGTATAAATCTACACAGCTTTTCTTCCCCAAAATACTCAGCATTTATTTCAGTGTAGTTTTTTCTTTACAGGCTGGCTTTATTAAAAATGACTTACAGATTTATTAAAATAATTTCTAAAAGTAACATAAAGCACTTATATTTTCTTACACAGTCTCCTGTAAGTAATATCTGTGCTACTCACAGACGAAGAATATACTGAATAGGGGCTTCATTCCTGGAGCATGTCAGGAAAATGGTGAGTGATCACCTTCTCAAGGATATTATAATACATACAAAGGTTCCAAATGAGTCATAGAGATACTTAACCTCCATGCTGTAACTCTGCTGTTCTTTAGACTGCAGTCTAAGTAACCTTGTTTTTATAAAGTTCTTTTATTGCCTTAAGAAAAAAAAAGTGAGTTTAAAATGATGGATTTCTCTTAGTAACAACAACAATTCATTCCAACTTGCATCATGAACCAGTATTTTCACTCCAGACCTTCTCTGCTTCTGTATGAATCTTCCTCATTAAGCTTTAGCTGCACTTCCTGGCAGCAACACAAGATTGTTATCCTCTGCAAACAAGACACCAGCCAAGGACAGGTGACACACGGAAACAGCAGACAGCAGATGCTACACACACAAGTGCGGCCCATTTTGCAGAAAGCACATCCAAGAGCGGGTAGCTGGCAGCTCCTGTTACCTAATCAATGACTTGGCCAGCCGATCTGCTCTGACTGATCAAAATGCAAGTTCTTTTTCTGGGTTAAGTCTTTCAGTTAGTTGTCCTTTAATCACATATGGAGATCCATAGGTTCACAAGTAGAATAATTATGCTCCCTTACTGCTGCATGTTTATGGCATTTAAAATCAGCCATCTGTCCTGATACTCCAGCTCCGCTAAGCTATTGCCCATCAACTGGTGAAACAGACTGTGACATTGCACAACTGCCATCGGGAGGAGGAAGAACTCCAGATTTCTACCCTTACCTGGGCTTTCACATACCTGGTTTGGCTCTGCCTAATTTATGCTGAGTCATACAAATAGCATTTTGCATGGCATATTTGGTTAACACCCTAAAACTATGTCTGTGCCACATCTACAGCACAGATGGAATGGAATCTACATGAGTTACATGTACTAACCAAGTATTAAAATCGGAAAACAACTAACAGCAGGTTCACAGTTTATTTGTAATTAAAAATATCTATATTTTTGATTACACTTACTACCTGTGGACTTGTTGCATAAACATTAGAAATGCCTATTTGTAAAATCTATACCCATGCTGAGTCCCTATATTAAGCATTGTTCTTGATAATTCCCTATGTGTATGACTACTAAAATTAATACTGTTGAGATATACCAGTACTCAAGATTTAGCCTGACACCAGCAGCTGGGATCTTTGATATTCCAAGCAGTTAGGCACTGAAGAAGCACTATTAAAACCCACCAGAAGATACAAGCCTAGAATGCCATCCTTTATTTCTCAACACAGCACAGATTCACCCGGCTTAAAGCATATTTTCATGAGAAAAATAGCAGCATGACAATAGCTATGCGTTCAACTGTGTCCTGTTCACATGTGAGCTGGATGCTGGGGGTAAACCAAGAAGATATTTCAAGCACTTTAATTAGAAAAATTTAAATGAGATGCTACTCTTACGACATAGGATCCTACTGTTACCTGCCTGGCTCTAGAGGCAGGGCTGCTTTTTGCTCTCGATTAAAACCAAATGACAGCTGGGAAGCAGCATTACTCCAAGGTCCCAGAGTCAGAAGGTGCTATCAGAGCAAAGCCATCTGATACTCAGAAATACTTTTTATTTGTACATGGCCAGATGGAGAAACCTAGACATGGACTTTGAAAGTTATTAACTGCTGTGAAAAAAAACCCCACAAATAGTCATGCTGTGAAAAAGAAACCTTGATTAGATGATACCTGCATTAGTACATGCAAGACCAACTGGCCTCTGGGAACAATGAAATACCTGCAGAATTATTTTGTATTGTCTTCCAGTAATGATTTTTACAGTAAAGCTTTGGTGGTTCAGGAGAAAAGAGAAGGAAAGATGAGGAATCTTTCATAAATAATTTGCAAATGCTCACATTTTTATGTGTTTTCTTCCTATTTGCATGAGTAGTCAGGGACATTCATGTTTGGAGTGTTACTGCTCAGCACAAAACTTAAAACACCCCATTGAACAAACAGGACAGCTCATACCTCTGTGACACTGCCTCAGGCTCTTAGCGGATTCAGACAGACATGGCAATATATGACTGTTATGATTATGGTAACAACAAAAACCTGCAGAAACCCCTGAGCACAAACCGGCACCCTCATAAGAGCAACAAGCTCCTTACGCAGCCCGAGCTCTTGGGAGCCCTGGTCTCACCTGAAAATTTGGCTTTCCTATGGATGCAGCTACAATGTGTGCATGGGGAATGAGAATAAATAGGTAAGCGAGATGCAGTAACCATCAATAACTGGCTTCTTTTGTTTTAAAGTCCCTTCCAAGCAGAAAGCTCTCGGTTAAGATCTTATTTGCACAAACTTGCCCTGGGGGGTTTCTCTGAAAAAGAAGGCATTTTTACCAAGTGCAGCAGAGCCTCAGGTGAAAAATTAAGTCTGCAGGTCACAGTGATGGACACTGTCCAAATGTTAGCACAAAACATTCTCTAAAGGCCAGGGGATTTTTGGTTATAGTCTACCTTATATTATAATATTTTTCCTCAAATGTATTAAAATCCCAAATGACTGGAAATTAGAAATCATATTACCCCAAAGTATTATGATGAGTGGTTTCTTTTTTTAATGTAAAGATAATAATTCTAACACACTGGTGAGTAATACTATTTCCTCCAAATTAAAAAAAAACCCATATTTTTAAGATCTTAAGAGTGCTAACCCTGTCTTTTCTCAGGAAATGTGGGAGTTTTATTTTTCTTAAATTTTTGAGAGGTCTTTCACTTTATGGCTATAGTTTTAGTAAAGGAACAGGGCCTAGTCTTCTTTCCTCTTTCCAGAGCTTTATTTTTCTTAAAACCAAGCCAATACTTGCAAATATAATGAAACAAATGACACTAAAAATATTTGAGTTGGAAAACAATCCAAAGTTTGGCTCCATTTCTACATGCCGACTTATTTTTTCCTGTAACATTTAAAGTGACTTAAAACTGAGAACATTACTTGGGAAGCAAGAAGACAAGGCAGCATTTTTTAAAATTTAGTATTTGAATCTGCACCTCAAACTATTGTTATTGTTTTCTGTCTCCTTTCTTTCTTAAATCTATCATATTATATTGGCAATGTTACATACAAAAATATATCATATTACATTAAATATTTTAAAACCCTTTTGGAAAGACTTAAGGGTGTCAGGGAAAAAGCCACGCCAGAATAAATGCAAACTAGGTAATTTCTCAAAGACATCTCTTTATCCCGCTCCACCCATCCCACCTTTTTATGACAGGCTGATATTTGGGTGACTTCCAGGTTATGAGTAAGGACTAGCATATTATTTAAACCTGTCCCAATATATGCCAGTTCTATGGAATACAGCAACAGTAAAAATTAATGTTTGGGAAGTTTCTTACAGCTTTCATATCAGTAGTCTTTTCTGCTCAGTAGGTCTCCCATGATAATTTTTTTCTCCCAGGAATTTTCCTTCTCAACATTCCAAGAAAAGGTCTGCAACTGTTTGCGTAAATCCTTCTATTAAAAATAGCTGTGAGAATTATTATTTTTTAAATTATAAAATGTCAGATCTGCGAAATCAAGGCTTACAGTGTGGCTATATGATCTTAAGGCTTTCCTTTTGTTAATACCATAGCAGATATATTTCCTTGGATGAGAAGGAAATATGTCTGAGTGGCTCTCTTTTAGGGATGAACTGATGATCAGTTTTCTACCTTAATCTGTTTTTTTCTGGCCCTGAGACAGCAAGACATTCCCCTACAATTTTCATGTATCAGCTGAAGAAATGTGTCAACAAATAAAATGTCTGCCTTTGATACATTTAACTGTACTTTCATTTCTGTTTTCACCCCTTTACATATGAAATAAATTCAGTTTCAAAGCAGAGGGTTAGTTGAAAGCAAAGTATAAGCAATCCATAGCCCAAGAACAGATTAATATTTTAAAATGTTCAGATCTTTTTTACATTTTCTTTCTGAAATAAAAAATGTAATTTAAATAATTGTCTTTTTATAGGGGGAAACTAACCTGTCTAACTGGAATTCTCTGAAGAAAAACCTGCTTTGAAATAATTTTTCTCACTGACCCACAGAGGAATCTATTCAGAATAAAGGGAAGGTGGAGATTGATAAAGGTATCCACACTGCAGAACTAATAAAATCTGTTGCATGCCTACAGTCCTGACCTTGTCCAAGCCAAAGAGCTGTTGGGACTTCCTACAAAACCTGCCATGCACGTTCCTCTCGAATTTTCTCAGAAGACAACTGGGCAGTAAGGTCTGGTTTCAGGAGTCAACCCATAAGATAACAGGCCTTGCACACAGAAACCAGAACCAGTAACCCCATCTGCCCCACAGTGCTAGCACAGCCATCAGGATCCAGTCACGCAAGCACGTAGGTCCCGCTTTGTGTTGGATATGTCTGACTTTGGATGACTGAGATAGGAAAGCAGTCTCCCTTAGTCACCCATCAACAAAGGTGAATTCAGAGCTCCTGAGAACCAACTGTTCCCAAAGATGAAGGAAATCTCCGGAAGGTAGGACTTTCAATTGGATACTTGAGGTGGACTGTATGACTAAGCATGTGCTATTAAATAAAAGGCCAAGGAACACTTTTCCTCTGAGCCTTCAAGACAGGTTGGCTGCATCCAAGCTCTTTGCTGGGAATGGTCCTTGGCACATGTGCTTGGCAATGCTGCTCAGGAATGGAGCCAAACTGGGCTAACGCCCATGACAATGGGACTATGGATGATCCTGTGCTTGGCCACACTGTACAAAAATGGAAACCAGTACGGCCAAACTGGGCCAGGGACCATGCCAAGGCTATGAATGATCACAGGACAGCAACTGCACGAGGCCACGCACTGCTCACACACCATTTACAGAGGTATGGCTGGTAGGTCCCAGCCTCTCAACTCATCTCCCTCCTAGCCTGGCCAAAATGACAGGCTTTGGCTACAGCCCAATTTTTATCCAATAAAAAAAAGCATCTAGAAGGCTGATAATGAAGTCTGAGTAGCCTGCTGCAAGGAGAGAGCAGACAGCTCCACTTCCTGATCCTGTCTTCAACTGGCAATTCTGAAGATATCTGAAGTTTTCAGATTTTCAGAGACAGGTAAAACAGGGCACTGTGATGTGAAACATCATTTTTACTCAGTAGCTTTCCTAGAAATGCCCCACCCTTCTGCAATGATTGCCCTTAGTTCTACCACCTAGCAGAAAGCACGTCCTGCACCCCACCTTGCAACTAAGTACAAGAATATTATGGAAACACGAACTGCCCAGCAGTGGCAGGTGGCTCCATGTTGGCTTACTTATTGCATGTGCCCCATTCTCCTCTCCGTTCACAGTGGCTTCTCCGTTCTTTGGTGTGTTCTGCTGGGAAACAGCAGTCGTCGTGGCTCCTGCGGTGGCCGCCGTGGCTGCTGCCGCTGCTGCAGCGCTGGCTTGTTGCTGCGCTAGCTTCTCTCTGAACGCTTGCTGTCGGGTCTGAACGACATCAGGCATCACTGCGTCTATCAGAGACAGGGATTCTATCGGCCTGCCATCGAATACTGTACCATCCTGCAGGGAAATGAGCAGAAGGGAAACCCCAAGTTTAGCATCTTCACCACTCAGGTCAGCAAAGAGAAACAAAATGAGGCTGTGTGAAGATGCTGCACTTTGTGTTAACCAGTAGTGCCACAGGACTATGGACTGCCTCTCTCTCAGATCCATGATGGTGGTACTCATGGGCCACTCAGAAATCTGACCAGTGAAAAAGTAATTTTTTTGAATTTTATAGAAAGTTCAATCATATAAATGCTTTATAGATGCAAAAGAAGCTGTATTAAAAATATGGCTTGACTGATGACAGAAAGTTTCACTTTGTTTTCTGTTTGAAAAAAGAGTCATGGCTAAAGCCATGACAAAAGCAAACAGACTTTGGTTAAACTGTTTGTTTTCCTGCACTTGCAGGAGCACAGGAATGGAATGGAAGCAGATGATGCATAATGAACCTCAGCCAAAACATGTTTGCACAAATTCAGTGGTTTCTTTCACAGTGTTTTTCAGCTCAGCACCCCCAGTTGTAGCTGATTGTACAAGACAGCCTTACCATTATTTTTCTTTTATTCTTAATAGTTATGAATTTCATTTTGATTTCTGTAAATTAGGCTTCAGCTTCAACAACCAATTGAGTAAACTTTTAAGGGCTGTTTTTTAAGACTTAATACAGACTATATTGACTTAGCTTTTCTTCACTTCCACTTTCCTATTATCTTAAATATAGGGTAAGATTTTAGTAGTCTGTAAAGTGCCATTTTGCCAATCTTCTGCAAACTCCCTTCAATTCTTTGAAATAATAAGGGTCCAAGGGTGAAAGATTTGTTCTTGAGGAAAAGCAAGTAAGAACAGGATATGGATAGATAACGTAGCTGGTAAGCAATACAATCGTCAATAGGTAAAAACAATTAATAAAAAAATAAGAAATTTGCTTGCCTGACTGGTATGTTTCTGCTGAACTAGTTGTTGAATTACCCCTTATAATTACCATGTTATGATAATACATATTTGTTTCCTCATGGGGAAGAAAAAGGAGGAGACAGTCATTAGAGAAGAAAATATAATTCCTCTTTCTCCTCAACATTTTTTTAGGCCTCTGCCAAAATTTATTTGAATCTTGACTCAAATCCTTGTTACACAATAAACAAAACATTTGCCAACAGATTCTGACATCTTACATTTTCAACTGTAAACGTGCTCACTGGGCTGTTTACATGACTGCCCTTTAACAGATCGCGAACAGTAATTTTATACACACTAGTTTACAGACTCACTGATTACTTGTCACTCTTAAGTAATACACACAGAAGTACAGTAGACAAGCAACGCACAGGGGTATTTGTGTAGGCCTTACTGGGATTCAGACGTAGCAAGAATGGTCTTTGCTTTGCAGTAACATACTTAACTGTATGTATTTGAACAGAATCATAGAATGGCTTGGGTTGGAAGGGAGCTTAAAGATTATACAGTTCCAAAGTCCCTGCCACGGGCAAGGACACTTTCCACTAGACCAGGTTGCTCAGGGCCCTGCTCAACCTGAATCAAACCATGATGACAGCAACATAAATCTTAATGGTGATAACAGGCATATTTTCAGATTATTCTCTCATTTTAGGGAAATTCTTGAAGCTGGGTAAGAGCAGGCCCCTATTACCTAACCCCACTATAGGTGCTGTTCAGAGCTGCAAGTTTCTGTGTAACTCCAGTTTCAGGCATAGGGCAAAACACGTTAAGCAGCAGCATATTGAGACAGCTTCCTAACACTGGTTTGTTATTACCACTGCATCCAAGTGCAGCTTGGCATGAATGCCAAATGTCATTGCCCCAGGTACAAAAAACCACATATACAAATCTTACACATGGTATTGAGTCATAAAAAGAAAAAACACACAGAAAGTTTGGATAAAAACAAAAGCGTTCCCAAACTACGCACTGCAAACAACACAGCCTTTCCTCTATTTTATATTCCTTTGTTCTCACCCATGCTGTTCACACGCTACATTCAGGTACAGAGGAAAAAGCAGTAGCTTTTTTGTATTTATATTTATTACAGATGTTTGTCAATCACAAATATCTATGGTAAAAATCTTGCAATGCAGTACTTGCTTATCTGCCACGCTTCACTCCCTCTCAAAGCACCAAGTCTTTAAGGCTGGCAGGGCAGAAACCCTGGCTTTTCCTACATCCCTTCTTTGTTTCCCCTGGCAGTTCAAGGAAAAGAGAGACACTTTGTGGCTGCTCATACAATCCCTACAGACAACCTGCACCCCAGCCACATCCAGAATTTACATGCACCTGTTTCACCATGTACATGATGCATCATCTCATATGATCTGAGCCAAAGTCACCGAAATCACTCTCCAGTGACCTCTGTGGATTTTTGATCAGGCTTCTTGTGGCTTGCAAGCAGCGCTGCCTGCTAGGAGGTGTCAGGGAGTGAAGTTTTAATCTATGCTGCAGGTTTTTCCTGCCAAATTCTGCTATGACCTTGAAAACGCAAGACTGTAAACACAGGCACCTTTTCTTTTTTGCTGCCAGAACCTGCGCACCCTGGATTTGTTTTCTGGGGCAGGGGAAACACCACTAATATCCATCTGAGCAGTGCAGAGAGCACCTCGGTGCCACAGATAAAAAACTGAGACACATCTCAGTCTCAGAGCTTTCTGGCTCTCTGCTGGGATGGGGCAAAGTACAAGGAATAAAATTAAACCCTGTGAGGAGAAGCTGGGGAGCAGCTTGTGCTGGGGCTGCTGGGGGGTGTCACTCAGCACGCCCCAGGGCGGCAGCGCTGGCAGCGCTGGCAGGGCTGGTACTCACTTCGTTGATGCTGATCTCGGCCTCCACATACTGGAGCCCCTTCTGGAGGATGGAGATGAGTGCGGCAGGTGGCACTAGTGTTCCGTTGATGTTGGACTGGCTGATGTGGCTCTCGATACCGAAGGTAAAGGCCGAGTGGGAGAAACCTGAGAGCAGGAAAAGGAAGCCATGACATGAAATCTAAATGCACCAGTCTCACCTTCACAGTCTAAAAATAATTCTGTCCTGAGATCTGGGAGACGCTGCTGTGTAAGCAGAAGGACGTGGGCTGGCTGCTCAGAGCCAGAGGGGTCAACCAGAGCCACCCTGGCCACCCATCCCCCTCCCCTGCATACAGAAATGGAAATGCATGCAGAGAAAAATAACTGCACTAACCGCAACAAAACCCCCAAAACACGTAAACACCAGCAATCGCCACAAGGGCAGGTCCAGCTAAAAAAAGGGCCTCAAATCTCCATTTCCCTTGCTAAATTTCAGCGTTGGGTGTTTGCTGAAGCTGCACACTTAAATCCCTACCAGCATGCGAGCTGTATAAAATCAAGGCATAGATGCTACTGACACAGGGGAGCCATTCCCTTATACCAGGGAAGAGATTTCAAATCCTCTGCTCATTTATTGCTTAGTACAATATGATGGGCAGAGCACTGCTGTTAAAATGTGAAATTACAGAAAGGCCACCCCTGTAAACATATTTTCTGTATGTGAACAGTAATAGCAAAAGTAATTGGGATCTGCCATACAGCAGTCAACAAGCCAGTGAGGTGGCCTGTACTTCAACCAGAAGTCTTTCTCTTCCCTGTTTCATTTTTGTCGTTATCTGAGTAAGTAGCAATGAAGGTGACAGCACTGAAAAGTAAAGAATTTTGGCAGACAAATTTTAAAGAGCCTTAAATTCTGTCTGAAGCTGCTCAGAACTGTTGCTGGGTATGGAGGCGAGCCCTGCAGAGAGACTGCACGGAGGGGCAGCTGTGGCAGGGGGGAGGGGAACAGGATGTAGATATAACTGTAGGAACCCATTTATCATCACACTGTCTCCAGAGCATTAATCTAACATTAAAAGCCTTGGGGAAACCACCCATGCACTGTCTCAAACAGGAAGAGCCCTCACGGTCTCCACCAACTAGTCAAGAAAAAAAAAAGCAACAAACAACAAACCCCCCTAAAAAAGAAAAAGAAAGCAGCTTTCAAATGAAAATACTTCCGTTAAATATAGCTGTGCCTCTTCCCCTTGTCAACAGCAGTTTCATTTATGGTTTTGTCCGTTAAGGGATTTCCCCCATATCACTGCAATGTCCAATTGTGTGCAGGCTGGGGATGTGATTTTGGGCTCGCTCCAGAGTACTGCTTTCTTTTTCTCTTTTCAAGATGCTTTTGCAGCTAGCTCAATTATGAACATAGACAGCTAGCAAAAACAAGCTGACAAACAGAATGCCTCCCACATTTGAAACCAAGGTACGTATTTCTCTGATTCTCCCCTTCCCCCTACACATTTTATTTTGCTGCTGCTTTTCTCTTTTTCCTGGTAACAGCCTCCACCCTCTCCCTTCCCAACCCTAATTTCCCTTCCTGGCGATCTCCCAGTTTTCGGGGATGCTTGGGATGCTTTGGACAGCTTTTAGGAAATGGCAGGTCCACCTATGAACAGAATTCCATAGGATTACAAGGCATAAATAAAGCACAGATTAAAAAAAAACCAAAAACACACTGAAAAACTGCAGTATCATTTATGTAATCCCTGGTCCAATTCTTATTCTGTATTGCTCTTTATGTCCTGGTCTAGTTTATGAGCTGCAGGACCTCCTGCTGCAAAATAGCCTGTAAGATCTGCAGGGCAGTGTTTTTCCCTGGTTATTAGTTTTGAAGGACATCTAAGCACATTACGGGGCACCACAATGAAGAAGAAATCGAGCACTGGGCATACACAGCCTGCACCTGAGAGATCTAGGGCCTGATCACTGAACACTGAAATCTCTATGTGTATCTATAAATACATGGCACGCAAATAACCAGAATTAGAGAATCAGATCCCTCTTAATTTATATTTATGTGTATTTGAATTAATCAACAAAGGTAACAAAACTTTCTTAAAACAGAACAAACTTAAAATGCATGATAGATAATCTGGCAAATCTATGTAAGGATGAAAAAATTAAGATGTCCAAGAGCAGTAAAGGTGACTGCTAAAAATCCCAGCAGCTAGTTTGCAAGTCAACAGCTCAGAAAATTGTAACATGGGCTCTAAATAAAAACAACAGGTGGATGACATAAAAATAGCAACCAACAAACACGGATAGAAAGAGTAAAATAGTGGAAAATCATGACTGTGGATCTATGACAAGCATAATTTTAAGTATGATGTTTTACCTCTCATTATTGTATTTTGTATCTTACAGACTTTCAGTTGGCTGCTGGCGTATCTCAAGCGCCATCTTTGCCAGGACACAGATGATTGTGCACACAGCTAAATCTCTTTGTTCAGTCCTGATCCCCAGAGAGCAACATATCTCGCCTCATAGCATGTGAGAGAAGAAACTTCTCAGTACAAAACCAAGTTGTGTTTTTGCAATGAATCTCATTATCTTACTGTTTCTCTCAATGCAGAGAAACTATTACCAAAGCACCTTTTGGATGAGGAAACACAAAATTCCTGGTACACTGTCACTGAGGAGCAATCTCACACACCTCAAGCAGCTGTGAGAAACTTTCCTAAGATTTTATCTGACAAGATCCGAATAACAAAAATCAATGGAGCAAAACTGTTTAAGTGGGTGCTCCTGGACACGGTCCTCCTCACCCCTCTTGGAAAAGACCTCCATAAAATTGTAGTTAAAAGAAAAACACAACAAAAACATGCCAACCAGTCCTCCAACTGATAGCTAATTCCCTCCTGATTTCTTGTATTACCGTAGCAGTTATATAAGGCTCATATGAAAAAAGACTGGTTTGAAAAGTACCTCACACAGTCACCAAAATCCTCAATGAAGCTGTACCTACATCAGGTTTCTGATAACACTGAAGAATCACCTGAGCTTTACTTTTATTGTTACCAGATGGCATCAGACCTTTTCATAGCTCTGCATTCAAGTACACACAAGAATTACATAGCAAAGTTGCAGCTTCATAGCTCAGTGTTACAAAAAGGTGATTTCTATTAAACAAAGGCAATTTTATAAAAATGTTAGCTTGTTAACCTGGCCCTTCTTCTAAAATCACGAAACTACACTGGGGATGCAAAGCCCAGACATGAGCACCACCCCCACTTCCAGTCTGTCAAGGCAGCTGGGGAGCGTGAGCAGAGACAGAAGGTGCTCTGCAAGTGGGGATCTGAAGAAAGGATGTGGTGGGGATGACGTGAAATTACAGTACACACAAACTGAAAATGCCGTGGCAGCAGTGAAATGAATGAAAGTTGCAAATCCGCGTCCATATGCATTCTTTCTCATAAATTCTGTCACTCCGGTGACTGCAATAATCACGCCATAAAATGATAATTCCTATTCAAATAGCACCAGTAAACAAAATCTTAGTGCAATAAACCCTTCAAAGAGACATGTAGTGAGACTATGAGCTTTTAAGGTTAAAAGCATGAACACAAAGGGCTGAAGAGGAGAAAGCATTGCCACACACTGGAGAGATTTCATAGCAGTGAACCAGTCACTTTTGATGTGACAAGACTGGTGCCCTAAAAAGCATCTTTCAGCAGACTTGGGAGAATGGCTTCCAGGTTTTTTCTGCCGTAAAAAAGATGGGAAAACAGAAACCATCAAGCTATGCATGATCTGTAAATATATTATCATACATGAAAAATATACCCAAATGAACAGTGCAGATCTTGGGATTATGTTGGTATGAATGGAGGTGGCTTATCAACCGTGGAATAGTTGGACTTGAAACATCTTACAGAGCATAAAAGCAGAGAGGTAATAATGAATGCAGAAAACAATTACTTAAATGACCCCCCCACCTCAAAAATTGTTACACACATCAAAAACAGACTTTAAAACAGAATGAAATTCCTAACTGGGAGATTCCCACACTTTTTTTTGTACTGACAGTGGTAACAGGTCCCAGATCTGTGCTGTATCTTTTCCCACACTGAGGTGTCTGTATATGCTCTCAGTGGTACATACACAGCCATTTGGGAATTCTTGCCCTAGGCAGTGCCAAAAAATGCATATGTAGGACTGTGTTTTGCAAAATTTCACTGATCCGTTTTGCTATAACTGCAAAAATGGAGATGATGGAGGGCTTTTCCCTTGGCTGCTCCTTTTTCAGTTAAAAATGGCTTCCCTTTAAAGCTAGATTTGTCATTGATCATAAAATGACTAAGTTTTAATGAACACAATGATGCTTTTTGTGTGTTTGTTCAATCTGCAGGCTACATAGCTTTAATTATTTGCGATATGCCTGGCTCACATCAGAAATGCCTGTCAAATGTAGGTGTAGAAAAGGCAACCGGGCAGCCACACAGCCTGGGGAATGACTTTTCCAGAGATGTGTCCCACCTCTTCTAGGAGCAAAGCATTCCTCCTTTTAGGCTTGCAACTGGGGTGATGCTGAGTCCTCCCCATGCTGGGTCATCTGGCACTCGCAGCTCCAGCTAAAACTGACATCCACCAAGTGCCCCTTTCATTTCCCAATCTCTTTAGCACCAGAAAAAGCACGTTTTTGTAAAACTGCAATCTTGAATTGTAGCAGCTACAGTACCTACTGCTGTGTTTGTACAGGTGAGGGGAATGACAAAAAGGTCTGTGGAAGCAACAACTTTGAACTGTTTTAGTCTTTGGTGGTTACTCAGGAGTTAGCTTGGGGATGCTCTGATGAGCAATAGTTAAGAGATCTGTTGGACAAAGTTTTCTGTTTGTGAGCTAAGTGGACTTAGTTTTCTTTGGTTAATCTAAATAGCTTGCTGTTCATGTAATTTAAAAAACCCAGGTGTTTTTAAGTTATTTGCAAATTATTCGGTTCAATTACTCACACTGTAAGATGCTTCACTGAAACATTTGCTACTGTAGAATGAAACAGAGACTAAGGAATTACGAACATCAACTTGCCTTTTAGACACACCTTGGGCATCTTGATGATGAACAGTCTCTACCCCAACACTGAGTACAAGTAACAATCTTTGTATAACTAATGCCCAGTGCAGCCCTCTGATCTGGAAAACAGTGCTATTTCATATGGAGATCTGTGTCATTTCCTTCAATAAATTTTCCTATTTCTTTAACTCAAGCTGTCCAGATTGAGGTTTGCAAATAAAGAGATCTTTGGTTCAATTTCTGCAAACCGCTAAATTAGTGATGTTACTACTTTAACAGAAAGAGAGAAGAAAAACAAAAGAAAAAGCATAAACTGACAATCCTGTTTTTTCCTCTAATAATTTAACCATCTCCACAAGGAAATAACCAGCACTTTTTGTTTAATTTGTTTGTCTGACAATGTGTTGTCTTTCTTTTTGGAAATTTCCAATCCTCCAATCCTCACCTCTGAAATAACACAGTGTTGTCCTTCAAAATATTTGGCAGGTAGAGGAGACAAAAATGAGCAAGGCTTTAGAAATTATTAAAACTTCTGGCTCAGCAGAATCAACCTGCAGCTGCTATAACGGGATCCACCAACAATCTCAATTTTTCTGGCTGCATACGTGCCTGTTTTCTTTAAGGTAAATCTTGTATCTGGCACTACTGCTGAGATTTTGACCGAAGTACAATTCACGCAAGAATGGAAGGTATGTAAGATCTGACTACAGCTATAGAGGCTGCAGGGCAAAAAAAACCAAAACCAACCAACCAACCAACCAACCAACCAACCAAAAAAAAACGTTGCGAGGGGCAAAGTAAAGCCATCTTTATGACCATAAATGGGTATATGGACAAAATTCCTGGGAGATTCAGACACATCAAGTAGAAACATTCCACTGCGTCATGAGTCAAAAGAAAATCACGCGCAGGAGGAGCAGACATCCACACACACCATCCCATCAGCTGCTTTACCATGTTACCAAACCCCAGCAACTCCAAAGCTGTCCGCACAACTGCTTGCCAAAGAAACCAGATGCAAGCAGTGGAAAAACATTTATCCTGAGTTTGCCGTCTGGGTCCTGGGAGTGCCATGTAAGCAGGAAGGCAAGAAAGGCAGAGTGGTGCAATGTGGTGTTCTGAAATAAATTAGAGCCCCACCACAGCAGTTAAAAAAAATCCACAAAAAACCCCCGGTGAAATATGACCACAAACTAAATAATTTCCTCCAAACACTAATGATGTACAAACAACACAGTTAACGTTAAATGAAGACTTTTGTAGGTCTAGATTTATCAGTGTAGAGAAGCAAGGCACATATATCACTAAGGGCAAATTTGAATGCAATTTCTGTATGCAAAACCAGAAGTAAATAACTTAAGTTAGAGCAACTGTATTTTCTTAATTCAGGGTCTGGCAGAATCTGGTTCCTGAGGCAAGTGATGTAATTTCTTGCCATTGCCCAAGAGGATACAATGATGCTCTTCACCGTACTTTACTGCAGCTGACACCTTAACCTAGTATTTTCCCTTCTCTATGATGCACTGAGAACTGAGAATATAACATGGATCCCTATCCTTGCTTGTCCTTTGACTTTTGTCTAAACTGAATTATGTATCCATAAAAATATGGTCATAAACCCCAAGTGTACAGACATGCAAATGCTTCACAAAAAGGACAACCGGTTTCTTTGAAATATGTTTGGTCACAGTAAGTGTCTGGTGCCTTAAGCCACTGATAAGATTCTACTAACAGTTACAAAAAATAATGGTGGACAAGGATCCTATACCAGATCTTTTTTATTATTCACGGCAGACTGAGATTCTTCTCCTAGCTGAGGTTTTTGTTTCTCAGTAATACCTCCTAGAGTGCCTTTCTGTTTTTGGCAGTGTCTGCCCATTTTGAAGACTTACCTTTACAATTACATAAAGGGCTTAACAAGGACACACATTAGCAATTTAAAATAGAGAACTGCAGCTGAAATATATTTTTAGAAAAATCAGCTGAACAATAGGGCTTGCACATTAGTTTCAAGATTAGGATTGCTAAACGATTAAAATTATTTCCAGAACCCTGGGAAATGTGTTCTGTATTACAAGCTCTTTCACAGTCACTGGGAAATATAAAGAAAGGATTCCTAGCTGTAGGTAAAATTACAGTATGTCTAGTTACCCAAAGTTTTGTAGAAGTGATTATTCACTAATATTAAATGTTACACCCTTTTTCCTTGGATATTAGACCTGTTCACCTTCTGCCAAGAATTCAGAGTAAATGTCTGCTACCCAAAATTATTTTATTATGTGCCAAAGAATGTTTTTGGCAGGTATTTTTTTTTTCTTTTTTCATGCAGGAAAATATGCTGGAAAATATTAATACAACTTGGAAATGATCTTTTGATGAGTGGTACTTGGCACTCACTGTTTAAGCCTTTCTGAGGCTTGCAAATTAACAAAGAGAAATACGATACACACAGAGGACAAGCAATAGAAAGAGGAACTTATAAAAATCTCTTGAAAACAAGGTCTGAAATAATCCCCTTTTCACTCACTCTGTGTAAATGAGAATGGCTATTGCAAATAAATATCAGTACAATCTAGCAATTTAATGCAACTATGGGCAAAGTTTGAAACAGCTTACGAAGGCCACAAGTACAAAAATAATCTTTTCCTTCTGAATTAATGGGATGCTGTTATCTTTTAGCCCTGTCTGTGCAACCAAACATGCAAAAAAAGAGACATGCATGGTTTTAAGGATCATGTATATAGAAGTGACTTTCATATGGACTGTCCTTAAGCTATGTTCTTCTCTCTGTTGTAACATACACCTGCAGGTGGTGGCAAGTTGAACACCACAGCTGGCGCTCAGTGGACATTCAGGAACCTTACACCAGGATGGTTTCTGTGGATGGTGACTACGAACGGAGCCCTAACAGAGGATGAATTTGAGGAGGAGTGGTCTGTAAGTGCCATGGCTGTGCAGGCACAAAGTTCTCGCAGAGAGGTTATTAGCAAAACTTTGAAAAATCTCCACTAGGCGTGGAGACTCAAACAGAAAAGCACTGAAGTGACAAATGTGTAGCACTGCGCTGGTTTTACTAGCAACACCATCTTGACCTTTAGACATGTCTTCTACCCAACATACTATTTTCTTAATATCCTAAAAATACCGTATTTACGCAAGCTTTTAAAAACAGGACATGGAGTGATCAGAACCAAAATTTGTGCCACGGAATAAATTTGTAAAGGTGTAATTGTTTATGTTCGTGTAACTTAAAAATCACTGTGTTTGCTCAGTGTCCAAGAGCAAACACTGTACAGCAACTTTCAGGCCAAAAAAAAATTGAAGTAGCCAAGTTTAGAAAACTGTGAAGAGACCTAGAGGGAAATATGAGGTAAGCGGGCTTTTGCAAATGGCAAAACCCCAAAACAGTCAGTGTATTTCTTTTCTTCACATGAACTTAAAAATTCTGCACTGATTATGAAACAGGGCAAATAGAAAGAAATTTTCAAATGGACCTCTTGAACGGCACCACAAAACATTTGAAACAATTGTTTATACATTTGTATATAAAGACATATCTGGTCACAAAAGTCATACATCTGTGCATGTCAAACCATAAGAATGGCCCTCATACAGCCTATTACATTCTTTTGAAAATTCACCAGAAAAAAGTAGGACAAAACCAATAACCTCTTTACCGGTAAAAATATTTTTTCCTCACTATTGTAGAATTTTGATTTTGTGAAGCCAACCATCAAACACTGCTAGTATGTATTCACTGGGCTATTAAAAAAGTGTCCAATTCTGTTTTATCTTGCACAGGTGTTCAGCTTCATCCTTTCCAAGATCTGTAGCTTTGTTAAGTTGAAACAAAAATGCTTTGGGAGCTAGAGCCCAACAAAGCTTGTTGCTTTCTAATGCTGACCCTGATTTTCATAAAATGTACTTATTGTTTACAAAGAGAATAAATCTTTACTAGCGGAGACAGAAACCGTGCATAATAATACAATTCTTATTTTAGAAATGGATTTGTCTTTTCAGCAGTCATCCGTTCTCCAACAAAGAAGTATAATTTCAAATTCAGAGTCAGTTCCATTGTTTTTGGAATCATACAGTTACTACCTACCCAGTTTAGAAGAACTACAGAAAAGTAGAGGAGATGTTAAAAAAAGGGTGTCGCGGTGGATTATACCA
>VZTX01034063.1:0-12922 GCA_013400915.1 Pardalotus punctatus | reverse complement strand
GCAGCCGTGACCGGGAACCGATTTCCTGTGCCGTTAGCTGCTTCCGGAGTGTTTGCGATCCCGTCAGTCAGAGCTCCGGCGGCGCGGGCTCTGCCGAGGCTTTGCCACAAGGAGGGGCTGAGTGAGCTGCGTCTGTGCAGCCTGTGGGAGCGATGGGCGCGATCTTACCGGTGTTTATCAATGCCTAATGAATCGACACAAACTGAATGCAGGAAATTCCTTTCAAATGGAACGGGAAAAAACCCCCCACCTTTTAAAATATTTTTTTATTTTTTACTCATAAGGGTAATTAGACATTAAAATGGGTTGTGCCGTTAGAAAGCAGATACTGTGAGGGTGATCAGCTATTTGCATAGTTTGCCCAGGGAGGTGGTGGAGTCACCACCCCGGAGGTGTTTAAGAGGCATTGTATCTGGTGCTGGTGATGTGGTTCAGGGGTCACAGTGGCAGTGCTGGGTGGATGGTTGGACTGGATGCTCATAAAGGTCTCTTCCAGCCTTAATGATTTCATCGTGCTATAACCTGCTGAGTGGTTATGGTGTCTCTGTGCAGATGCTCAGTCTGACTGGACACAGACCTCTGCAACCACTCTACCCAACCCTACTTTAAGCTGGAGGCTTGGTCTAGATGATCTTCAGAAGCCCCTTCCAATGACATCCACTCTGTGGATTCTGGGATTGTAGTAATTGTTGTATTTCACTTTAATTTTCATAGATAAAAAAGCTTGTGGTCATTAGTAATTGGGTAAACAACACTTAGTTCCGGTTACACTTGGGAATGATCTTTCTGCTTGAGAATGATACACTTCAAATTAATGCAGTTTGTTTCTCAAGAACTTAAAATTATGCTAAACCAGCTCTATACAAAGTCTCACATAATGTTTGCCTCAGGTTTAGGCTCTGAGATATTACCAAATTTGGGTTGAATACCGCTATCTTCACTACAAGCAAAAATAAAATTGTTCTTTCTGCAGAACAAATTGCTTATTTTTAAGTGTGGTAAATTTAAAAAAAAAAAGGAAAAAAAAAAAGGAAGAAATGCATCGAGCCAATACAGTACCTTGTAGTATTTATACATTGCTTTATACAAAGCAGCTTTGTACACACTGAAATGAAACTCCTTGGTGAGATTCAGTTTTTGGGTTTCATTTTCATCAAGTACCAACAGAAGTAGAATCAACATTTCTTTACATCACATTAAGTTCTTTACATACA
Source organism: Pardalotus punctatus (assembly GCA_013400915.1). Lineage (NCBI taxonomy): Eukaryota > Metazoa > Chordata > Aves > Passeriformes > Pardalotidae > Pardalotus > Pardalotus punctatus. Next base: position 11,708 of record VZTX01034063.1, on the reverse strand, counting down.
CATTTTACTGTTGTATAAGGAATCACAAAACCGCTGAGGTTGGAAGGGACCTTGATGATTTTGAAGGCAAAACCCCATCTAACATCATTTTAATTACAGACATCGAATTTAAGGTTCACCTACAGAGAAGAAAGGGCTTGAAGCTCTGTTTTTTCACCGACTGAAATTTATTACAAATACACATATTCACTACTTATTATGTGCTTGCTGCACATTAGAAACAAAACCATACAGAACCAAAAGTGCTTTTATTAAGTATCAGAAAAACCATTATACACAACACAATGCAAGTAATTTAACCACAACTAGGTATAGATCCCCTTGAATAGCTGAACATATTCTCTGCACAAGAAGTATGTAATATTCACAATTACATATAGGTATCAAGGTGCTTCAAAAGAAAAGCACAAGTGCTTTCAAGACTGATATCAACTGAAAAGAGATATTTGAATTTGTTTTCACCTATAATTTCTTCAGGCATACTTTGCCACAGTATTTTTTTCTAAGATGAACAACAAAATTCCCCAAATGCCTTTATTTATGGCATTGAAGTTGTGAGGCACTAAGACAATTCAAGACACAAATTAATTGCCAAAAGGAAATGTAATGACTTCCAGGGCAGCCAGAGGTTAAATGACTTGAAAAGCATAAAGCTTATCCAGCTGCATGTAAGTGTTAAAAAAAACAAAAAAAACAAAAGCAACATATAACAGACAGGAACTTTTACAGGGTTAGATTCTTCTGCTGTCTTCCTGAGATGCAGCAACCTGTGGCATCCCTTAGTTATCCACTACTCAGGAAAAAGCTCAACTCCCTTATCTGATGTGGAACTCTCATACCATGGCAGTCTCATACTCTCTTTGAATACAGCATTATGCCTTCAGAGTAACAGAAGGATGTTCCATTGACAGGCATGAAAACAGACACAAAAAGCCTGAGAAATTTAAACATTCTAGATAAGTAGCTGCTGCAGAACAGAAAAAACCCTTACCTCTAGTCCCACAGCTCATTTCCCCCAGAAAATATCAAAGCTAGTTGAAACCTGGATGCAAAGCCACATGAATCCTCATTCGTTGCATATATCCTTTTTTCAAAAGAATAGATATGCGAACTTGTGTTCACATAGCCCGGACAACTGCTATCACAATTGCAATTTCCATCTAAACTCACAAAGAGAAACAATCAAACACAGGTAGATTTCCAAATGTTATCCCCAGTTTCTGATTATGCAGAACAGACAGTGTAACCACTGACAAAAAATTAAAATAGAGACACCAGAAATTTGTATGCACATATGTTCTACTATGATGCTCCAGAAATTTTTCCATCCAGAAATCCAGAGGTCTCCATATCTTCCATGCCTCACATTTCTCTTACATAGAAGCACAACCAACTTCTATGCCTGTTTGGATGCCATTTTTCTAAGCAACTGCGCACTTCTTAATCAATCATCATTGCAGTTACATGTGAAGCAGGATTTTTTCCTATAGGGCAGCCCTAAAAGAAGGGGAACATGCTTTTCTTTGTGTCCCCTATTTACCCAATATTTTCAATAGCAGATTTTGGAGAAAGGGTCTCAGGCATGACCAGCTAAAACAAAAATATGCTCCAGTTATGGTCAGCACAGGCTTTGGTTTAGGTCGATATAATCCACACATGAATATAATGTGAGTCAGAGGAACTGAGGGTAATCTCGTAACTTCACCTGCACTGTGTGGAAGATTATGACAGTGTTTCATTTGGAGACAAACATGCCTCCTCTTCTTCTAACAATACAACCTTCCGCCTGGAGAGAGACATCACAGACTTTATGGCAGTTAAAGAAATTCTAACAAAAATGCGCAAGGCAAGGAAAGCAAATGGGATTACAATCTGCATAAGATGAAAAACTGCTGTGCTAAATTCACTTAACAAGCAAGTTACAAAGAAGGCCCCAAGGCTTACACAAGGGTAGAGAGCCAGCTTGGCAAACATGAAGGCATGCTCCTTGCCACCGTATCTGGCAAAGGCATGCAAAGTTTCCTCTTCATTGAGAAGGGCTGTAGTCCATATTGCAAACTGAAATATGCTGGCAAAGAAAGTAATAACGCAGCTGACCTGTATGGCTTCTATTTCATTATGAGACTTTTCTGCAAATTCACTGGTCAGCTGGTAAGCTAGTGGAAGCCCACCAATGAAAGCCAATGAAAGTATGTTAAGCAGTCCCATTAATCGGGTAGCTTTTGTTACATAAAGGAAAAGTGAGTGATGGACAAACCACAGGAGACCAATTGTAACAAATGAGCCAAAGTAAGCAAGGTAGTTTGGCCCATATTCACTTAAAGCTTCAAGAAGACTGCCATGGAATTTCTCCTCAACTTCTCTGGGATCAGGAACATTGTCTTCACTGTGGAAAGAAAAAATTACTTTACTTTGCATACTACTATTATAAAAACACACCTGGAGCAACACTGAACTATGCTGCTTTACTTAGATCAAGTAGTGAACAACACACATCCACTCTGTACTTCTGTAATTTATAACTTAGAAACTGTTTCAAATAACAGCTCTGCATAGAAATTATATACAAAAGGCAATCTGAGTGCAAGTTGGCATTCTGATGGGTTAATAAAATTGCCACAGTAACTAAACAGTTTTTACTGATAAAAGCCTTTCATCAGAAAACATAACTAAGCAAAAAAGGAAGCTTTGTTCTCTAAGACTTCACACCCCAATGTGTATTACACGCACTGATTATTACTGCTATAACATGGGTGTTAGAAGTATCTTTGGTTTGTGCTCTGTCTTTCCAGAAAACCATACCTTAAAGTAACCATTGCAGGTTTTAGAAGTCAAAATCTGATTAATTTTATTTCCTCAAATATTACATACGGACAAATGTAAATATATTCAACAAGATGAAGTGTAAGAACCAGCACAAAGCCTTACCATATATCCAAAATGAGCAGGGTTGCTACAATAGCATAGACTCCATCACTGAATGCTTCTACCCGTTCCTTACTCAGAGGTTCACTGAGATAAAAAGTGAAGGTTTCTAGGCTATGAGGTTCCTCCTCTTCACCTCTCTGACCTGGAAACAAATCCAGAGACTTCATAATGAAAGAAGTATAAAATAAGGTAGTTCAACAACATAGTGTGACCTCTCTTTCTCCCTATCTGCCAAAATTTTTTCAGTAGAAAGAAGGGTGCCAGTTATCCATCCACACAGGTTAGTCACTCTGCTTTTTTTGGTGTATGTGTGTCTCCCTGAAGTTCATGTTTCTTTCAAGACAAGTGCTTCAGGAACACAAAAAAAAGCCATGTCCTTTAAACCACATGGCAAACCATTTCCACCAAGTGAATAATGACTCAAAATTGTAACTGAAAAACAAATCAGTTGCTGTGCCTCAGGAAGCCCTAACAGCTGTAGGGCCTCTATGACGGCAAAAAGAACTTATACCACATGGCAGAAAAAAACCTCTCTGGAGCATGGAGGCTGAACTGGGATATGAAATGACCCGATTTAAAGTAATTCAAGCCTTTGGTCAAAAGGTGTAGCTTTTATAGGAAATGTCAAACACATCTCTAAAGACTGAAATCAGAACTGCCTAGCTAGCCAAAATACACTGCTTCAGGAGTATAGACTGTACAAGGAAAAGGGTTAAGGTTCCACAGGAATCCAAAAGCAAGTGTAATCACATGAAAATCAATACAGCAGTAATTTATGTCAGCCATCTGACAGGGTGAGACGTACAGACATGACCTGACTGCAAACCACAGTGGTCCCATCACAGTAAGCATGGACAGTATTTGTATGTGTTTATTCTCAGGCTCTGAGAGTCTGTCTTTATCCTTTCAAAGCACTTCTGCCTCCCTATTATTGCTACCACACAGGGGAGTCAAAAGTATGCTCCCATTTGCACCGTGAACAGACGGACTGTCTTAACAGCAGCAACAGAAGCACAAAGGTGCTATTCTTCTCACCCAGTTCAGGAGTGTCAGTTCCAAGGACATTATCTGTTCAGTGTTTTTGTGGTCCCTTCTCCTTTTATTTTGGCAATGGCGCAGTTCAGATTGTTGCTATGGTTGTGCAATTGTTAGTCGTGACAGAAGGAGGGCAGAAAGCACTTGAGGGAAGGAAGCATGAATTTAGGCCAACTTAAGACATATGTGAAGGCACCTCTTCAGACCACAGCAGTTAGATTAATGAGATGTAATACCCTGAACAGTTAACTACTGTGAGAAAGGCTGATTTACAGGTGGAGCACTTGCCTGTTTGAAGATGTGTGACTATTCAGCATCGCAGGGAAGAAGTGATACAGGCAGAGCTTGCTTTCTTCCTATGTCCTTCCATCCCCATGCTCCCTCTTGAGGAAGGAAAAGGGATAGATGGCCTGCAGCCATCATGCCTGTAGCTGTGTGTGCCTGCATGCTGGTGCATAATCATGACAAACCAGAGAGCTTTTGCACGGGAAAATTATCTTTAAATGTGTTATTCCTTACACAAATCTCATCACAATTATGGGGAACCAGGGAGCAAGGGAGACACTGTTTAGAAGCACATCAAAAAACCCTAAAAGCACTATGTTCCAAGACTGAAAATGAAAGCAGAACTAAAATTACTTCATTCCAGGCTGTTTGGATAACATGCTGACAATGTAATCTAAGCATACTCCTAAGAATTTTGCTACTCACCAGTAACTTTGGTTTTACACCATGTGATTAATCGAGTGAGATGTGGAAAAACGATTACAAGTCCAAGAAGTACGTAAGACTATTGGAGAAGAAGATTAACAGTTTAAATATAGTTATCAAAATATACATTACTTTCCAACTTTAATATGAAACTGTTACTCTTAATCTTAGGTCTAATCACATTGAGAAAAACAGATCTTGACTTTTAAAAAGAAAAAGGCCCAGCTGAAATGCACAGGCACCTCCTGAATATTGCATGTGGAACCAAATACTGCTTTTTTATAGCTAATTTAGTACCACTAATGAAGCAAGCTGAAACAAGCAGGGAAATAATTCTGCTAACAAAAAATGCAGGAATAATTGCTTTGGAAGCTGAAGAATTATCCCACATGATCCTTATGGGTCCTTCCAATTCATTATATTCTATGATTCTACTATTTGTGTCACAAAAACACACTGGTGGGTCCAAAGTGGTTCACAGGCCTTGCACAGGTCTAAGCACAGGAGCAACTTGAAGACTGATTTCATTATTACTAATATTAAAAACAAACAAACAACCTACAGCGAACAAAGTGAGGGAGAAGAGGAAAATATATATTCAGATAAAACCACACCTTTTCACCTTTGGACTCATAACTGCCCCTTTCATCAACAGCAAGCTGATTTCTCACAAATGTGGGGATTATTTAAATACTGCTAATCCGTGTGGAATCTTTCTCAAAATGCAGTTAAATCCATCTTTATGAAAAGAACAAGTGGAATGGAAGCTCAAGATACATTCAAAAATCAGATTTAAGTTCTGTGAAGGGGTTCCATAAAAAAGTTGAAGTATTAATAAGCAGGAGCAACTCACTGCCATTAAATAAACATGGAAGAGAAAAAAGCTATGTAAGAGCAGACTTTAGCCAAAACTATTTGTTTTGAGATGCAGGTTGGCCAACTGGTCTCCTTACTCTCTTTGCTCTTACACCCTAAGTCAGTGCAGCAATTGCATTCACTTCTCTTCAGTTTGTGCAATGTGGTGTTTATTTCATGTAACCTTCCATAATACCTCAACTACTTCTGATGCATAAGATACTAAGGTAGAGTGTAGAAGACCTGCTTAAAATAAAAAAGCCTGCATAGCAAGTAATATTGCAGCAGAATATTCTTTTTAAACTATACAAACTCATGGATCAAGTTACAGGTTGATACCTGTGATTGAATACATTCAATGTAAAACAGCAGTCATGAGTACAACACCACAGAACTGGCAACTGAGAAAGTCTGCATATTTAACATGGACATAATTATTTTCATATGCAGTCCTAAAGGCAACTGATACAAACTGCTGCATCAAAGTTTTCGTTAACTGGGAGAACTTACCAAAGGAATAAAGAAAAAAGAAAAGATGGCTGCAAAAAAGCATAACACTGGTCCTCTTAAGATAATCTTTAAGATATGACGTTTATAGAAATTCTGATTTTCAGACTCCTGTATCTGTTGATTCAGTAAGTGTGGGTGATAGAATCCATATGCTACGATCACAGCCTGCAAGGAGAAGAGCATTACTTAACTTATTACACGTAAGTATATGCAGCATTTAAAATATAAGATATAGAACTATAAATCAATAAATTCCTAAACACTTTCAAACTTAAATCTTCACTCCCGTATGGAAGGCTGGTCCTAGAAACTCTGAGATTTCACAACACACTCTATGTCAAGATTTTAGTCTCCTCTGCAGAGCTTGCCATGACCATGAATCCTTGATGAAGGAAGACCTCCATAATAAGGAACAGAAAGCAACGAAGCACTCTAACAGGTGAAAGAGAGATGCTGGACTGAGGCTGAAAGACTGTATTCCCTCACACCCACTGCTGCATGGCTCAGAAAGACTTCATGAGGAAAACTCAACTGTTCTTTCCCGAAGGCATTCTTAGAAAGAGTGGGAAAGGAATTCTGTGAACTTTGAGATCAGCTGATTCTGTTGCATAAAAAAGCTTCACGGGACAGTGAACTTTCATCCTATGTACAAGTACTACATTATCATAATGGGCACAACTTTGAGAAAGAATGCTATACAAACAACACATTTAGCAATTTGTGCCCCTCACTAAGAAACTTAATTTCAGTCCTACACAAGAAAGTCTATTTAAAAGTGAAAATGTAAATGGATAGCTCCAATACCTGTATAAGGCCAATGACAACAGCACAGACACTGAACAGGAAGATGCCAAAAGGTACCCCTGGAAAGGAGGCCATTAAGGAAAACTGGAAAAAAATGCAACAAGATCAAATATTTAATTAAGAAGCAATATAGGAATAACAGCAAAGAAATGGAAGCACACTTCATTCAATATTGAAACTCATAAATCTAAATAATAATTTGCATTTCATCATAATTCCATTACATGCATTTTCTAGCCACAAACACATGCACGTGTCCCAACCAATGGCATCAGGAGAGATGGTTTCGCTCTGATGTTGATAGTGCCAAACCTTTACCACTCTGACACTGTGCCTCTATAATAATTACAGACTGGCTTGTACCTGATCATAAAGTTTAACTGGTTTTGGTTGACATGATGTCATAGCTGTGAAAATTCTTGATATTAGGATACCTTTTTGAATCTTTTACTTTGCCTGTCTCCATGGCTCCCTGTTGTATTAATTTCTGAAGCTTCTTTAGGGGAGGATAAAGAAAAAAAAGAAAAGCAAGGTGTACTATTAAGGTAACATTGAAAGCTTTCCAAAAAATATTTCAGCTTCAAGGCAAAATAAAAAGTATGTTCTCTTGCTGATAAAGGTGGTTTTTTTTGACCACAGTCTTATTTTTTTTGCAGACTAATATAAGACATATATATCCACACAGAAACAGGTACCTGTCTTACACATAAAACAGTCAAGGTGCACTTAAGGCAACTGTTTTGCTCTGTTAGTACTCAGTTGCAAATATTCTTTTTAGGTCATCTGGCCAAAAATTGTGCAGACTTTAAACATGAACCATCGGCTACCAGAATCAAGCTTGCAGAGCAAGTCGGAAGTGATACCACAAACTTGGTCAAAATTACAAAAGGAAAATGTCATGCCATATAAGGAGGAGTTTGAAACACAGTTTTATTTATAGTACCAAAATTCTCATCAGATAACTTGGACCTTTTTCACTACAGTTGCTTTTTTAAAAGAAATCATGGGAAGTTTTTTACCATGAGGGTGGTGAAACATTGGCACAGGTTGCCCAGTCCCTGGAGATACACAAGGTGAGGCTGGATGGAACTTTGCGCAACCTCATCTAGTTGAAGATGTTCCTGATCTTTGCAGGGGCTTGGACTGTATGACCTTTAATGGCCCTTTCTGACCCAAACTATTCTATGATTCTGTGATACTAAGACTTTCCATAACTGTAATTTTTGTTCTAGAATACCCATTTTCTGCCAGGTCTAAAACATGCAATATTTGAAGGTTATAAAATAGCTTCATGAATTTTAAAGAAGCAACACGTAACTATGATAATGGATTCAGGGTTTATACTGTAACAACACTTTCCTGGGTGTTTAAATACTTTGGTAAAGTCTTTCCAAATAAATTAAAAAAAAAACCCACTGTAATTTAAACATATGTCAGATTTTAGAAAATTACTTACTGTATATGGCAAAAACGTTATGATCATCATACAAGCCTAAAATAGAAAAAAAGCATATTGAAACACTATGTATTTTCTGTACACATCTTCAGTGTATTCAGTGTATACAAAGCATTGCTTGCTTTGTATTTTACAAAGAGATCAAATGCTTGTATTTCATCATGAAAAATACCCACATTTCTGAAGCTGCTGAGCTTTGACTGCAACAAATGGCTACTTTTGTACACATCTTCCATGTTCTCTATCCAAATTGTACAGGCTTGTTTTAGGAAACACTAGTTTTGTTACCAATACCACAGGTAAAAGTTTTGCTAGGGTTTTTAAGAGACTTCTTTCTGAAGTAGTCATGCTAAATGTACCACACCTTCTAAATACATGTTTCTGCTTTGTCAGAACATTAATATCTGATCGCAAATATTTCATATCTAAACAAACAAAATTTAAAAAAACCAACCAAACAAACAAAAGCATAAAGAAATGTATGGCTTTGAAAGCTACATTAGGTAAGAATCAGATGTCTTAGGCCATTCTTCTAAAAGAATTTCCTCTAGTGTTATCTCATGGAGTTCCAACACTGCTTTTATGATCAAAATTAAATTACCTGTGTGGTTGCATACTTTCAGAGAAGAGAGTTTAAAACAATGTAGCAAAATACTTAGTTCCCTCAGATGAACCCCAGACTAACCTGCTGCAGAGCTTCTTTTGGTTTACAGTAAAACATTTGTAAGTTAAAAGCAAGTTACTTATCAATCAGTCACCTTGAAACTAAAGATCTTTGTATTTTCCTGGAAATGCATCAGTTATGCTATTTAAGTAGAAACTTATGGATATTCATAGACACACTTGAAGTGAACTGTATTTGCTAGGTTAAACATCCTGCGTGTCTGACAAGACTCACCAGGTTTAGAAGAGCCAGGACATCATCTATATGCTCTATAACCTGAAACAACCTGGAAAGGCAAGACAAGGAAAGGTAAGGTTATCCTGAAAAAAGCGACTCACTAAATATATTTTACAACACAATATATAAATTGCACATTCATGATAGTACAGGAGAACCCAATTTCCTTTGCTTCAGAATTAATAAAAGTATTCCAGGTGCTTCCAAAACTCATGTAGCTAAAGCATGGATCTAATTTGTTAGAAAAATCTGAAAAGTGAGATACAATCAAGTTCAGTCATGGAGCAGTTATTAAGAACCTAGTTTCTATTTGAATGGCAGAGTATTTTCAATATTTTAAGTCTTAAAATCTTTGCTCCTGAAGAGACTGCACACAAAGAAAAAGCTTTCCTTGCAAATGTCCCCAGACTTTGTTAATGAAACTCTTCATCCATGAAACTGTCATCTAGAATCAATAGCACAAAGCACCCTCCACAAAACTCTGAACTATTCAAACACTGTACACCACAGCATTTACCTATAAATGCAAAAAAAAAGCACTGTGATAAAGGCACTGTGAGGTATCAGCTTCAAATATTGAATTACAGGTTGCACACCTTTATTGGAATGCAGTCAATCCACTTGCATAGTGACATTCGTAAATATCAAAATTTAAACAAAAACTGCCCTGGTTCCAGTATAATGCCTGCATGCCAATTTCTCTTCAACCAGCAAGACATGGCAGTTGGAGGCGTCCACAGCTCTATAAAAACAGAATCTGCAGCATTACGATTGATTTCGTAACAAGCACTGCTGAAGACAGAGATGAGCTTTAGGCCAGCTGTACTATATCAGCTCCTTTGCTGTGGACCATGCAAATTAAAAAGTCATGTTTTTCAGCATAACTAGAAGTCTAATTCCACCTAGACTTTGAAGTAAAATGAAAAGTAACTCTAAAAGATATATAATGCTCTTTTTCTCTGTATCACTATGGCAGTGCTAAGGGTAGCATTTCTTTATGATTTTTTAATATTATTCAACAAGAGACAATTCAGAAGTATGGCTGCAAGCCAGAAATGTATCAGACACATAGATATCTCCTGCACTTTCTAGCTTTTAGCTTTAAACACCATGTTCCTACCTTACATGAGCTGCCCATGCCACTGTGACTATTAAAAAGGTCATCAAGTAGACTGCAATTTTTGCTAGAAGAAGTTGCTGAACACTTTCACCTAATTTCTGAAACAGAAAGTGCCATCCAGAGAAACAGAAGTTAAATGCTACTTTATGAAATTATGACCAATATCTGCAAAACAGAAAGGCTGTACAGTAACATAATCTATTTTTTGAAAATGCCTCCCAAGAATTCAGTTCCTATCCAACAATCTTTTTAGTACATTGCAGAGAAACCAGCTTATTAGGAACTTAAGTAGGCTCAACTATGGCATGTGACATACCAACAGATCTCTTCCATCTGTAAAAAGGCTTCCCAATGCTCTGTTCACCTTGTGATCCATTTATGCATTCTCTCATCACTGTTACTATAATAATGCATTTCAAAAGATGGGCCACAATATGCCTCTTTTACTTTCACAGCACTGGCTTCTGCAGTAGAAGCATCACATAGCTTTTCACGTGATGATTGTTAGCAAGGAGAAAAAAGAAGGCTTAACCTCAGAAAATTTCACTACAATGGCTTAAACAGATGCATGTAGTATATTTACTGTGTTACAGATCTTACCTGAGCTCCCTAAACTGAGATTTAGGTCTGTTTTTAAAAATAGAAAAATAAATCATGATAAAACAAAAAATCTGTAAACTTTCCCAAATTATTAATTTGTTTCCTAAAATTCCTGCCTTTTTTCAGATTTAATTTATTTTCTGTAGTCTTCTTTTTCCACATTTGCCTATTCAAACTATATTTATTATGAACCTGACTTTAAAACTAGCATTCAAATTGCACTATACAACTGGTTCTCTAAGTGATGGTTTATTATCAAGAATATCACATGCTTTCTGAAAGATGTTTTTCAGATGGGCAATTCATTTTTCAGAGAAAATTAACTAGATATAATCTGTGGCCTACAACATACAGCTCATTCAGGCTTAATGTTACTACATCTGAAGATAACATACACCTTCATCTTAAAGTTTTACAACCAAAGTTCATGAGCTCCTTGCTCTATATGACATTTCTGTTAGGTTTAATGTCACTTAATGGTTTCAGCTTTTTTAAGCCTGTAACTCGACATGAAGCGGACGTGTGAAATGAGGATGTTACATCTACTTGTGAGGACACGAGAAACAACAAAAGACACGTGATACCTGGTCAGGATGTATTTTTGTGTGAGCCACCGGCAAAATCTGAAATAACAAAATGTTTATTAGCACATGACGTTCTTTCCCTTGTTGAGCGCTTCGCTAAAACCACACGACTTTCAGGTGCCCGCGGATCGCGTGGCCAGGACAGCTCTGAAGTCACAGCCGCTCTTGGGCCGCAGCGCCGTAGCCCGGCCCGGCCCGGCCCGG
>VZTX01034032.1:0-18820 GCA_013400915.1 Pardalotus punctatus | reverse complement strand
GCTGTGTGCAGAGCACACACACAACCTGTTCAATACTCTCTCCCTGCTAGATGCAAACTCTGGGAAGACGTGCTTAATGAAAGCCCTGCTGAACTTGAAAAATGGAAGGAATGACACAATCCCTGTGTTGCTGGAAATAGACCAAAAGATGCAGAATCCCAGGCCACTTGTCAACGTGTCATGCTCTGACTGCTTCTACAGAGGTGAGGATTCTGTGAGATGTGCAGGTACAAGGAGAAGGAGGGGAACTGGAGCTCCTGCAGCACTGCAGCCCCAGGGTTCTGGTGCACTCACAGCCCACTCACCTTTTAGTTCTGATTCTGGTGCTGCATCTCCTTCAGCCTTGAATTATACCCTGCTTGGTCTGTAAAACAGAAATGAAACATGCTTAATAACCCAAGAGATGACACAGTTTGCTTGGGAAAATATCAAAAGTGCTTGTAAAAATGAAAAAAAGAAGTGGTTTATCGTTGTTAAATGAGTTCTGCCGTTTGGGCTGTGCTTTGAACAGCAGCGTGGCCGTGTGTGTGTGTCTGGTTGTCTGCATCCTCTCATGGCTGCTTGGGATCTCAGTGCCAGGCAGGGGGAATTGCCTGCTCTGGTGTTGAATTTCTGATGGTTTTGAGGCTTGTTGGAAGCCCTCAGCTGCCAGCCAGCCCTGCCCAGCCCTCAGGCTGTTGCTGTGCAAAGGAATCTCTGATGCCATGTCCCCTCTGACAGTGGCACAGGGTGACAGGTTTGCTCTTTCCTCAGGCCAGACTGCCCTGCACATTGCCATAGAGAAAAGGAGCCTTGATATGGTGAAACTGCTGGTGGAGAATGGAGCTGATGTCCATGCCAGAGCCCACGGTGAATTCTTCAGGAAGAAGAAAGAAGGAGTTTACTTTTATTTTGGTGAGTCAGTGTGGAATGCGTTCCTTTGGGGTTTTTATTGCCCTGCTGTGTGTGATGCCACTGATTCTAGTTGGGTTTGCCCCTCTGTGTGTGAGTTGCCATCTCCAGGGTCCTTTAATCAAGCACTTGACTTATTTGAATGGCAGGATCCTTTCACAGCTGGGGTGCCCATTGAACATTTCCATCATCTTTGGGTTTATGTGTTTAATCCTGTCTGAGTGGCTTCAGACAAAGGCCAATCCTTGGTTAGTTTGGATTTGAGAGATTAGTTTGAGATCTGGGAAAATGCTTCAGCTGCCCCCAGAAACAGAGCAATTGCTCATTACAAAACCCTGTCTGAATCTAGAGACACCAAGGAAGAACTTGTTTTGTGTTTCAGTGGTAAAACTCTAAGCTAAATACGTTTTTATAGGATTGCTTTTTTCCCCTTCTTTTTCACTCCTTTCTGCTCTTCCCTTCCAAACGCTATGTCCAAATCTCTTCAGGTGAGCTCCCCCTCTCCTTGGCTGCTTGTACCAACCAGCTTGACGTGGTGGACTATCTCCTGAACAACCCCCACCAGAAAGCCAGGCTGCAGGAGCAGGACACCCAGGGCAACACCGTCCTGCACGCCCTGGTGATGATTGCGGACGACACCGAGGAGAACACCAAGTTTGTGAGCACGACCTACGTGGAGATCCTGAAGGCGGGCGTGAAGCTCGACCCGACGTGCAAACTGGAGGAGATCGTGAATTATGATGGATTAAACCCTCTGCAGCTTGCTGCCAAGACAGGCAAAGTGGAGGTAGAGAAAAGCAGAGGGGAGCCCTGGGGCTGCTGAGGAAGCAGGGAGAGTGTAACGCCCACCCTCGCTGTGCAGGGGGGTTTGGGGTTGGAGCGTCTTGGACCCAACCCGTGGTGATGCTGCTGACAGGTGACAATCAAGGAGGCCACCTCCAGGCCTTTTAGGTGTGTCCTGCAGAGCCTCAGCCGCTGCTGCTGTCCCCACCCTGTCCCTGTTCCCTGAACCGAAACTGGTTCCACGCCTGGGGGAGCCAGATGTTGTTGATCGCCTGCTTTTAGCCAGATCCAGGTGTTTGAGGCACAAATCCAGCTGTGCTGCACGGGGATGTGCTTTGGGTACAACGTGCCCCTCTGCACCTTCCCCATGTGAACATTTTCCTGTTTGTGTCAGATCTTCAGGCACATCATCCAGAGGGAGATCAAGGACCCCGTGTACCGGCACCTGTCCCGCAAGTTCACCGAGTGGACCTACGGCCCCATCCACGTGTCCCTCTATGACCTGTCCTCCTTGGACAGCTTCGAGGAGAACTCTGTGCTGGAGATCCTGGCCTACAGCAGTGACACCCCGGTGAGGCTCTCCCCACCGCTGACAGACAGTGTTTTCCTGTCCTTGTGTAATGTTGTATAATTATGGGAATAATTTCAAGTGAATGTGGGCTTTCAGGTGATAATTTCTCTGAAAAAAATGAATGCTTCATGGGAATGTTTTATTTGCAGATTTTATTATTTAGTGTGGTTGGCGTGCCTCTGATCATCTGTAATTTGAGGGAAATTTTGATCCTTTGGTTGTTCTAAGCCTTGGTTTGTCCAAACACATTGATGCAGTGACTTAATGCCTGACTGAATAACTCCTTAATGACTCCCCAGTTGGAGCCATGCAGCTCCAACCCTTAAAAAGACAATCCTCTGGTGAATTCACATTCTGTTGACACACAGGTGCATTTTTGTTGCTTTTTTTTCCCCACAGAATCGGTACAAGATGGTGGTTTTGGAGCCACTGAACAAACTGCTTCAGCAAAAATGGGAAACGTTTGCTTCCAAGAGATTCTACTTCAGTTTTGTCTCCTACTTGTCATTCATGATCATCTTTACAGCCATTGCATACTATCAGCCCTTAAGGGTAAAGGTAGGTCCAATCTTTTTATGTGAAAGGCCTGAATGGATGGAGCAGAGTTTAAAAGTTGTGGGTGGTTATCATCACTGCCTCTGCCTGTCTTCACTGCTCTGGGTGTTTTTGGTTTTGTCTTGCAGCCTTCCTTTCCAGTGGAGTTCACAGCTGGAGGATTCCTGTGGGTCTCTGGACTGATCATTATCTTGTTAGGAGGCATTTACCTGATCTTTGCTCAGGTAGGGGCATCTCCTGTCTGGTTTCATTGTAAGACAGGGAAGAAAAAGGAAACTACCACTGGTGTGGAGGCAGCAGATTCAGATCAAGATGTGCAGGAGGGAATCCTGCTCCGAGACATTCTGTGTGATCTGACAGTGCCAGGGGCAGCCCAAGCCAGGTTGCTGGGCAAGGAGAATCATAATTCCACAACAGCAAATAATTCTGAGAGACTTCTGTGATTTATGCTGTTAAAATGCATCCCTGGCATTTGATGCAGGCTATTAATAAAGATATTGGGCTGAGCCATGATTCAGCCCTTGTTTATCCTTGCCCTTTATAAAGAAAGCCTTTTTTCATCTGGGAGGGATGAATTTGGGATCTTGAAGATGAAAGCAGGAGCACATGGAGCCAGGCTTGCCCCTGAGCAATAGGCTGTGCTGGGCAGGGCTCCTTCTCTCCCATGGCCTGGTTTTGATGAATGGCCCTGCTTTTGCTGAATGATGAATTGATTTTCCTCTCCCAGAGCCTGTACCTGCGGAGGAGACGCCAGTCCCTGAAGACCATGTGCTCTGACAGCTGCATCGAGATCCTGATGTATGTCCTGGGGGGGTTTGGCACAACCACAGCTTGAAACTGGTTCTGTGTGTGCAGCCGAGTTGCCCTAACATTACTGCAGAGCTGGAGAGCAGGAAACACTGATCCTCTGCCACTCTTTCCACCCCTGTCACCTTCTCCTACTGCTGCTGCTCGTCCTGAGCCCTTATCTTGTCCTTGTACCTCCTCAAATGTGTTTGCTTTCTGTTGAGGTGAGTCCCTGTCACTTCTTTTTGTCTCTCTCCAGCTTCATCCAGGCCTTCTCCCTGCTGCTGTCAGCAGTGCTGTACGGAGCCAGCTCAGAGAACTACGTGGCAGTGATGGTGTTCTCGCTGCTTTTGGGCTGGGTGAACACCCTGTACTACACCCGGGGCTTCCAGCGCACCGGCATCTACAGCGTCATGATCCAGAAGGTCAGTGCTGGGGGAAAACCTCTGCAGAAGAAAATTTTGGGCCGTGACGAGCTGGAATTGATGTCCTGTGGGAGCACAGACGTTGCAGGAGGAGATTAAATCAGTGTCTTTATTACAATTGCAGCAAACCACTCGATTGCCATCGCTGAACACTGCAGGTGACACCTGTGTGTCATAAACCAACTCCAAAGTAGCACTGAAAACCAGTCTGGGCTCCCTGGAACTGCTCAGCTTGGCCTGAGAAGTGTTTCCAGATCTGTAGAGAAATCTGGGACTAGAAGGGAAAAGCAGAGGTGAAATGAGGTGCCGGGGAGGAATTCTGATCACCACTCGTGTAAAGCCAACGGAGATGGAAAGGAGAGGGGTGTGTGTGTTGAAACAATTTGGGAGCAGCCATACTGGGGAGCCAACAGGATATTTATTTGTTTCAAAGATCTATTCATACAAGTACAGCAACAAATAAGTTCATAGTACTGTCAGACTAAGCTGCCAATGATATTATTTACCTGTGGAAGTAATTTAACATATATTAGTCATTTCTTAAACTGGATGAAAGGTGGAAAACTTGCTGTCAGTGTTGTTCCTGGGGCTTGGTTTGTGATGTGCATGCAGAGAGGATCATCCTGGTGATTTTGTGTAAGATAAAGCGCAGCACTTCCCCTGATCTGTGTTTCAGACCATCATGAGAGACCTGCTGCGTTTCCTCTTGGTTTATATGATCTTCCTGTTTGGCTTTGCTGCAGGTGAGCCCTCTCTGTGTCACACTGTGGGCTGAGCTGCAAGAAGCAGTTTCCTGAGGACTCAAACTGTGTTTTTCTCCCAGCTCTGGTCACCCTGATGGGCGATGCCCCCGCAGTGTCTCAGAACAAGTCCCTGGCTCACCTGGAGAGCCCCGGCAGCCACGCCATGTACGGGGGGCTGCTCAGCGTCTCCCTGGAGCTCTTCAAGATCACCATCGGCATGGGCGACCTGGATTTCCAGGAGCATGCCAGGTTCAGATATTTTGTGATGCTGCTGCTGCTGCTGTTTGTGATCCTCACCTACATCCTGCTGCTGAACATGCTGATTGCCCTCATGAGCGAGACTGTCACCGACATCTCTGGCTACAGCAAGAGCGTCTGGAAGCTGCAGGTGAGGCCCAAAGTTCTGCTGGGGTCTCAGAGGTGGCAGTGCCTGTCTGTCCTAAGCTCAGCTATTAATGTGCCTTTTATATAAATTGTCACTCTGGGGGTACCTCATTTTTAGGTGTGTTTACAACTCTTTGCATGATCCATGTGCACAGGGAACTTGAGGCTGTAAGTGGCGCCTTCAGGAGCACTTTGGGGTTGAGTTCCACTGTGATCCTCTAACCCAAGTAGTTTCTGACTGGGGATGATTTAATTAAGAGGCTGGGCTGGGCTCTGTTTGTGCCCTGGTTTCTCTCTGACGTGGGTTTTGTTCTTTCAGAGGGCTATTGCTATTCTAGAAATAGAGAAGGCCTGGCTGTGGCGCCAGGGTGGGAAGAGGAGATCTGGCTGCTTCATGTCAGTGGGGCTCAATAAGAAAGATGAGAGGTGGTGTTTCAGGTAAGACAGATGCACCATTCCCCCCTTTCACTCCAGCTTGGCAGTGGGCTCACAGCCTGGTAACCCTGGACCACCACAGGGAATTGCAGCACCGACTCCACCACACATTCCTGGGCACATTCAGATTTGGTGGTGCTTGCCAGGCTGGAGGTTCGAGAGATGATTGACCCTCCAGCATTGTCACCCTTGTATTAAAAACATTCCCTGAAGTGAAGAACTTTAAAACAAATAGACCAGTGGACAATATGTATGGGGAGAAGATATTTTACCTCGTGGAGCTTAGATTACAGAATATTTTTGCTCAAAGAAAAGCTCTGTAAGGTGGTTTTGGCTACAGCCAAACCATTAGGGTGGTGCTGGCAGGATGAGCTGGGCTGGGATGCTGCAGGACAGGGAGATCTGCCTTGAAATGCTGCATTCCAGGCATCAGTGTCTTGTTGCATTTTGTCTCTCCAGAGTAGAGGAAATTAAATGGACAGATTGGGCAAAGGATGTGGGAGTGCTGAAGGAAGAGCCTGGAAACACCAGTGATTCAGAAATAAATCCAGAAGGTAAATTAAATCATGAAGAAAGGTCTCCAGTATCCTTTCAGCTTCCTGCTCAGCAACTACTCCTGGCAGGTTGTTATGTCTTTGGCAACAGACTTTCAGGCAGGCCAACTTGAAATTTCTTCTCCAGAGCGGCAGCATCACTTGTGAGCTGAGAAAATAAAGATTTAGTGTGGGTCTGGAGCTGGCCAGGGTTTGGGAGCAAGCTGAGGATGAAGGAGATACCATTCCTACTGAGCTCTGGGAGAAATGGGCAGGAAATGCTGCTGAGGAAAAGCAAGGGCTGCTCTTCCTTTTGGTTCAGTAGCCCAAACACATGGTGCTTTTCCTAGGAAAGGTCAAATTCAGGCCCGTTCATCCTGCACACGTTAAAATCACAGGGCTTTTAGTGCATGAAAGTGAACATCAACTCTGGGAACGTTGTCAGATTCTGCCTGAGATGATTCTCTTTGCTTCCCTTGGTAGACCTGGGAAGAAACTCTGTGGAAAACAGAGCTGTTACTTTCTCTACAAAGATCTTCTTCAGCCTGGCAGAGCCTGGGCAGAAGCTCCAGTGTAGATTCTTCCTGGGTGCCAGTTTTCCAGGACTGGGGAGGTTGCAGTGCTTAAAACATTCTGTGGTGTGTGTTGGGTGTTCCCTGAACCTTCACCCTTCTGAACCTGTGTCCCTTTGTCAGCTTCCTGCTGATGAAGGGCTGTTCTCGTGTCCCCTGCTGCAGAGACCAGGTCCTGGAAACGGCCAGCGCAGAAACCCCCCCGAGCAGCTGCCTCGGAGGAGCAGACCCTGCTGCAGCCCCAGCCACCAGCCACAGAGATGGTGCCTCTGCAGGGACAAGCCAGACAGCTTTAACAGGTTTTCTGAATTGCAGCCTTGCTTCCATCTTCAAAGGAGTAGTTCTTCCTCTGGCAGCGGGAAGGATCGAAGGCATTGTCAGTATTAAAGCACATTTCATGGAGGACTGTGGTTCAGCCTGTGGCTTTAAATATTGTCATGCACTTTAATGATTAATTTCCTCTGAAGAAACTCTTTTTACTCGACTTTCTCTGCCTGACACTTTCTTATTACTCTGTGTAAAGGTCAATGGAGAGTGTGTTTACAAGGCAGTGGGGAGCGTTCCCTGGGAAGGCAGAGCTCTCGGAGCTGTGCAGGGATAATTCCCATGGAATGACCCAGCTGAGAGTGGGTCAGCCTCTTCTTCTGTCACAAGGGACTGCACTGAAGTGCTTTGGAATAAAGAATGTTGTAGAGTCGTTAAAATCTGCTGAGGGTGGAGCTGTCTTCTGTGCTAAGCACTGCTGGGGTGAGATGGGAGCGGACAAATCCTCCCCCTGCGCTGGGTCTGTGGCAGCACCTGCAGAGCTCCGTGGTGACTCCACATCAGGATTCCCCTTTGACACTTTCAGAATGAAATTCTCTGTGCTGGGTCTGTGGCAGCACCTGCAGAGCTCCGTGGTGACTCCACATCAGGATTCCCATTTGACACTTTTAGAATGAAACTCTCTGCACCTTTGCTTCGAAGCACAGGAAGCGATGTGGATTTCTTGGACCTGGATTTCTGGGACCTCTGTTTTTCCCAGGTTGCTTTGTCTCTGTAACAAACAGCAGCAGGATCCTGTTCGTGGCCCCTGAGAGACTGAGGGGCCAACGATTTTTGTGTGGTTTTTGCTTCCTGTTACTCTTGATGTGCATCCTGTCTTCTGCAAGGACCTCATCACTTTTTGTGACGTGCACCCTGCCTCAGGCAGGAGGGGCAGCCTGCTGTAAACTCTGTGGAAAAGAGATAAAAACGAGCTGTCTCACTTTTCACTCTATTTAACAGTAATAATATGTAATATTTCTGTAAACAATACAGCAAGTGTACTTAATTGAAAGTGTTCATCTTTGGGTATATTTTTAGAGCTTCAGTCTTTCTCAGAAAGGAAGAGAAGACGTTATTGGTGTGGACTATAAGGTCTTATCAGATTCCTGGTTACTGCTTTGTGAGTTAAGTCTTGTTTTTCATGGCCTCATGTCAGTTGGTGCAGCACATCTGAGCACTGTTGCACCCTCCAATCCAGGGAAAGGCTGTTGAGAATCCCAGGAAAGGTGCAGACCCCAAGTGTTGGGAGCACCTTTCCTTCAGTAAGATAAACGATGCAACCTGAGATCTCTGTCTCAATTCCACTCTGAGAGAGTGAGGCTTGGAGGTTTTTCTTTTGGAGGCCGTCATCATAATCCTCTCTGCATGCACGACTGGCAGCAAAATTTTGTTTTAAAGCTTATTTCCTGCACTTCAGAGGGTTCTTCCCCCAGTGCTGGGCAATTCCCCCTCCAGCCTCACTGCATTGAGACTCTGAGTGGGCACTGACTTTTCTTGCTCCAGCTTCTCTTGTTTTCTTGCTTTGTGAAGCCTTCAGCTGCTTTTTCCATCTATGGCTTTGTCCTAAGTGTTCCCAAGATTTGGCAAGGTGCTCATTTTGCACGGAAGGCTCGTCTGGCATATGATAAATCTATCGCTGTGCTTGGTGCTTTGCTGTGCTGGGGACACACTGAGATTCAAAAGAAATGCAGGATCAGACCCTCATCCCTGCCTGGAGTCTTGATAAATGACCTTGCTGGTGCTGTGGGGAAGCTGTGGGCACTGACAGCTTTCAGCATCACCTTCCTCTTCAGCCACTCCTTGAAGCTGCTTCTCCTTCTTAAGGTTGCACTTTCAGTTATTTTTTGCTCTGCATCAAAAGTGTCCTGCTGCACAGCAGGGCTTTGGCATTCCCAGAGCTTCCCACAGTCTCATGGATGAAGGATGAGGGGCAGCAGGCCCAACAGGATTTTGGGGTCCACTCTTAGCAGCTGATAATGTTTTGTCAGGAAACACTTCAGTCGTTTACACAAGAGCTTACCAACAGGTGAACTGCGCTCTCCCTTCTCCCTCTGGTGACAGGTAAAGCCCCCTGCATGAGAGCCCCTTCCTGGGCAGAGGGGGAGGCTCTGCAGGGCTCTGACAAAACAGAAAGAAACCTCTCCCAAATGGCAGTGCAGGAGCAGCTGCAGTTTCCTTCCTCTGTCTGAACCACAGGGGCTCTGGAGGCCCGGCCGTGCCATGAAAAGACATCAGCAGCTCCCAACGCTTCCCAAATGCTTTCAGGATGCTCAAACCCTCTGGATGTCCTTTGGTCAGAGTCCCTTGGCTCCTGGCAGGGTGGGAGATGAACTTGGGGCATCCAAACTTCTCCTTTACCCCAGCACACTTTGCCTGTTGGGTTTTTTTTCCTCCATTTTTCCAAAGCCTGCTCCGAAGCAGGAGCCAGCATGGGCAGCTGCATCCATGAGCTGATTCCCTCTCTCTTCATCTCCCTGTGACCCCACTTGAACATACTTTCCATTGCCTCTGGAGCTCGTGGAGGGAGCCTTTGAAATGTCACAGCCCCAGGGCCTCGACAAAGACCAGATGCTTTCTGTAAGTCCCACGAGCTGCCCAGGGCCGGCTCTGAAGGGCTGCAGCTGGTGGATTTTGCAGCTGGACTCTTCCCGGGGCTGCCTCTCAGTTTTGGGCTTTGCTGTGTTTAAGAAATTTCATTTCTTGCTCTGGGACTAAAAGAAAAATTATATTGGGTGGGGGGAGGAGCATTTGAAAAGAAAACTTCCACTTTGCAACCTCTTATCTGCTTCAGCAGCACAAAAAAAAAAAAAAAAGTGTGGCCAGACAGGACCAGGCAAAGGCTCAGAAAGATGTGACTGTGGCTGCCTCGGTGCTGGAACAGAATTGCTGCTAAATCTGAGTCCAAGTGGGGTTTTTTTTGCTTCCTCTTTTGCCATAATCTTTTTTTTAGTTGAGATTTGTGAGATGTGGAGGGTTGTCAAATGTTAAACACACAGAGGAAGAGAGTTGGAGGTAGCTAGAAAGTGCCCATGGGATTTGTTGCACTCTTTTCTGAGAATTCTTGGAAAATCTAAGCTTCCTGGGCAAGGAGAACTGGGCAGAAGAGCTATTTCCAGTTGACAATGTTGGTTTTGCTGGTGTTCACATCTCCAACACACAAGTCAGGGACTCCATCTGTGCAGAAAAAACCAATTCTACTCTTTTGGAATCCTCTGGATGAAAACCTTGGTCCATCAGGACAGGAATGAATCTGCAGAGTGCCAGAGGCAATTTCCTTCTGTTCATCCCTTCCAGCTTGCATTGTTTTACCTCTGCAGCAAACATATTGGAAGGAATAATGAAATTTGGAAAAAGGCTGGGAAAAAATTCAGCAAACTGGGCTGTGCTGTATTTCTGTCCCACTCTCGTGGGTCCCAGGGAGGGAGGTCGCCAGCTGTGCTATTCCTTTTTCCACTGTCAGATTGTTGAATAATGGTTTTGTTGCTGCTAAACTGGTTACAGGATCTGTCCCTGAGGATGGCTGGAATAAAATAAATAATAGCAAACGATCCACATACAAGTAGATATGTGAGTTTTGTTCTAAAAATTGCCCTTACTGCTGCAAAGGACTTCTCCAAAGCTATATATAGAGAATTCCAGCGAAAGGGCTGCTTGTCTCTTTCTGGAGCACAGGTTGGGTCTTGTTTGGGATCTGAGCTCTGCCCATGGATGTGGAGGCTGATGGGCTGACAGATGCTCTCGTGGCTGCAGCTCTGTTTGATCAGGGAAGAAAGAAGGGTTTACGTCCATCGCCTGGAGACAGAGGTGAAAACACTGGCAGCGTAAACACTCCGTGTTGGGGATTTTCCAACCATGCCTAAGTAGTGACAAATAAAACATTCCTGCTTTGTGCTCCCTGCTGGATGTGCTCTCCCTGTATGGTAGAGGACTGCGGGCTGCAGCCAGGGCTCCTGGCTTAGGCGTTAGGAAATAAGAGAGAAATAAAGAAATAAAATTATTCCGTCCCTAAGGTGTGCTTTTATCCCAGTGTGATCAAATCCTGATTTTTGCCTGTGTGCAGGGATTTGTTGGTGCAGCCCTGGCCCTGCCAGGCGCTTCTGTACCAACACACACGTGCTTGGGGAGCTGCTAAAAATTTGCTTCTGTGGACATGCAGAAAACAAGAGTTTTGTGGCCCTACAGGATCCGTGACCCAATATCCAGGATAAAAGTGTGATTCTGGACAGCCCAGCAGAAAAGCCTTTGGGGCACTGCTGGAATTTGCTCAGGGTGTTTGGAGGCAGAAAGCAACAGCCTGGGCACGTCAGGATGGTGCGGTAAAATTTATTTTCTGTTTTTGAAACGCAAGAGCAACTCGTGCTCCGTTTGCTGTAAATCCTTCTCTGATGTTTTTTAGGCTGGTTCATGCACCTTGAGAAGCCACTTCAGTGTGCAGGTGTCCCCTCCTTAGGACAATCTTTGATTTCCCTGATGGTCTCCAGGACATTACAGGATCTCTGGGGGACGTGATTGTGCTCTGGTAGGTAATAAACGTTATTTTTTTAGTGTGCTGGGGAAATGCTTCAAAGACAAATATAGAATCTGTGTTCCATGCAATGTGTCATTATTCTATTTTTAATTCAGCATCAGAGGGACATAAAAAAAATAAAAAAAATCTTTCCCAGTGCTAGAAATTATCTAAAATATAAACCCTTCAGTCCAAGTTGCAAAGGCTTTTGCCTTTGTATGTCTAAAGCTTTGAACCAGTAGGAGATAGCAAACATGAATTAACACAGACACAGGAATGAGAAGACCTTGATGTCTGCAGTTCAGCACAGATCATTTAGGTTATTTAGACAAAAAATAATCTATTTACAAACTGTCCCTCATTTCAATCACACTCCTGGCAGCTGAGTGACCTGTGGGGTTCACAAAGGCAGAGCCAGAGCAGATGGATTGGATTTTCTCCTTGCATTTTGTATTTGAAAACAAATTCTAGATAAAGAATTGGACAGATAACGTGTTTATCTAATGGAAACATAAATACCACGTTTAATTCTGAAGCTCTGCCCATATTGGTGTATTTTGGCTGTCTGCTCCTTCAAGCTCTTGGGATTTTGTGTGTTCTGAACATTCCCAGCAGAAATGGGAACTTCTGTAAATAGGCCAGCCTGGTCCAGGTGACACACCATGGAAACACTGAGCAGTTCTCATTCTTGCTGCCAGCCTTCCTTAAAACGTTTTTCCTGTAGTATTTCAGCTCCAAAATTTATATTTGATTCTGTTCCTTATCTGCTCTTCGCTGGCTAAGTCAAGACCAGCTGTCCCCTGTCTCACCAGCATGAGATTCAACCCTGAGAGAATCCTGATTTTCCAAAATAACAGCGTTGTTGCAGCAAAATTGTGTTTTGATACAATCTGAGAATT
This sequence comes from Pardalotus punctatus, assembly GCA_013400915.1. Taxonomy (NCBI): domain Eukaryota; kingdom Metazoa; phylum Chordata; class Aves; order Passeriformes; family Pardalotidae; genus Pardalotus; species Pardalotus punctatus. The sequence goes on along the minus strand of VZTX01034032.1, from coordinate 6,430 downwards.
CCCAGTGCCTTAGCAAGGTAAAAACTGGGAATTCTGGTCAAGTTGAAATGTGTTGCTGCTTTAGTAGCAATTAGGAGTCTTTACCACAATTAAATATTTAATTAGGTGTTCATTTAGCAGAGGACACAGAAGTGAGGACAACATTCAGCCCTGAGCAGTAATGAACACTAATGACTGTAGCTGCAGTGCCCTCAGGGATTCTGATGTTGATGGTACATTTATTTCCTAAGAATAATTCATGAGACTCTGGAGTGTTGGTCAGCATTGCTTAGTACTTCTGCACAAAACATCTATTTGTTAATTATCCTTGAACTTCTCCAGAAATAGCAGTCACAGACTGGAGGCATTTATTGGTGAGGAGAAAAAGGAAGAAATCTCATCTCTACAAAGCTGTGCCCCTAAGCTGGCACAGCATGTGAATGTATTTATTCAAGAAAAACCACTCATCACCAGAAAAAAAAAAATTAATATTATTGTCCTGTGGCAATCCAGGGATAAACAACTGGAGTTTCTTTAACAAGACCCTGTCCCCAGTGAAGACTTTTCATGTTGTTGCTTATAAACCTTTTCCTGGGAGCTGAGCTCAACACTTTCAGCTTTAATTCTCCATTGAGGTCATGGGAATTTTGGTTTTCAGAGGATGTATGTGTGTGTGTAAGGAAATTCTAAATTTAATGTGGCCTGATCTGTGTTTGCTTTCAGTGCCCTCACAAGGGCTGAGCAACAAGACCATCTGCACTGAGTCACAGGAGTTGTACTCTCCAGATTTTGCGTTTAGGGTTCATATAAAATGTCATCTTTGTGCATAAGGCATTTTCTTCAAACCCTCAGCGGTGTTTTTTGACTTTGCCTGCAATTTATCTTTTCCTTAACATCACATTCATACAGTGCTTTGTCTGTGTGGCTGTCCCAGGAAATCTCAGAGCACAGCCCAAGGTTTGAACAACTATAATCATCCTAAAAATCTCAATTCTGGCTTTCATTATGAACAGATGAACAGCAGGGCACTGCAGCAGAGCTGCTCAGTTCACATAAAGCAGAAGGCATCAATTCATTGTGGAAATCCACCCTGGAGATGGACTGAGGAGCTGATCAAGTGGAACAGTGACCGAAAATCAACCTGGAATGATAAAAGGCTCCGTAAAGCACGGAGGTGTCTGCCTTTGATATTGAAAAGGAAGCATTTTCCTCCACACCCTGAAGAACATTGAATATTCATTGGGCTGGATTATCCTGTGTGTGAAGGCATTTGGAAGGAGTCATTCCTCCGAATTCCAAGAACCAAGATGCTCCAGGTCTCTCTTTAAATAAAGACCCTTTTTCTCTCTGCCCCTAGGAAGGAATCGGTGGGGGCCACACACCACGACAGACAGTGGAGATGACTCTGTGTGACTCTGGTCCTGAACTACCCCCAAAATCTACATTTTAGGAAGGTGCCAGTCGAGGTGAGTTTGTAGAACAGCCCCACAACTCTGCTGAGAGGAAACCCAGCAGAGGCACCAAATAATTTACAACCTAAACAAACCTTGCAAGGAGCTCCAGGGAAGGGAAGGAGCATTTCACTTGTTAAGAGGAGAGCCTAAATACTGGATTTATCTGATTTAAGACTCCCAAGCTTTTATTGGGCTATTTGTACCTAATTTGTTTTATGGGAGCAGTCCCAGACGAGTTGAATTTCCCAGTCTGTTTTTATCCAGCTCTAAGGAGAATTCCTGCTCCCTTGGCAGCCTCCTCTCCTGCTGGGCACTGTGGCCAACCAGCCCCATTAAGTGCTGCACTCTGGAACTGCAGAATTGGGCAGAAATTGCTATTTTCCCTTTTCCCTGCCTCTGAGTGATACTCTGAGTAGCTGCTCTTCACCCTCTCCCTCTACACCAGAGCCAGACCTGCTCTTCCTTCTCATTCTGCTCAGGGCTGAGGTGCAGCTTCTCAAGGCAAGAGAGAATTTTCATGTTCCTGCACTTAATGGCTCATTTTTCCAGAAGGGAAGGAGAAAAAACTACGTTTTAACAGTATCCTGGTAAGTTACAGAGTATTCACAGCGTAATCTGTATTTTATCTGTCTTTTCCATCAAAATAGGCAAAAATTTCAGAGATTTGGCATTTAGATTATTATCACCAAGTGAGTGTTGCTGTCTTCACTACAAAATCCACAGTGACCTGGAAACACCAGAATTCCCACCTGGAATCCATCTGACTTACCAGTTACACAAAGCAAGCCTTGCTCTTTTCAGCCTCCTAAAGCCTTTGGTTCCATGTGAAAAAATCTTTCCCTCCCTTAGGATAATTTTAGCTTTGCTCAAACCTCCTTATTTCAGAAAAAGATAGAGCACCCTTTAAGGCTCTAATTTAGCTGTAGTGTGTATTAAAAAAACTTGTGTTTTCTGAAGGGGCAAACTGGGTTCTGGCATCCTCCATCCTTAGCAGGGAGAGCAGATCTTTAAAATATAAAATCCAGCTCTGTTCCAAGTAAAGCTTTCACTCAGATGAAAACATATGTTCAGGGCATTTTACTTGATTAGGGGAAATTTACTATTCCAATTCCTTTCTTGTCACCATCCTCCCATTAAAATTTATGAGGGCTGATTAGTACACAGCATTTTTTCTATTTTTTTTTTTTTAATCAGAGAGCATCTTTAAAAAGGAAACGGGGGCTCAGCTCTGGCAGCTGCACTTCCTTGCAAGCACAGTTTAAGGCAAAGATTTCTATATAAATTTAATGTCCAGTTTTTTTTCTTTGGGGGGGTGGGTAGAAGCTTTACATTTTGATTAATGAAAATTACTACCTGTTCACAAATCAGCAAATTGGTTTGCAGGGAAACATTCCAAGGTTTCAGCTTTCAGAATCTCTAGCATTACTGCACCATGTCCCCATGGGGGCTGTCACCTCTCCTGCCATTAATTCCTGCCACTCTCCCCTCCCTCCTGCACAGCCAAAATCAGCTCTCAAACCACAGAAACAAAAGACCAAGGCAGGCAAAAAATAACATGCTTTCATCCATCCTTTTTTTTCTTTTAAAGCATAAATGAAATTAGCACCATTGTGACTGAAGAACATTCCTTGATGGCAGATCAGCATTCACTGCAGGCCTTACCAGGCAGGCTTTAAGACTGTTCGATTATAGTGCATTACTTTATTCAATTAGAGGGAAAAAAAGGGTTGAGAGGATGCCTGGGAAGATTCTGGCACAATTTCCATCTTCATAATTTGAAGCACTGCAGATTGTCAGGTCGCTTTCTGCAGTGTCTGGAAGGCAGAAATAAAACCATCCCAGGGTCTCCTTGTTGGGTTTGTAAAAAGGAGACTCCAAGGGAGAGTCAAAGATGCATCTTTGAGATGCACATACACAACATTTATTTATTACACTGCACTGACAGCATTCCAGCTATAAAGAATCTGATGATGCTGCTTCTTAATTTCCTAATGCATCTGTGTCATTGGATGCTCACTTAATTCACTTTTCACTTTAGTTTGATTTATTGTTCTCTTTAGCCCAGTTTCTTTAATAAACATCAATGTTAGCAAAGGACTTCTTGAAAACAGGGAATTGGGATTTCATGTAAGGAGAGCTTCCAGTTTAGGGCACCTGCTCCATCCATCTGCAGGCAGGACTAAAGAACATTTATTACCTTGTGCATTTTCTTCTGCAGAAAAATGGAGAAATGGCTTCAGTGCTACCACCAGGTTACAGATTTGAGTTCCTATGAGTACAACATTACAACCATCAACAATCAGGAACACAGGTACTTTGTCCTATTTTTTCCACAGTCATGTATCTCTTCCTTAGTCCTTAAGAAAAGGGGGAAAAACCAGATTAGTGCAGATTAATGGGTTTAAAACCCTTTACAGAAACTTCACATATTTACATTTTGTACTATCATTCCAGGTACAAATTTTGCTAAAATTAAATCAAAGGGTGGGTTTTCCCCTCTGTCTTCAGTGAGCCAGCAATATTTACCCTTGTCCTCACTGTCCAGAACTGAAGGGTTTTTTCCTTTAAAAAAATAATTTGTAAGAAAGACAATCCAGTAACAAAAGGACTTTTAATAATCTAAAGCTAAAATGGTAAGAAAATGTACGTTAAATTCAGAGCATTGAGCCTGAAGTCTTTTTCCCCCTCCTTTCTCCAAAGTCAGCTCTGTTCTCTCCCCTCCGACACCCCTCAAAAACAGAGCAGAAACAGAGCAGAAACCATTGGGGGGGGGTTTTTTAAGATGTCTTTGATATTTGTATTATACACGTTGGGAACCAATCACCACACTTCATTGTGCCAACACATGAAAAAGCAGAGGAGAAAGTCCTTGGACCCCTGCTCACTGGAAGAGGCTGCTGTGGTGCAGAACATCATGGGCAGACCCAAAGGTCAGCACTTCCTTGTGGAACTTGGTGAGCTGTGTCTTTATTTTCTTCAGGGCAGAAGTTGACGGTTTTTTCTTGTAGCTCATGGCTTTCAAAAGTTTATCTGCCAAGTAGTGCAGCCAGAGGACGTTGCTGTGCGGCTGATAGTCAGTCCAGCTGTTGGAGTTCTCCTCTTTCATCTGCCTGTAGATGTCAAACTGGTAGTCCCCAGCGCCTTGGAAGAGCTCCTCATCCGTGGAAAGGTCACAGAACACGGTCAATCCGTCCTTCTCCAGCCGGGACAGGGTGTAGTCGATGATGTTGACGTGGATCCCCGCGCTGGGGATGCTGTGCGCTGCCCCGTTCAGCACGAACTGCAGTTCTTTCACATCTGTGGGTTTCACCAGCACGTTCCCCCAGTGCAGGTCCCTGTGCTCGAAGTGCAGCTCCTGCTCTGCCACCGCCAGCGACGCCGTGACCTGCTGCAAAACGCTCCTTGCTGCTGCCACCGAGGAGAAGCTGCTTCTCATGTGCTCCAAGTCCCTGCCTCCAAATTCAAACTCCAGAATCATGAAGAGCTGCTGGTCCCCGAAAAAGTCTGGCCGGTCGTTTTCTGACCCGGTTTCTTCGTGGAATTTGTCCCAGGCTTCCAGGAGATACCTGGGATAGGCCCCCTGGACACAGTGCACAGAGTACAGGCTGATGAACCCCACAGTTCTATTCACAGACCCCTCAGACAGAAGACTGAGTTCTTTCGAAATTATAACCTCAGGCAGAATCTCCCCAAAGCTCTTCTGAGTTTCACCATTTACTTTTTCAGTCCCCTCAATGGGAATGATTTTTAAAGCCACAGGTCCTCTTTTGCTGTCAATCTGGAACACCTCTCCAAATACCCCTTCTCCAATTTTCTTGCAATCTTTCATCTTATCTAAAGGAATGCAATCCTCAAAAGCAATTGGCCCTTCCTGGTTGCATTCCCCAAACACTTTCTCTGCGTCTGTAAGCAGCAGCTCCAGGACAGAAGAGGAATCCCTGGGAGCCAGCAGGACCATGGAGGAAGCAAGCCAGGAGCAGCCCTGAGCTTTGCCAGCAGACAGGCTGGCTTGGTACCCCGAAAGCTGGAATTTCTCTGAAGGGCTGCAGAGGATGCTGCTGCAGAAACTCTCATCTGTGGTCACTTTCTTCTTTTTATGGAAGGACAGAGATGCTCGAACTCTAGCCCAGGAATAAGAGCTATTGAGGAGTGAATAGTTATTGTCTCTTACATCTACAGACATCTCCAGACCACCCTTCTGAGCTCGTTTTTGCCTTCCCTGGGGTCTGAAAAAGGAGTTACTGGGTGGCTGCTGTCTCTTGTTCTTGTGCCTTTTTGGCCTGAGCCTCGTGTGCCTGCTCCAGCGGCTGGCACTGAAGCCACTGATGCAAGCCTTCCTGCAGGTGCTGCCCTCCCCAGGGCCATCCTTGGTCCTTTTGTGTTTGTTCTCCAAGATTCCTTGGCGGCCCACAGGAGATCCTGGCTGCTGGCAGGCAGGTTGAACATCAGTCTGTTTGTCGAGTTTCATGCTCTTCAACCTCACTGGCACCTCCAGAGGGTCCAGAACCACCACTGGCACAAGCTGATACTCCTTAGCCAGGTCTTTGTGACAGCTCGAGCTTCTTTTTGCCGAGTCTATCGTGGGAGGAGATGGAACCTCACAGGGTTCCTCACAAGTGGCACTGCCACAGGGTGCAGGGGGCTGTGGCTGACCCTCAATGGGCAGCAGCGCTGCCTGGGGAGTGCTTGGGACTTTTTGTGGGGACGGGGGAGTTCGTGCCCGGCAGGATCCCCGCACCGACGACCTCAGCACACGGCGGGAGCCCCGCAGCCCCGGCTCGGGCTCACCGCTCCCAGCCGTGCCTTCCGGTCGGAACCCCTCGGGCACCTCCTCCCCACTGCCCAGCAGCGACGGGCGCTGCCCGGAGCAGCCCTCGGGCGAGCCGTGGGGCAGCCGGTGCGGCGGGGGGGAGTCCCCCAGCGCCGAGCCGCCCTCGATGGTGGTGCTGAGCAGCAGCGAGCTGAGCAGCACGGCCGGGCTGCGGCGGCGGCGGCGG
>VZTX01034015.1:0-21649 GCA_013400915.1 Pardalotus punctatus | reverse complement strand
GAGCGGGGCCGGGCGGGCGGAGGGTGGCGGCGGCTGTCACTGTCACCCAGTGCGGGGGTTGTCGCGGGCTAGCTGTCCGCTCTCCGCCCCTGTACTGGGGTGTGACCGGTCCGTGCGGCTCTTCGGTGGGTTTTCCCTCCTGTTCAAACCTCTGGGTTCTCGGCCTTGCCGAAGGGAACAGTTGGTTGGTGGTGATGAGAGCCTTTATTTTTTCAGGCAGCTTTATTGACTTTGACAAGGAAGAGAGGTGCTGCCACCTATGCCCAGACACTCCAGAATATCCCTGAGACCCAGGTCACCACCCTGGAGAACGGCCTCCGTGTAGCCTCAGAGGAGTCCAGTCAGCCAACCTGCACAGTAAGTTTAACATATGTTTGGGGCTTATTTGAAATAGTCAGCCCTACCTAGCCTGCACCTGGTCTTCCAAAAAGGACAGACCCCTGTCTGAACCAGAGCTTTTGACAGAGAGCCTACTGCTTCTCTTTGTGAACAGGTGGGATTAATGTAGCAGCAGGAAGCACAGCCTGGTGTTTTATTGTCTGTAAGCAAGTTTTCATGCTTTATAAGTTTTCTTAGCCTTATGGTTTTTGTATGTGCCATAAGTGGTCAGTAGAAGTTATCTCTCTGGCAAAACCAGCTTAGGTAAAGCTGATAGATAAAAAGCCAAAGTGTGTGCAGGAAACGGTTCCTAGTTTGTTCTTATTTCGGTGCCTCTAGTGTAATGCCTGTGGAGCAGACTTCTTGTCCCTGCTGTTATGTTTGTGTCATTAGGATGCTAATTGTTTTCTTCTCTAATGTTGGCACTCACTGGTTTTGCTGCCAGGTGGGTTTGTGGATCGAGGCTGGGAGCCGCTATGAAGACGCAAAGACCAATGGGGCCGGTTTCTTTGTGGAACACCTGGCCTTTAAGGTAAGGAGGTGTGCTAGGTCTGCCCTGAATATTCTGTCCATACATTGTCCTCTCTTCAGAGGCTGTAGCTGTTGAAAGAGGATGTAAATTAGGCCATCTTGAGTCCTAGAGACTTCGCACACCGTATAAAAATAAACCTCAAGAGGTGTCTATCCCATGTGGTAGTCACTGGTGAATGTGCAGCAACTTGCAAGCATGCATGAATTAAGTTGACTCTTGTTTACTATTTACTTATTTTCCCTCTTAAAGGAAAAAATGTTGTAATTAGCAAGTATAACATACATAGAGCACTGTTATGAAGCATGTTTCCTCAGGGTAGCATAGAGAGCTCAAAGCAGCATTTCCTGTAGCCATTTAATTTTCTTTGCATTTCTTACTGGTCCAGCAAAGTTCAGAGGCTACAATTCTTGCTTTTCAAATTATGCAGGTGTCTGCTGAACAGGGCAGAAGACACCTAAGCCAGGGACTTGCCGACTCAAGTTCAGCCTGTGCCTTCATAGGCAACTATAGCATCTGGCTAGCTCCTTAAGAGATGGACCCTGTATTAGAAGTAGTTTTCTCTTTGTCTTCTTCTGAATATCACTACTTGGATAGCTATAAACCTGCTTATTTTTGGTTTAAGCTTGTTCTTGGTCTACTTCCAGGGATGTGCTGTTCAAACACTTTGTCTCAGCAGTGGTTGTCTCCTTCCCTGCTGAGTTTGTGTTTGTCAGTGGTGATGATATCCTTTTTTTTTCAGGCAACTTTATTGTGTTTCAATAAACACAAGCTTTATTGAAAGTTGGTGTTGGTCTTTCAAAATACACCTCAGTCATCCTTTATCTAGAGGAAATAATCCAAGTTATAAATCTCTTGCCTTGTGCACGTGCCTTTGGCTTTTATGAATCATGTGATGGGTTTTATTGCTTTAGGTCTTTATTGTTATTTTCATTGCTTTAATTCTGCCCTAAAGAGAAGTTTGTTAATTTCATAATTGAGTTTGTCTGATTTCCTTTAGGGCACAAAGAAGCGTCCTGGCTCGGCCTTTGAGAAGGAAGTGGAGAGTCTGGGTGCTCACCTGAACGGGTACACCTCCCGTGAGCAGACTGCCTTCTACATAAAGGCCTTGTCCAAGGACATGCCCAAAGGTAGGATGACCTGGAGCAAAGTCTAATTGGGAGGTTAAGCAAGTGCATCTGTCTCTGTTTCCCACTCCCAAACATTCTTTCTACCAACAGAGCAGGGACTGAAGTTGTAGCAGAGCAGTAAATTGGAGGTTCAGGTTGGTAGTTGAAGAGAGCAGTGCAGGGGTGTGGTTCTTCAAGGATGTATGTTCATATGTCCCTAAACCAAGAGCTCTAGTTATGTCAGGCTGCACTGCATTGTCAGGAGGGAAGATGGGAGGGATTCAGTAGTTTGTCGTTGTTTTATGGAGCTGAGAAACTGAGATCAGTGACAGCTTCTGTGTAAGGAGTCCTCAGTGCAGCTCTTGCAGGTGCTCCTTGTGCTCTGTACTGCCGCATGCCAACTCCTCTGGGTCAGTTTTGGCCGGAGGCAGTGATTTGAAGGCAGGCATGGACATGGGCTATGCTGTAGGAGTCACAAACTCTCTGTAAGGATTCAGTGTGTATCTGGAACAGTACCTGCTTCTGACATACTTCACCTTCTGCAGATGTTGCCTGCACTCTGCTGGCTGGAGTGCTTGGCAAATTGACTTGGAGGCTTCTTGCTAAACCAGTGTTTGTGCCTCCCAGATGTTTTGGGAATGGGTAGCACTCAGCTCTGTTACATTGCACTCCCTCCCTAGTGTGTTTTTTGCTCACTGCTGTGTGTCTCTTCTCCTTTCAGCAGCACTGGGTAGCAGTCAGGAAGTGGGATGCTAACATAGGAATTGTGTTGCAGTTGTAGAACTTCTGAGCGACCTTGTGCAGAACTTTGCACTGGAGGATTCTCAGATCGAGAAGGAGCGTGGTGTCATCCTTACGGAGTTGAAGGAAATGGACAGCAACCTGGCAGATGTCACCTTTGATTACCTTCATGCCACTGCTTACCAGGGGACTGCGCTGGCCCACACTGTTGAGGGGACCACAGAGAATATCAAGTGAGCAACAGGCTGGATGTGGTGCACAGCGCAGGCGTTCAGTTCATGGGGTGCATGACGGTTATTCTTGGGCATGGTGACTATACAGTCTGTACACAGAGGTGATCTAAGCCCATGGGCTTCTCCTTGTGCCCTGACTGTGTTTTCCCCATTGGTGCTGGTGGAAGTGTAATGCTGCTCACATTCTTTAGAACCCCATTGTGCAAGCCCTTTCTGAGGTTGGAAGGGACAGGTTGAACCTTCTCCCATACTTGTCAGTTTGACACTGTTGGAGCAATTAGGGAGCTAGGGGTGATCATTGAAGCAGTGGCCTTGTGTTAGCTCAGTGACTGGGTTCAGTACTCTCCAGTCTGTATTGCAGTCTATCCTTAATTCTCCATCTTGGTTGCCAGTTCCCATTCTTTGTGCTCTAGAATTTGAGCACAGGGCAAACACAGCACACAGTGCAGTCTTGCTTCTAAAAGGTATTGTTACCGCACAATAAAGAGAATCACTGCTGTCTCTGCACTGTGAACTTGCTTCTCCTAAGCTTCTCATTCCTCCCAGGTTGGAGTTGCTGATATTCTGGATCTCTATATTCTTTCCAGGCATCTGACTCGATCAGATCTGGTTTCATATGTTGATACTCACTTCAAGGCACCTCGTATGGTCCTGGCAGCTGCTGGAGGTAACTTCTAGATCCTTGTGATCCTGGGAAGCCTGGGTATTTTCAAGCATGTGATCAACCCCCTGTCATACATTGCTAATGTAAAATCAGATGATTTTGTTAAATTAGTCTGTTTTAAGACTGCAGTTCTCTATCATTGCCAGGTATTTCCCACAGAGAGCTGGTAGATGCAGCTAAGCAACACTTTGCTGGGATGCCTTTTACATCCAAGGAGGATACTGTGCCTACCCTCACACGCTGTCGCTTTACAGGGAGTGAGGTAAAGTTGTTATGGTCTCCATCAAAACAAGCAGCTGTTGGCCAACCGTTGAATGAACGTGAAACCAATTGCAGCTGCTTCTGAGTGGAAAAGTCTGTGTATCTCAGAGAAGTTGATGATGCACCGTCTTGGTAGTGCTCCCATGTTCTGTTTTTGGGGCTTATTGCCACGTGTTGGGTTTTAGGTGGGACCCAATTCCATTAGGAGTGTGAGGCTGTTGCTCATGTGATCTGCTGCAAAACTTGCATCAGAGCAGCTGGTTTGTGCTCAGTACTGCCTGGGATTGTTTAATTTCACTGGAATAACATCAAGGGCCCCAGTTTGTCAGCCTGGCGTTGCAGCAGGCTGCAGACAGATCACAGCGTTCATGCAGTTCTCCGCCACTCCTTGATTTTCCAGATCCGTGCCAGAGATGATGCTCTGCCCCTTGCCCATATTGCTCTTGCTGTGGAGGGGCCGGGATGGGCCGATCCAGACAACGTGGTCCTCAATGTGGCTAATGCTATCATAGGGCGCTATGACCGCACTTTTGGAGGTGGGAAGGTAAGAGTATTGGGAGTGCAAGAGGGGGAGCCTGGAGCCTTTTAATCTGAAGTGTTATGGAGACCCTAGGTGGATGTACTTTAGGGGAGGCTGTTGTGGTTAACTTCCAACTGTGAAGGGGTTAGGAGCCTGGAAAGTAGAATAGAAGTGTCATCAAGGCTAATCCAGGACAGTTCTTGAGAGGTGATGCTGGCAGATAAACTGAACGTTCTCTGCTAAGTTTGGAAGAGGTGTAGCTGGTGAATTCTCAGCAGCTTATTCCCACCCTCACAACTAACCACTCAGTGGGGGTGGTGATGGAAGCAGGACAGAATACTCTATGGTCTCATGATGCAAGCTTGCGTTACAAATGCAGAGCAAATGGAGTTTGTTTAAAACCTCAATATTGCATCCATTACCGTCTGGAATCTGTCTGGCCTGTATAACTGTGCTAACCCCTGCTGCTGGGAGACCTTGTCCTTCTCATTTTCTCCCACTCCTATGGTGGTGTGCATACCAGCTTTTCATTTGCAGCTGGGAAAGGAAACGGTTTTGCTGGATGGACTCCTAGGCCATTGTTTGTGGCTTTTCCAGCAGAGATTCTCATCTGTTGGCCACATGAAGGCTCTAAATTAAGCTCTCCTTCATCAGTGTTCCGCTCTGTCTTGTCTGTGGTCTTTGTGAAAACAGCTCAGTGGGAAAGAATTTGAGCTGTGAGGAAGCTGAAAGTGAAATGGCTGACAGTATCTCCTTATTTACAGAATCAGTCTAGCAGGCTGGCTGCACTTGCTATGGAGCATAATCTCTGCCACAGTTTCGAGCCATTCAACACCTCTTACTCTGACACCGGCCTCTTCGGTTTCCATTTTGTTTCCGACCCTCTGGCCATAGATGATATGATGTTTTTAGCTCAGGGAGAGTGGTAAGTACAACTTTGGCATAAGTTGCTGTTTAAGATCTGACCCTCTTGTGGGAGACTGAGCTGCTGGGGGAGCATATTAAGTCTACGGAGAGCTGTGTCTCTATGAACTTCTTGGTAACATGCATTCTGGTTAAGTGATCCTGTAAGTGGTTTCTGTAAATCTCTTAGGATGTGGTTTTTGAGGAGCTGTTTTAATCCCTTAGGGCTCTTCAGGTCTTTTGTTCATGCTTTCAAGTATTAGCGCCAAGGCTTTGGGGTTTTTTATATACAAGTGAGATCATTCCATAGAGACAAGGCCTTCCTAGGTGCCCAAGAGACGTACCTCTATTGTCTTGTTAAGCCTGAGCAAAGCAGGCAGAGTTCCTGCCGCTCAGGCTCTTGTGTTGTGGCTGATGAATGACCCACTGCTGGAGTCATGCCAGTGTTTGGGAGCCTTCTGGTTGTCCATCTTATTATGTCCATGAACCAGTAATGGTTCAAGGCTACATCTGAGCTACACGCTGTGCTGTGTGTGGAGCAGGTGGAGTGAGCCCTTGCCCCAGAGACGTGGCCATTGGCAGGGGAAGAAGGGATTTAGCAGCTGGAGTCCAAACAGACTCCGTAGAGCTGTCTTGTTCTTTCAGCATCAGTTTCCATAGCAGCTTGCCATGCGTGGGAATGGCTGACAATTCTTCCTCCTCCTGTGATAGGGCAATGCACAATGTGTGCTGCTGGGCAAGCCAGAGCCAGCACCATGACTGCTGAACCTCTGAGTGTAACTCAGCGTGTATCCTGCTGGCTGAATCCCCTGCCCGTGAGGTGGAGCTCTTGCCTCCTGCTCTTCAGTGCTCCCCAGTTCTTAGCTGCTCTGTGGAGATCAAGGATGAATGTCAGCCTGCAAGACGAGTGGTGTTGATAATAGCTTATTTGAGGAGGCTTGGGAAAGGGAAGAATTTACCTTCTGTCTGAGCAGACAAACATCTTTAAGAGCTTTCATGGTCTTTCCATGTCCTCCCCAGGATGCGTCTGTGCACTAGTACCACAGAGTCAGAGGTGGCAAGAGCCAAGAACTATCTCCGAAATGCCATGGTGGCTCAGCTGGATGGTATGTTCTGGTTTATGGATTGACCACTGTGCAGCTTTTAGAGCGTTACTGCTTGTGCGTCTGCTGGGGAGCAGGATCTGTACTAGACATTGCAGTTCTGCTGTTAGGCACTGGGCAAAACTTCCTTTTCCTGCTTCACATGCCTCCTGTTCTATTGCCAAAGCAGCTGACCCCAGCCTGCTGTGCTGCAACAAGTGACATACTGCCTGGTGACCTAAGAATTGAGACCCTCAAACTGGTCTGCGTGGGCTGTAACACTTCGGAGATCAGTGAAGCAATCTGTGTTTGCTTAGCTCCTGATGGAGCTGCATAGAGTGGGAATTATGTGCTTCTTTAGCAGCTGGTTTAATGGTTAGAGCTTCTACTCTGTGCTTTGGCTGGTGATCAGGCTGTGCAATTCTGGAAGGCTTCTTGGTACACTGACCATGTGCTATCTTCAATGTCCAGGTACCACACGAGTGTGTGAGAACATTGGAAGCCATCTCTTGCACTACGGACGCCGTATCCCTCTGGAGGAGTGGGATGCCAGGATTTCTGTAGGTATCCATTTGTTTTGGCTGGGACACCCGAGGATGGTTGATGTCAGCGTTGTCTGGCCTTAGTCTGCTGCAGTAACACGTGGCTTACTTATCCCTTAATCAGACCTCCTGGAGTCCATGTGGTTATCCTGCTGACTCTGATGTAACTGTCAGAATTTGTGCCATAGATGCAGTGTATCCTGTGTCCCTGTGACTGGAGTCAGTCCGTCCCAGAAAGAGGTCATACAACTGTGTTAAACAGTGTTGCTTGAAATTCCTTTAACAGTTTTCCTGGTGGTGTCCCACACCTAGTTTGTGTAATTCTGTAACCACTCTATGCATGATTGCCGTGTCCTCTGTACTCACAGAAGAATGCACTGTGTAGTGACATTAGCTGTCCTTGCAGCCAGAGATGGCTAGTTGGTGCAGATGGCCCCAAGGGTCTGATTGTATCTTTTTAATGATCTTGATGTGTAATAGCAACAGTAACATGCAACTTTGAGAAGTGCAGATCTGCTGGAAGAGTCATTAATTTCTTGTCTGATATTTATTAGGCCGTTGATGCAAGAATGGTGAGAGATGTCTGCAGTAAATATGTTTATGACAAATGCCCAGCAATTGCAGCAGTTGGTGAGTAGTATGTGACAATCAGTACATGCTTAAAAAACAGGATGGGACTGAGAGCTAAGTGGAAGTGAGCTGCAGGCAGTTGTCATGTGTCTGTCCTGAACTCCTTAAACCGCTCTGGTTCTTTACTGGTATCCTCCTACCTCTGCACATGAGGTGTGCCAAGGCAGAAGTGTGCCAAGGCAGGTTTGCCAGGAGATCAGACTTGCGGGTGAGGGAGACTCAGTGGCAGTGAGCTGTTGGCTGTCCTCCCACTGCCTGCTGTGGAGCTGTGACTAAAACTGGGAGTCCTGTAGCTGGGTGTGGGCCCAGCATGTCTGGCAGGTGTCCTTACCCTGGGGTCAGAGTGGTTTATGTAAGGGAAGTGAAGGGACCTGAATCTCCTGTGCTGCTCTGGCACGTTTGTCTAGCCAAGGACAAATTCCTCTCGGAAAACCTGCCTAAGCAGCTCAGCTCTGCTCTGCTGCCTCCTTCCTGTGTGTTGTGAATTCCCCTCCTTGCAGCTGTTTCCTCTGGCCTTCAAAGCGGAGCAGCTTAGAAAAGGGAGACAGTTTTTGAACAGGAAGTTAGAATGGCTTGGTGGCTCCCTGTATTTGATACCTGTATGTGGAGCTGTACTGAGCATTGTGGAGCAGTGTGAAAAAATGCCTGATTCTGTCAGGAGCTGGTATCTGCTAGTTTTCCTGATGCAGGTTTGAGCTGCAGTTGCCTGGTTTTGTGCAAAGCTGCTGTGGATTGCAAGCACAGACTGCTCTGCCACCATCTGCTTTAAAGACCATGGGAAACTGCGCAGGGATTTTTGACTATGTTTCCAGGTGACTTTACTCTTGTTCTGTTCACTCAGGTCCCATTGAACAGCTCTTGGATTACAACCGCATCCGCAGTGCCATGTACTGGGTCCGTCTCTAGGATGTGTTGCCTGCAGGTTGGAAATGATGAAGCTGTGGACTGTGACAGGTTCCCTCTGGCACTGAATGTCTTGGGCACCACGGGCAAGCTGAGTCCATTCGAAACAGCTGTCTTCTCGGTGTTAAATGTACAAAAATAAATATATCCTATGTGGAGTTGGTTCTTCTGGAAATCAACTGTTTCTTTCTATGTCCTGCTGGGTTGTGTGTGTGTGTAGACTGTTAATCTTGCCAGATTGGGGAGATATGATGTGAGGAGCTGGAGCTGTTGATAGACAAACATCTTTCCAGAGGGGCTATGTTGTAATAACCCATATGTCTCTATATGGAAATGTGTTACTTCTCATCTTAAGCTTCTGTATTATCTTTAACCAGCTCAGTAATGAGCAGAGATTATTGTGTAGCGGTGATGTTGGTCTTCACATTCTTCTTGTACATGACTCTCCATGCAGTCAGGCTCAGCTATGCCATAACTGTGAAGCTGCTGACTAGCCTGTACCCATAAGATAATCTCTAGGTTTGAATAGTTGGAAGAGCTACCCAGCCCTTTCAGCTTTTTTGGTGATAAGCTGGTTGTTGCTCCCTTGTTTTGCCTCCGGGAACTTGGAACATGGAGCAGAAAGCGTGAAACTGAACAAGGGAGTGGAGAAAGTTTCCCACCAGGTGGCACTAGCCTGTCACAGCTAACCTTGGAAGCTGCAAGGTACTCCTGTTTGATTTTTCTTTTTGGGATAAATGTCTCTGAGATTCTCACTTAATTTCCAGGTTCTGCCCTGACAAGTGAGATTTAAAAATAGTGTAAAAGTTTCTCAGAGTTAGTCATTACACTTGAGACTAATCCAGTGTACTAAATAATTTGTGCTGAATCTGGATTCTTGATCAGAGAGTCAGTATGTCTGAACCCATTGCGTATACTAGGCAAGTTTGAAACTGTTAAATGTTCTTGATGCAGTTCGCATTTAACTATCATCACAAGCTCTGGCTCGTTACAAGTGCACTGAGGGCTGAAAAACTAAACAAGCTCACTTATGCCTCCAGCCCTGTGGAACCAGTAAATGATTCTGTCTTGATTTTGTGACTGCAGTCAGACTCTAATCCTCTTTTGTCTTCCATTGCTATGTATGTTCTCCCAGGTGATTTTTCAAAGTGTTTTACAGTTGGTGAGACGTACAAGGAAAGGTAGATGTGTATCCTTGCCTTAGCATTTCCTACAAGTTTTCTTTTTAGGAGGTATCTCTTTAGGAATGTCTGTTTTCCTTGAGTAATTAATTCCTCAGGCTCTTCTCTACAAGTTTATTCTAGGAATAGTTTCAAACCCCCACCAGCAACAGATGCTTTCCGAGTTGCTCTGTTTCTCTGCAAAAGCAGCTGTCTGTGCTGAGCCTTGCTCACAACACTTCAGCAAGGACCAACTTCTGACCAAAGGCTGCAGTTCTGCAAGTCTGCCTGGCTTATGCATCCCTAAAAGGATTTTGTAGATGCTTTTTCTGTGTAGAACTCTTGAGTATGTAGGCTGATCTGGACTAGGAGCCGTGCCCTGGTTAGTGGCCTGGGATGCAGAGGGCTGTTGGGTGCCTGTTAGGGGTCAAGGCTGAGCTGTACCCGGGATATTGGCACCTTCAGGTTGCAGTTGTGATGGCATTCTGCCTTGTAGTATCTGTTGTGTTTGTGTGCCGTGGCAGTCCATGCTTCCACAAACACGGCTGTCTCACTAGCTCCAAGGATTGAGAGGTTTGCCATATAATTTTTTCCTTGGTAAACAGCAAGCATTCAGACTGGGGATCTGAATGTGGGGAGGGGAAACCCATTCAAGAGTCAAGAGTGTTCCTGCTTGGCAAAGACACCTCTGCTCTGAGCCTTATCAGGGGCTTGGGAAGTGTAACCTGGAATTGGTGCAGTCATTAAGCACTTGGCAGCAGAATGCTTTGATGCTGGAGGAACTGAAGCTCTAATCTCATTGGCAGGTCTCTTGCTGTTTGAGCTGTTTGCAGGGATTTCTGTTCCTCCACTAGAGTAGCCTCAGTCCAGGAGACTCCAAACTGGGAAATGTTTGGCATGACAGAAGTGTCCTACCTCAGCTTTTCCTGAACCTTGAAAAAGAGATCTTTTGCTGGACCTCTCCTCTCCCCTTCCTGCAGTTTCCGCTGCCCAGTGAAGGACAGTGCCAGTGCCAGAGGAGGGAGTTGGAACCGTCCCTAGAAGCATCCCAAGTTCACTGTAACTGGAGATGGCCTGGGTGACCTAATAAATCTGTTTCCTGGCTCCGTGGACAATGCGGGATTGTTCAGCAGGGCTCTTTGACCAGTTTAGTTTTCAATGGCTTAAGTGTTTTATTTTGCTACTTCACTTGGAAGGTTACTTGGGATCCCATTAGTCTGTGCTGATAAATTTAGCCTGGTATATGAATTGGCCTTTGCTCCCTCCCCTTCTGCACGGTCTTATCCTGTCCCAGTGAAGTCCCCTCTTTCAAGCTAATGCAATTGCTTTTCCTCCATGACACCTTGGCATTCCCCCTGTTGGCTGCTAAAGCGGAGGATTTGGAAAGGAGGATAGTGTGCATTGCTGTGTGTACCCTGTGCAAGGCTCTGCAGTCCCCTGCACAGCACTTCGGTGGCTTGTGTCCACCACACAGAGCTATTCCAGGAATGCAAACTCTAGCAGTGAAAATGGGGAGCGCTCACTAGAGCCCTGTGCTGAATGCTCTATGTTGTCCTGGTCTCTGCAGGAAGAGCTGCTGGTACCCCCAGTGCAGGGCTCCAAGGGCTGGGCAGATGTACAGGGTGGATCTGCTTTTGGAGCAGGCAGCCCCTTTGATATGTGAGATGATTGTTTGGGATTCAAGTGCTTGCCAAGAGAGGGGCCACAGCAGCCAACTGTCAGAGTTGCCTCACCTGAACTAATTACCCACCCTGGAAAGTACAGTTGATACTCATCATGGGTGCTGAGCCAAGCCTGTCCTGGGGAAGCAGGGACCTGCAGGGAGGCTTTCACAGAAATGAGAGGCTTGGAGCTGTGCCACTCATCAGTGCCAGAGAGCTTTTGGGAGGAGAGCCCACAGCCCTCTGGGCTTGCTTCTCTACCTGCTGTTGGGCCAAGGCTGGTGAAAAATGGCAGTGTGAGCCATAGGTGAGTGGGGTTTAGAAGACAGGGCAGCAGTGCAGCTCTGTGGTGTCTTGTGTTGCTGGAGCCTTGCTCTCCTCAGACCCCCGGTGCCAGGATTGACTGAGGTGTTGGCATGGCTGTGACCAGGGACTTTCTTCCCCATCAGACCCTGTCTAGCGTGGTTTGCTCAGGAAAGGGATGGGTTCTCCCTGGGATGAAGTGTCACTCAGTGGGGCTGCAGGAGTGCTAGGCTGAGGGTAGTACCTGGTGCTTGGTAGTCCTGACCAGGGCTCCTGCACTTCGCTTTTCCCTTCTGTGCACTGCTGAGACTTTGTACACCAGGAGAGAGGAACAGTGGGCAGTGGTATCTGGACACATGTCCAGCAATCTTGTTTCCTATTTGGAAAAGGAAATGCCTCATGTAAAGCTTTAGTGTATTCATTGCGTGGAAAAGCTGTGGACAAAAGGCCCAGCCAGGCCTGACTGCCAGCGACAGCCATCCCAGGCTGCTGTGAGGCACGAGGCGTGGTGGCAGGAACTGTCTTTGTCTGCTGTGGTGTGCCTGGAAGGGGTGCGTTGGAGCCCTGAACACCCTCATTAAAAGCTGCTTTATCCCACACGCCATCCAAAGAGGTTGGATGGTTCTCACTTTTCCATGCAACTCTCTGCTTTTCAGTCCTTTTGCTTTACACATTTTCCTTCCTCGGGACTCTGAGGTTTTTAGGGGGGCTGCCAGGCTGAGGTTTGGCGTTGCTGCCCATTCAGACCATCACTGGGGATGCCCAGAAAAGCTCCTTGAACTGTGGGGCTTGGAGGAGGATCTGCCCAGGAATGGAAAATGGAGCTGTTGGGTGGCAGCCTGGGGAGCCTGATCTGTGACAGCAAGAGGGATTTTTTCTGTACAAAAAGGTGTCAATATTACCTGTGCTGGATGATCTGCCAGGTGCCCTGGAGATGCTGCTTCTGCTTTGTGTCCATCCATTGCTGAGCCTCTGCCACAATCTGGGGTTATTTAAGGCTCCATATCCTGCTTTGGTGCGAGAACAGCACAGCAGAGACAACAGGATGACAGCGAAGAAGGCTGGATCAAATGCCTCGTTTGAGCAAGGCTTAAGATACTGAAACAGGAGCCTGAATATCTGAGTGCTGTTCCTGGTTCCACCAAGAGCCTGCAGTGTGACACTGAGCATTCAGCTTTCTGGGGCGCTGTATCAAGGTGGGTGCTGACACCAAGTGCAATGCACAGAAATAAAGCTAGCTGCCCTCAGCATATGGTGAGTCAGGTGTGCAAAGCATTTTGTAAAGCAACCCCAGAACTGTGCACTCCCTTCTGCTTTGCATGTGACTTTTATTCAGAGTAGGCACTTGAATAATGCTGTAAAGGGAATGTGCTGCTTATCTTTGATTTGTTATATTTAGGGAAGAATGAGTTTACTTTTCTGGGGGGGATTTTTTTCTTCCTCATCTGAATGTTTAATCTAGGGAGTTAAAGGGATGTTGCTTCAAGATTTAGCAGTGGATGTATTTCAGCTTCAGGAAAGTGCATTCTGAGTTTCTCAGGGTGCACTGTACAGTTCAGCATTGTACAGATTCCTGTGTACCAAACCCGTGGCCCCCTGTTCAGATCACGTCACTCTTAAGCAGAGCTTGTAGTGATCAAGAAACAGGCTTGGTGCTACCCATGAAACCTCGAGGGTGATATTTCCAGGTAGGGGTAACTGCCTGTGGGCAGAGTGAGTGGGGCTGGGGTCTCTCACGGGAGGCTCTGTGAACAGTGGCTATAGGAACCGGGGCAGCAGGCCCCTGTCTGTGGCAAGTCCCTGCCTCTGCTCCCGTGGCATGGAGGATGCTGTCAGGAGGACGAGATGGCAGTTGAGAGTCCTTGAGCCCTGGGAATCCCAGCTCCACGTGGCAGTTCTGCTTTTTCCACCCCTTCCTCCTGCTGGCTGCTGCGAGGCTGGAGGTCCCCGCTGCCCCTGGCTGCTATCCACTGTGGTTCTCCAGCTTCCCCTGCTTTGTTTACAGCTGTTCCAGATGTGCAGTGCTTGGCAGCAGCCCCTCTGACGTGGGAACACAAATGTCTCCTGTTCCTGCCTCAAAGGAGCAGCGGTGACTCACAGGTGACCTTGTCCCAGCTCTGCTGAGGGGGATGGGGGATGAGGTCCTCATGGTTCAAAGTGACTCCCGAAAGTGGTGAGGGGCCAGAGACAGGATGCTGTGCTCTTCCCTTCTTGAGGGCAACACAGAGGGGTGCAGACGTGCTGGTGATGTGCTTTCTGCAAGGACCTGGAGCTCTGAGAGCCCCCAGTTGTCATTGCTCTGGAGATGCACTATGTGGGTGCAGACTGCACCCCCATCCCCTTTGGGTCCCCGCCTGGGCTGCTCAGCCTGCATCCTGCCCCACAGCTGTGGGGTCTTTTTGTGGGATACATGTCCACCCGCCCCGTGCCATCCCGGTGACGCACCCTCCTGCTTGATGGAGATATGAAGTCATCCTGGGGGGGCCTGGGGAGGGAGGAGTTCCCATGGTGACAGACAGCGATTCACCCGGCAGGGCAGGGCGGGTACTTCGTCCTTTTTATTCCTTTCTTCTGGAGTCGGGCACCCAGCCAAAGAGCTGAAGGAGCAATGGCACAGCCTCGCGGGGGAGAGACACAAGGACAAGTCTGGTCTCGTGAACTGCATGAATCCATCTGGAGCAGAGTTTTCCCTGCAGTCTGGCTGCTGGCCCACACGTAGGGACAAGCCTGACCCCTCCTGCAGCATCAGTTCCCTGGGTGCTGGGTCCCTGCAGCTTCCTCACCATCCTAACAGAGAAATAACCAGACCTTAATCATCCTTCCCGTGTATCATGGGCCATGTGGGAAACATTCAGGGCAGTGTCCTGCAGCTGCTGGGGATCCAACACTCTTAGCCAACACACCCCTGGTATAGGTAAGTGTGGGTAAAAGAACTTTGTGTTATCCATGTACCTTTACCAGTGCCTAAGGTCTGCTAAAGCTCCTTCCCCAGAGGCTGCAGCATGGCCCAGCTCTCTAGTGGTAAGAACCCCCTTCTGCACCCCTGCCTGTCCCAGGCAAGGCCCCTGCCACACCTGGGTGTGAGCTGTGCCTAGCAGAACATGTACCCTCAGGTTCTTGCTGGGCTGTGTGTCTCCCACCAGCCCTGGAGCTGCGGGTGATGCTCCCCACAGCTCCAGCGGGTGCCCCTTGCACAGGGAGCAGCCAAGCCCCAGGAAGAGTGGAATGGGGGCTCTTTCATGAGTCCTGCCAGAAATTTATATGGAGCTGCAGGTAGTTTTTAAGAGGGTTGGTGCAGATTGTGAAACACTTGAATAGAGGCAGAGAGGAAGCATTCAGCAACCACTCCATCCTCCCTGCTGCCAGACCTGCATCCGAGATGCAGAAGTGGGAAAGTGAGAACAGGACCATCCAAAAGGGGAGCGAGTGAGGGATAACCTTTCCCTGGTACAGGGGCTGTGATAGAGCTGGATTTGGAGAGGAGGTGGGCAGACTCCTTCTCATGCAGCTCCAGAGTGTCTCTTGCTGTCACTTGTGAGCACAGGCTGGCATGCTGCTCTGCTAGGGCCAGTGGTAACAGTGCCAGCGGGGTGGCAGCAGGAGGGACTGAGCACAAGGCATTAGTGGGTTGTTATTTCCATCTCTTGGGAAGGAAATGTCAGTCTGCAGTGGGCTGTGGTGCAGCAGCGGGGTCCTAGGACAGTGCAGCTCCAGATCTGTCCTGGGGGGTTCAGATAGGGGTCCGTGAGGACTGGCTCCTTGGACTTATGGCTCTTCCTCTTGGCAACACTCCTCCCCTGGGAATACGGCTGAGACCCTGCAGCCAGGAAGACATCTGCTGTTGCTGTTGAAAGGAGGAACAAATATACCCAGCCCCATCAAGCTGTGCAAACCCCCTGCAAGGAGCAGCTTCTTGCAGCACAGCTGGCAGCATCCCGGGAACGGCTCCAGCTTCCCAGGCCCGCGTGCTGCCTGTTGGCCCTTCCTCCCCACTGCTTGGCAGTTGCTATGAGGCCCTGTCATGGCCCTGTCCCCCCAGCACCCCCTGCCATGCTGCTGCCTGCTCCTGCAGGGTTTCCAGGGTCCATGGGGGCTCCCAGGCCTGGGTTAGGCTGCAGCTGGCCTTGTGGCCCTGGGTGCCGCCTTGTGACCTTGGCAACTGCTGTTTCCCAGAAAAGCTCAGTGTCAGGCAGCAGAACAGCTTCCATGCACAGGGAAGGTGGTACTGCCTTGCCCATCTATTCCTGTACCATCTGCTCTCAGCACAGGCTGGGGAGGAGGGATGGGGCATTCATGGGTTCGTGGTGCTTGTCCCACTCTGACGGGGTGCAGAGGTGGCGCAGGGTTTGGAATCTGATGGGCAGCTTGTACCCACATGTGGCAGGGACTGCTGCACTGCTGTTGCAAACGCCCTGGCTCTGCAGGGCTGGGTTCTGTCCTGGCCTCTTGCAGACAGCCCTGCTCGGCTGCTCCTGCGTGCCCCTCCAGTCCCCTGAAGCCGTGGTGCCCCTGGAAGCCAGATTTGGGGCAGAGCACCCTGTGAGGCCAGCAGCAGCCCCTGCTGTGACAGCCCCCCAGCACCCAGTGGGGGCTGAGCTGTCCCAGCTGCCACACACCTTCCAAGAGGGATGCTGGCCAGGGCTCGAGGCAGGCAGAGGTGCGGCACCTTGGTGTTTTCAGGTAAGATGATCTCTCTTTCCCGGCACAACGGGGAAGCATCAGTGACCTGGCCTTGCCCCGAGCTGCTGTCCCAGGGGCCGGCTGCAGGAATGCCACCTTTCACCTCTGCATCTCTCACCTGGCCCGAGGCGCTGCGCTGCCGACAACGCTGGTCCCTGGGGAACCCCGCAGAGGCGCAGGGCTGGGCAGGCTGGGCAGCTCCGCTGGGTGCAGGCGGGCGCGGGCTGGCTCAGCCGCCCGGCGTGTCAAGTCACGCTCTGCGCACCCCGACGCAGCCCGCACATGCCCTGAGTGTGTGCGACGTGGGCTGGCAGCTCTCCTTCGGCTTCCCTTCATCTCCTCCTTCCTGCAGGCATCCGAGAGGAAACCGCTCCCTCTGCTCTGCCAGTCCGTGCTCTTGTGCTGCAATGGGTCCCTGAGTCTCCCTTAGCGCACCCCAAGCTCGGCTGTGCCCCAGGCGCTGCCAGTCACCGCATGCTGCTGCCTGCAAACCCTGCAGCCAGGGCTGGGCTGGGAGCACCTCAATCCTCATAACCCCAAGGCAGGGAATTTTTATTTGCCCCTATAAAGAAGCAAGAGTTTCCCTTCCATAGCTGCGTGTGCTGGGCTGGCTGGGGTACATCTAGGGCATAAGCACCCCATGCAACTGTGAGTATGGGAAAAAGCAGCACTGGCCCCATGCAGAGGTGCTGGAGGAGTTTTGTTGCACCTGGTCCCTGCATTTCTACCATGGCTATTCTCAAGGGCAAGGCAGGTTGATTTTACTGAGCCTGGACCCAGCTGCAAGTAGGGGCTACAGGGCCAGGAGCAAAGGGGTGCAGCTCGTGCCTCAGTCAGTCAAGAAGCTGTATTCCTGCAGAAGAGCCAGGCTGTGTGCATGGCCACCCGCAGCATGGGGCACTTCAGTCCCTGCCTGCACTCTGCTTACCCCTTCCCCCTGCCTCCCCTGGGTCCCTGACACCCAGTCCCAGCTGCTGTGCAGCCTCTCTGGGCATCCCCAGCATCACCCAAAGCCTAGCCACAGGATGCAGCTGAGGGTAGCTTTTTAATTAGGGACTCTGGACCCCCATTCAGTGCTACTGCCTCCTTATCCTGCTTCCATCATCCCCATCGTCACCTTCCCTTTCTGGCACGCTGGCCACATGCCATTGCAAAGCACTGCCAGCCCTTGGCAGAGTCGTGGTGGTGCCTGGCTCTCCCCTCACTTGCCATCCCTGAGAGCCAGCCTGGTCTCTGCAGTCAGGCTGACCAGGGCTGCCTTCTGCACAGCTTGGCTGGGTGGTGAGGGTCACATCCCCACAGTGTCACCGTTCCCTCCTGAGCCTGTTTTGCGTAGCCAGTGGGGTCTGGCCACGGTCCAGCACAGCTTCGTGTGATGCTGGTGTGTGGCTGTGCTGGCAGCCGCCTCCAGACACAACAGTTTACGGGCAGGAAAAACTTTCCATCCCTC
This sequence comes from Pardalotus punctatus, assembly GCA_013400915.1. NCBI lineage: Eukaryota > Metazoa > Chordata > Aves > Passeriformes > Pardalotidae > Pardalotus > Pardalotus punctatus. The sequence goes on along the minus strand of VZTX01034015.1, from coordinate 3,900 downwards.
CACAGCAGTTGTGGAAGAGCTGGGACACGCATCCACTCCATGGGGTGCCCTGGTGTGGTGGCAGAGCAGGCTCAGCCTGACCCTGGGCTTGATTGCAGTGGGACCACTTGCCTACATGGTCCTTCAGTCACCAGGCTGCTGCTGCCTCCACAGTGGATGTGGTCCCCACAACCGGGAACATCCACTTCACTTTGGACATCCCAAGAACTGCTGGGCAGAGAGGGCAGCTCGCTGGTCATGACTTCATCCTGATGTCGTACTTTGATTCCTTTTCCCACAGGGATCTGGCCTTGGGCAGCAGCAGGATGGGGGGATGATGTAAGCTATCCCCTCTGGCACAGAGGACCTGGGGGGCTGTTGTCTGTTTCCCTTGTAAAGTACAGCCTGGAGGGCTGGCATGGCTTTTCCCATGCCAGACCCCTCAGGGCAGGTCAGCAGGAGGTAAGGATGACCATTTCCTGTCCTGGTCTATTTTGTGGTCTCTTGGGTTGCTGGGTTGTCCCATGGGGTGGCACAAAGGTTCCCCAAGTGTGCAAGGAGTGTCACCCTGGCCCTCTGGGCTCTCCCTAAGGTGACTGGTGATGGTGGCCAGGAGTCATGGGCCCCTTTCCCAGGATACTGGACTAGGTGGCTGGGTGCCACAGCATGGAGCTGGCGGTGGCTGGTGCTGGAAGACATTCCTGGAGCGTGTCCCAACTGGCCCCTGTGGCAGACGAGGTTCCCCCTCCAGGCTCTGGCCAGCTCCTCCTCTTTTCACCCACATCAGCAGCAGCCCCTTGCTGCTTCCTTCTGTTGGAAAGCTCCCCAATTTAAAAGTGCTGGGAGAGGTGGCTCCTCCCTCCCAGCAGCCCCTGAGCTATCCCATGCATCCCCACTGGCTGGATGCTTATATCGTGCTGGAGCAAGGAGCACTGCAGGACCACTGTAGGGCCAGAAAAAAGTCCTATTCGGGTTGTGCTGAATCCCAGCCCATGTCAGATCAGCACCAGAGCCAGCGGCTGCAGGGGGTGCAGAGGGTGGGCAGAGGATGGGGTACAAGCCCCACAGCACCACGAGTGCAGCTGGCTCTGTATCTCACCGTGATGTGCGACTCATCCTGTCCCAGAGAGCTGAAACCTCACTTGAGGCTGAAGATTTACTTGTTTCCTACTAAGGCTGCAGTGAGGCCTCATGCCTGGCAAGCATGGGCAGGGAGAAGCTCAGCTCTCGTGCTTCCCTTGTGCACACTTCTCAAACCAGGGGTCTTCCTTCTCTGGGGTTGGCATGACCCTTGTGACACTCAGGGTTAGTGCTTGCCTGGGCAGTGCCCTGCAAGGACCAGGGTTGTTGGGACCTGGGAAGCTGTTCTGGAATGTCTCACAATCTGGCTAGCTGGTGAGTGGCATTTGGGAGCCAGGTTGGCATGCACAGGTGAGGAGCTGGGGTCGGGGTCAGGGTCAGCCCTACAAATTTTGATCAGTGTCAATGTAGAGGAATCAGCATGCTTTGGGACTGAGTCAGATGGGAGATGGGGAACCCCAAGTCTGGGCTGTGGGAATGATTAGTGGCTGGGCTGCCAGCCTTCCAGACTTTGGGAAGGGCTTACAGCCTTTTGGGATGTTCCCGGAGGGACTGGCGTGCAGCAGCGCGGGGGTGCCTTCGTGAGTCACTCACACCTGGTGCTCTCCCTCTGCAGAGGCAGCACCGTCCCGCGCCGGGGGCCGTAGATTCCTTCCCTGGCCCTGGTATGCAGAGGGAAGCTGGGAAACACCGAGAAGGAGGAGACACTCTGGTTTTGGGGACCCAGCACCCCTGCGTGCCCCACTCCAGTGCAAATGTGAGGGGAATGCTGCCGGCAAGATGGTCAAAATGCTGCCTGACTCTCCATGGGAGATTGGGGTTTGGGGACCATCCCAGGCCAGTGCCTCCCCCAGTCCTGGGGGCCGAGGCGGTGGGCAGAGCCCCCGGCACGGCTGTGAATTGTCACTGCCCCGGTGCCGCTGCCTACGGTGCCCGCTGGGCGATGCTCGCCCCAGCGCTGCCCCCGTTTGCCGGGGTGACCCCCAGCCGCCCGTGCCCTGTCGCCGGCACCGCGCCGTGGGGCTGCTCCACCAGCTCCGGGCCCGGGGCCAGCCACAGAGCCCTTGGCAGGCCCCTACGTTCCCTGTTTAACGAAGCCCCTTGTCTAATTGGGACAGGCCGCCCTGTCTTCATTAAACGGGCTCTGGCGGGAGGAGGCTTTGGGGATGGTCCTGACCTGAGGATGCTGGACTCACGGCCGGACCCACAGGGCTGGGGCAGACCGGGAAAAACCTGTGGTCACGGTGAACTTCGGAACCCGCCCGCCAAGTTTGGGGGCCAGGGCTGGGGTCTGAGGAGAGGAAGGCTAATGAAGAGAAGGGGATGCACTGCTTGCTGTGCCTTTAAGAAGAGCGAGGGCATCGCTGCTCCTCCCCTGCCTGGGAACAGCGTGTGCCTGGGAAAGTTGCCTGCAGCCGACCCTGGAGCATCTTTGCTCGGTGGCCGGTGGCCCTGCCCCAGGCCCCCAGCTGTGAGGTGGCCCTGGGCCTCAGCGACCCCCACTGTTGCTCCCTTTGCAGCCCACAGGAAGATGCCCCTGGACCTGTCCATTGCACTGCCAGGAGCCGGAGGGGAGCCCCTGGGCCAGTGGCCAGGAGGGCACAGGTACGTGGGGTGCTGGGGACAGGGGAATGTGGAGTGACCAAGAGGACAGAGGGTAGGTGGCATGGGGTGCATGGCAGCTTCCTTGCGCCAGGGTCAACCCCAGGTGAGTGCAGGCACCAGTGGGGAGGATGGGGTGCAGTGTGATGGGCCCCAAGGAGCAGTGCGGTCCCACAGGTGCCTTGGTGGTGAGAAGCACCCTGAGGGTCAGAGGTGCACCCTGGGCTGAGGAGGAGCCCCAGGGGACTGTTCCACCAGTCACAGGATGGGCAGGAAGTGAGAGCAGGGCAACGTGGGGTCCCGTCCCACTTTGCTGGGCATCGTCTCCCTTTTGCCTTCTCCTGGCAACTGCAGCCACATAGCCAGTGGCTTTCCAGCCAGTTTCTCCAGCTCTGGGGTAGGTCACAACCACAAGTCTGCTGTGATGGCTGCTGTGAGATGGTGTCTTGAGCAGGGCAGGATGACGTTCCACAGCTGGCTCCAGTGCAGTCCCCGTACTAGAAACCATGGGTTCTAGGGCCCCACATGATGGGTACCCTGAGCTGTGGGTGCAGGAAAGGTCCTGGATGAGGTCTGGCTGTTCTGCAGCCTTGTGGGAGCTGTGCTGGCATGGGGAGCAGCCCTTCACCACCATTGCCCTTCCCAAGGCTGGTGCTCAGAGCAAACCATTAACCCCGATAGTGCCAGGGGCTCAAGTCCCTGCGACAGCTCCATCCCGCTCTGCCTGGGGCCGGGCCCCAGGTCTCCAGGACACATTGCCGTGAGATGGATGGATGAATGGATAGATGGACAGACGATGGATGTGAGTGGTCAGCTCCTGGCTGGCAGGTCCCAGAGCTGCTCACCTTCCTGGAAGATGCAGATGCTGGAGGGAAAACTGCCTTGAGCCTTACTGGAGCCCACTCAGCCCCTAACTGACGTCTCCATGGCAAATCTAGCAGCAACTCTTCCCGGGGGTCCAGCCTTCTCCTGCTTCATCCCCATCCTGGAGCCGCTGCACGTGGTGGAGCCGCGGGGCAGCCAGGGTGGCACTTGCGGGGGAAGAGCCCGAGGAGCTGCTTTCTTTCCTTCCCTCTCCGGGGAGCGGGTGGGAAAAGCCCTTTGGGGGGCCGGGCTGGGCGGGGGCCGCGCCGCTCTGCTCCCCCCCCGGACAGCGCTCCGGGCCGCCCTCCATAAAGGGGCGGGAGCGCCGGAGGCCGGTGCGCGCCGTCACCGCCCGCGCCCGGCTAGGCACGGCAC
>VZTX01033993.1:0-10965 GCA_013400915.1 Pardalotus punctatus | reverse complement strand
CGGGGTGATCCGCTGTGTGTCCTCTGAAGTGTCATCAGCAAGGAAAGAGCGGAGCCGTGCGGCGGCAGGGGCTGCACCCCGCAGTCACGGACAGCCCGGGGCTCCGAAGGGCGTAGGACGGGGTGTAGTCAAGACGAGGGGACACAGGCTTAGGCTGGGCCAGGGGAGGCTCAGGGTGGATATCAGCAGGAATTTCCCCATGGAAAGGGTGCTCAGGAATTGGAACTGCCCAGGGAGCTTTGCAGTGCCCATCCCTGCAGGTGTCCAAGGAATTCCTGGCCGTGGCACTCAGGGCTCTGGGATGGGGACAAGGTGGGCATCGGGCACAGCTGGGACTCCATGGGCTGGGAGGGATTTTCCAACTTGATTAATTCTGTGATTCTGTATAAAATTAAGATATTGGTGTATGTCGATGTGTGCATTGCTACCTCAGCAAAACACTCAGGGTTCACATCTGCAGCTGAACTCTGCTCACGATAGTCCCAAAACTCAGACCTCCAGGTCACAAAGACCTGGCCCAGGCACAGACCCTGGCCCTGAGCAGGTGCAGATGTTGGCTGGGGTCACACATTTTGTATGGCAGTTCCTGCTCAATCCCAATTCTGGGGCAGTGCCTGGGCAGGGAGCAGCTCTGGGTTTGTGTGTGCCAACGGCACGGGAAGGGCGGTGGGTGTGCTGGAGCTGTGGCACACAGCGAGCAGCCAGGCCTGCCCAGCGCCGAGGTGACCCCAGTGTCCCTGTCCAGTGTGTCACCGCTGGCTCGTGGCACTCGAGGAATGAAGCCCATGCTGTGGGCAACAAAACTTGAAGACTTTAGAAGTCCCAGAAAGTTGCAGAGCCGGGACACACGCATTCAAGATATGTCTTTGTTGGTTTCATGACAAATAAGAGGCAGAAGATTGCTAGCACTGTAGTTAACTTTATTGATCATTACTGAAAAGGAGTTAGTAGAGGTTAAGTGCCAAGAGGCATCTGTTCCTTCGGGTGCCCTGACCCCGTCACAGCCCCAAAACACTGTGCAGCCTCACGCTGGGGCTCCCTCGAGGGCCTGGGTGCAGCTTCTTTTCAACAAGGACATGTTTTGTTCGCACTGTGCGTGGGTTCAGCCCTTCTCCCTAATGGCAGTTTCTCAGAAAAAGTCAGCACAAAAGGTGAAATGCAGCTCAGTTCCATCCAGGGTAAGATCTTGAAGCCTGAACCCTTCTAGGACCAGAGTGTTAAAGCACAGAAAAAGCAGAGCAGATTAGGTTACGTTACAAATTGTTTTTGATACAAAAACATAAAATATCCCCTATTAGCATCAAGAAGGCATCCAAGTTTTAATACACTCATTATAAAATTGTACCAGCATTTTTACTGAAAACAATATAGATCTTGTATATATTCAGTTTAGGTTCTGTTCTCGATAACCAGTTGTGTGGCTTCTGCCAAACCCCAACTACAGTTCGATGAACCTCAGTGCAAATCACATGCATCACAAATACATAAATAGATCTAAATGACCCAGTATCAAAAATACATCCTATGCAAGAACCTCAGGTATACCAAAAGTCCCCGAATGGTTTGGGTGGGAAGGGACCTTAAAGAGTTCCAACCCCACTGCCATGGGCAGGGACACTTTCCACTAGAATCAACCTGTTCATGAAAATTCATACTTAATACATCTGTTCTCCCTGAAAGTAAAGGTGGCTACTAAAATGTGGCAAAAGCAGTAGACAGGAACAGAAAAAATATTGCAGAAATCTTGTCTGACTTATTGCTACATGTAGATTACATCAAGGGCAATCTTGTTTTTTCCTAATCCTTGAAAGGTCAAATTTTACCAGGAATTCTGAACACAGAGTAAAGAAAAAAGAAAAAGCGCTTTTTATAAAAATAGTATCCGTTTCAGTTAGATAAATCCTTATAAATACAAGAAAGAAAACAGTTACTCTATAAAACATTAGTTGAGAGCCTACGCTCCTGAAACACCAGCATCACATCCCCAGGTTAAGGACCTCAGCCATGAAGTCTTCATCCACACATCTGCAGGATTCCCACTGCGGTGCCAGAGGCTGCCCTGACACACGGGGCTTGCAGGCAGCTACAGGAGGTCTCACGTCTGAACCTCCAGTGGCAAGGAAAGTTTTGGGCCAGCTCTGCTTCAGTGATCAGCTCCTGCATGGGGAAGCACATGCAGAGAGCACATGGAGCCCTAAACTTCAGTAACGCTAATCTGAGGGTCAGGGGCAAAATCCTATGGCTTCGAGTTACAGTACACCGAGTAAATGCTACAGCTGTTTGAGGAGTAACAAAACCTGCCCTCTTCTGCACCTGTATCAAGTGTAAACTTTCAGAACTTCATGACAAACTACAACTCTTTTGTGGTAGAGTAACCAGAGAGGATTTGAGGGGCTTTAAAAAAACAGTTTGAAAAGCTATTACAACAGGACAGGTTTAGAAACTTTAACATTTTTAGTGTTTATAGCATTGTAACTTTGGTGTTCAGATCTAGCAAATCAGTATATGCCTGTAATCAGCCTCATCAAAACAGGTGCTCTACAATGAAAAATATCAATTCCATTTTCAATGGCAGAGCTGTAGGATCTGACATTCCACCGTGAATCACAGGAATCAGAGCACTGTCCAAGTCATTCAGATAGTTCTGCGGAAGAAGGTGCCCTCCAGACCCGGCTAAGTATTCAACCTAGGAGGGAAACATATTAACACCGATATTGATTAACACTTTTTTTATTAGCAAGACTATGCAAAAAGTGCTGTATCACAGTAAAAGAATATTTCAGCTACCATGAAGTGAGAAACTAATGACTAAGACAGCTTCTTTCCCAAATGTCATCCTCAGGCTGGATCTAAGATAGGGCAAAACTCTTGAAACATTCATGGAGAGATCCAAGGTATTTACAAGAGAGGATACTTCAATGGAAATGGAGTGTCTGCAATACAAGTTGAAAGCTTACCATGTCTGAGTCAATGGAAACTCTGAGTCCTATCTTATTCATCCCATTATTTTTCAAGGTTTTAAGGTGAGGGGAAAGAGCAGTGCTGCAGGCAACAGCAATCTCTTCAGCAAACTGGTGATGAACAGCACTGGGCAGTTCATGATCCTTTACAAAATAGTAAACCTGCAATTAGAGAAAGGGAAGGACAGTCAGCAGCCTGGTATATCCCAAAGTTAGGGAAAAGAGTAGTTCAGTATCACACAGCCCCCAACAGAGCCAGCTTAAAGCTTGTTTGCTGGCCAAGCACCCAAGTACATCCATACAACCAAAACGCTTCAGGGACCACGGGAATGTCTGGATTAGGCATTTACAGAGCTGCCAATGCTAACAGACTTTTAGTCTTTTAGCAGAGGAGAAATATGACAAGTATGTAAACTGACCAGGGGCTGCAGAGAACATCCTGCATGGCAGGATGGCTACACATCAAATCAGCTCATTTTAATAGTATCACTTAGTACCATCACATTAACTATTCAAAAAGTAGCAAAGAAGGCTGAAGAACTATGTAATTCACTAACTTCAGTGCACTTCATAACTTTTCCCTCTCTTTTGAAGTCTCTGCATGGTGGTGCTTTTTCACTCTGAGTTCCTTCCATTGATTTTCCATCAACTGGGCTTAAAATTCTACGGAAAACAATATGGTTAATAATTCAAACAACATTTTATGGTTTCGACACAGTAACTTGTACAAAATAATTTTTACACATCCTTCAAGCTTTACAACAAAATACACTACAGGACTTGCATCATGAAAACACAGATGCTACAAAAAGAAATATCCTACACAGGGAACTAACAGGATTGATATAAACCTACTCTGGCAGGTTTAAGAAGCTACAAACCATTTTTGGTATTGAACACCTTCTGTCAATAAAAATACTTTAGAATAATTTCAAGAAACTACAGACAGGTATATTTGAACATTGGGACCAAGAACTCTCTCAGATGTTCAGCTTTGGTAGCACATTTACCCTTTGTTTGTTTTGTCTTCGTTTTCTACCCAGCAAATATCTACGTATTCTTTCACATCCCCTGCATCCGTTTTTCCACAGGTTATTTTGAAGTCCTTCTTGTCCCTTAATGCCTGACGTAGACTCTCCATTGTTTCCAGGGTTATTTGAACCATTAGTCCATCTAGAAGAAAGCCAGTTAAATTCCAAATTACCCACAGGAAAAGCAGCACAGCTTTTTAGTAGAATTCTGGCTAAAATTCTAGCAGGACCAACCATCTCCTACAGCTAATTAATAAATGCACTAAAGGTCTCCATCCCCCAACTACAGCACTAAACGTTACATGAAAGACGAAGAAAACCTTTTTTGTCAACAGAACTGAAAATAAAAGGTCATTTTTAGGCTATTCTTGGAATTTTTTTTCCCGTCTATTTGCCAATATATGTATTTCAGCAATATGGCAATGAAAATAGTTCCATAAAGGAAAGACTTGATTAAACAGAGTTAAAACTTAGAATGTCTTAAAACAAGTGAACTATCATGTATTTTTATGCAGCATTTGTTTGGAATAGGTTTCATACAGTTAAAAAACCTGAAAAGAAATGTTTAGCTTACTGAGGCATAAAGACCTTACACAAGACTGCTGCTATTTTTTTCTCTGTTTTAAGTCTATTAAGAGGAAAACAGAACAAAATTCTTACCTTCAACTATACTGGATTTAGCTAGAAATCCCGAAGATGTTTTTAGGGCTCCATTAAACACCACAAAATTTGCACCTGTAACTAAAAAAGTCGGAAGAAGTGAGCACCACTTTGTATCACTCCATTCAGTCAAAACTGACATTTATCTTGCACTCCTCCTCAAACACATTTTAATGTGACACCACCAGAGGTGCATTTTCTGTGCAGCCTAAGAGTGAGCTTCCATTTCTGCTCTGGAAATGTGATTTTTCTGCAACAGACCTCTTACCTTTCCTGGGTTGTCCTGTGGCACTGATTGCCTGTGTGTGATAGAGGCCGTACTTGTTCTGCACACACACCAAGTGAGAGTCTGCCTCAGTATTAAAACTTGCTCCAATGCTAATTACATGTTCATTAGAAGAACTGATCACCTTCATCACCTGTCAATACAAAAGTTGTCATTACACTGATAAATCTCACTAAGAAGGGTTTTTTTGGTTGTTTGTTTATTTGGATATTTAATTTTTAAAAAAATTCTTAAGCAAAACATCATTATCAGGAAATCTGTAAGAGAGAACATTTGAAAATACGTGCCGAAAGATTTTGAAGAAACTGCTGGTTTTCCAGCACTTAACAGCTATCCTAAATCTCAACTCATCATTATCCACCTTCCAGAGTATCACAGAAGTTAGTGTGTGCTCAGGTAATTGCATGCCCTTCCCTTTTCATAATATAGGCCAGCAGGAAGTTCAGAGAGGTTTTTTTCAAAGAGCTCACGGCAGAGATGTGACTGGTATTACACAAAAACGAAGGCTAAAGCAGCTTGGATTAGAAAGCTAACAAAGATGGGTTTACTCACCTCCTTATGCTTCCTTAGAGGTATTTTAATACAGCTTCTACCCATTTCCACATGAATAAACAGGTTGTCTATGGTATGCAAAGTATATTGATAATTTCTAAGGTCCTATAACAGACAAAGTATTTCTGTTAGCAGAAAATTAAGTATTGTTTTCTTACCTTTTACTTACCTTCATCACTTAGATGAAGGTACTCTACATACATCTCTAGGACTTCTAAAAATAGTAATACTAAGAGCGGCTAAAGACTTAGTGATCCTTTTTGCCCGCTGGGTCTATGTGACAGGCACCTCAGGGAATATATTAACAAACTCAGAGCACTGACAAGGTAGCTCTGTTAACCAGGGGGTTATTTAGTCTATGGCTACTTCATACACATTAGAATCCCAGTGTTTTAGGGAAAGAAAAACCTCAACACCTCCCTCTCTGAGAGAAAGGTAAAGCATGGAAGCCACCCATCTAGATGAGTTTGTTTTTAGGGTTACAGCCTGTCCCCTGCAGCTCTAACTTGTTGATTTACAGATTGAATACTGCACCATTTCTTATCCCTTTCTCTGAGAGAAGTAATCACCCATCACCTCACCCACTTCTGCCAAGTTCTGCTTATTTCCAGAACAACAGCATTAGGTATGAAATGGTCTCATTTGCTTTTACTGCTTCAGCTGAAAAAAAGGTATAAAGAGGCTCTTCACCAGCTGAGCAAGGCAATCAGCACCTTCCTCCATGCAGCAAGAAGGGTATTTACAAAAACCTCTCAATGCACTGGGGTTTCCGTGGGACTGGCATCCAGTAAATTACAGGTGCCCTTTGGCTCCATCACTTCCCAAGGCCGCAGTCCCGTGTGTGGGGAGAGGCTCTGCGTGATCTCTACCTGAGCATTTGCATGTCAGGTGCCAAGGCACCACCAAGAGAACAATCTGCAGTCATGCAGTGATTAAAACTCCTGCAAGGAACACGTACAGCCCCTGCCTGCTTGAGGCTGACACAGCTTTGAAGGGGAATGCAAGTAACTGTAATGCACCTGAAAAGAAATTCCACAGAAACCCCATTCAGCAGCAGCACAACAGAGGATGAAGGCTACTGGTCAAGAACACAGGCTGACTGTAACCAGAAACTAAAATATTTGGGTAACAGAGGGAAAGCTTGCACAGGGAATAGCATGAACTCCTGATTTGACTCACTCATGGTTTTGCCAAAAAGTCCTTCCTTCACAAAAGGCAGTCAGGTAAGGTTAGGTTTGTCTGACACAGTAATTACTACTGCAGTTAGTCCATAGCATCTGCCTGTCAACTCTTTCTTCACATTTGAAATTGTCAGTTTTAAGACCAGAATCCCTGCACCACAATGATGCTTGGAAGAGAAAAATGCACCTGAACAATGATGACCACCAGCATCAATGCAAATGTCAACATCTCTCTCAATCATTTAAAGACTCTCTTCACTACCAGAACTAATGCACAACAATACAAGATGAAAAAAACAGCTTTTCTAATCCACACACCAGTTTTAAGTCAAGTGTGAAGACCAAAAACATTAGCTCTGCTTTCAGGATTCAGAATTTCTTTTTTCGGAGGATACTTTATGTAACTCAGATTACATCAGGAAGGGAAGATAATAAATCATTCACTCACAACAAGTAGATTCATGATTGTGTGTCCGATCTCTCCGAAGAGTGGCTTCCGATGCCTGACACTCACCACAGGGGTTGGATAGGCTAGGAAGGAAAGAGGCCACACTTACCTATCAACAACTGTAAAACCTGCTATTCCAAATAGTTTTATAGTGTTCTGCAGCTATAACCCGTTTCTAAATCTCAGTGTCTGAGCAGCCAAAGGAAGCAGAGCCCCTCTCTAATTCTCAGCCGCTGTGTTGGTGTGTCGTCCCACCCCCACCATGGTTATATCTGACAAAATTGGTTAAAAAAACAAAACACAGCACGTAGTTTGGTAAGAGAAAGAACAACAGCAAAGCAGCTGCCACCCTCGTCACCATGCAGAGAGCCTGGCCAGGTGAGGACCACTGGGGCTCCAGAAATCCATGAACAAGCGATGGGTCTGTGTTTATGGTCTTGCAGCTTGTAAAATGCTAGGCTCCTGTCTTTTTACACGCCTAGATGTTTCCAATATCTTAGCTAGTTATCCTTTTCAGTAATCAATACCTTTAATCAGTTTATGAAGCAGTAATATTTTGCCAATACACTTAACTACAGCAATTTAAATAAAATAATCATTTTATCAGAGTTGTAAACTGGGTTTGTGCACATTCCTTCAAACCTTTTTCCTACAACCAAAAAAACTTTCTATTTTACTGTCAATTTTAGTTTCTTAGCTTTCTCATCAGCTAAGAAGAAAAGAAAATAAAAATCAAAAGTCTAGCAGGACAATGAACATTCCCAGGTGACTCAACACGTGGCTCCCCATGTTGGGCTTCTATGGTATAATACAAAATACTGCAAAGATGATTTTAAATAGTTTGCTTGTCTAAAAACCCCTTGTATTTTCCAAAGGGAACTTTACATTTATACAGCTGCAATTGTAAGTGGTGAAACCATTAAAACTTACCCCCATATTCTGCTCCCAGTCTTAACATTAAACGGATTGGAAACACTTTTGCCCAGGGTATTTCCAGCTTATGGATAAGAATGCCACAAAGAAAAGGGTTATCTGGTAGAATCTGATCATCAAGTTTCTGAAAAGTTGGTGAAACAAAAAGGAATCCTCCATGCTCTTTGCTGCTCAGAAAGTTTTCTGTAAAAGTAATGTTTTCCATATTGTTTATGAACCTTCCTGTAGAAAGAGGAATGGAGAGTGTTTTCAGATCCGGGTCACTCACACTTCAGTGCCAAGAGACCTGCTCTAACCAGGCACCTCTGACACACCTGCAAGCCCCCCATTTCTCTCACAACTTCCTGAAGTCCATCTGAGATCTAAACCCACAGAATTAGCGCTCTGTATTTCATAACTAAATGAACCTGAACATGGCACTAGGTTTCTCCAAAGAAGTGCTAAAGTGTTCAGTGCTCTGGCACACGCCAATTGATGGACTGTGATCAACAGAACTGAAATACGTACGTACATGGATGTACATACATGAGCACTGTACTTCTACAAATGAAGTGCCAGATGTCCCCAAAAACAAGGACTCGAGGGCTCATACCCAGATCTCCATCACAATATGACTAAACAACAAAAAAAACCTACAAACAGGATGTTTACACAAGTATATGACACAAAGAAAATTTAAAACTTTTGTTTCTGTTATTTAGAACTCTAGGCTAACACTGCAAGCTCTTTCAACAGAATCATCAGAGACTTAAATAATTCAGTAAAAATTACCCATCAACTTTAAGTTTTAAAGACCAGCAAGAATATACTACACAAGAAAAAGTTAGACATTAAAATGACAACACACCTTTCATTGCATCTTTATAGATGTCAAGAAATAATTTGAAAATTTCACTAGGGAAAACATCTTCATCTGGCAAACGCTGCAACAGAATGACAATTTCTGCCTGACCCAAACCATGCAGTCCATTTGTAGAGAAGCACCAGCACTTTTCTGAGGAATCTTTAAAAAGATAAGATACCACAGTAATACTGTTTTACAGTCCAAAAAAAAAAAAAAAAAAAGAAAGGCTCAATTTAATGGCAAAGAAAATGTGCAACACTTACATGTTATTAGCTTAACATTGACAAGCAGGTTTGCATTTAGAATAAAAGTCAATGGATTAGGACCTCCTTCCCCAAGCAGCAAGACGACCTTTTGGTGAATTGGATGCTCCTCCACCAGCAGATCTAAATAAATTAACATGTTATTTACTTCAATACATCAGCCAATGACGCAAAGCAAGGCTCAGTTCAGTGTATGACACAGCATCCCATCCTCCTCACCCTGGCAGTTACTCCCAAGCTTTGAACAGCTACAGATCAACCAGTGAACAGCTTACTCTAAGATTCAAGGAACATATAAAACTGAGGCAGCAGTTTCCAACAAAGGTGCCAACCAGGGCTACCATTCCTGTGGAAATCCCTGACTGACCGTGTGTGCCGACTCCTCATCCATACCCTGATCCTGTCAGGTACTACTGATGAGCACAACCACCACCACAATGCATTTAGGTGGTGCAGCATTCTTCTCATAACGTATTCATCTTGTTAAAAAATGCACAATCATCCAACAATACAGTACACAAGTAAAAAATTACATGATAATTGTACTGGAATACAGATTGCTTGCACATGAGCCTGTATGTAGAAATCTGGGATAGCGGAAGGTGTCAGGGGTGGCACTGGAGGAGCTCTAATGTCCCTTCCAACCCAAACCATTCGAGGATTCTATGGGTTAACATTACAGTTTTCTCAGAATTTTATGGAAATTTACCTTTCCCTTTTTCACCGAGGGCAAGCAGAAGTGGTGGGAGCCGATCACCATCGGGAACAAGGCTGATGTCTCGTCGCACCCGGTTTTCTACCCCACACAGTGCTCTGTAACTTGAAGCACTAACAGGCACATCCCATGCACGATCCACTGAACTGGGACTGTTTCTCTCAACCTCTGCAGGAGAACACTCTTCAGTTCCTAGAGTGACAAAGTTATAACTAGGTGCCACCTCACTCTGGCCTGGAGTGGCATGCTGAGCATCATCTGAAGGAACAGAAGGATGTAACTCTTCCATTGTTGTAATCCTATCAATTTCTTCCTTTGGTTTTTGATTTACATCAGTTACCATGTCATCTTCCTCTGGGTTTGCAGCCTATGAGGAAGAAATAAAAAAAAATTCTACACTGTCTCACAGCCAGCTGAATTTTCATTATTAGTATCCTAGAAGCAAAAAGAGAACAAAATCTATCACAAAAGCTGAGAATGCATTTTCTCCTAATAAGGAGGAAGCCAACAAATCTTTCCTGGATCCTCTTCATTTTGTTTAGGAGTAACATAAGTGAAGACGCATCATTACTTTATGTGTTTGGTAACACGAATTCAGATGGGAGGGCTGCAGACTGTCACAGCACATGACAGCCAGGTGTAACACAATCAAGACTCCCAGTGCCCCTTCAGGAAATCTGTCTGCTATTAGTTTCCTCCACTCACAGCTACTGCACATTGGCATCCCCTGGATCAGCACTTGAATACTGCAAAAGTATTTCTGTGTGTACTCTCAGTAATAGCTGAACGTAGCATTGTTCAGTGTGATTAATTTCTAGTTTGGACTCAAACCTATGCTGCTCCCCCAGCAAGACGGGCATGACAAGCCATGAGCACAGGCACATTAGGATGTCAGCTGTCATTAAAAAAAAACATTAAAAAAAAAACAAACCCCTATCAGGATCAGCTAAGCATAGAGCAGGATTCATGATGGTTTGTTTATCACAATCTCAGGGTGCAAAAGAAACACAAACAGGGAATTTCAGTTTTAATCAAAGCAATGCACTTTATTGAATGCCGACACACAATTATCACAATAGAGAGGGAGAGATA
>VZTX01033991.1:0-12774 GCA_013400915.1 Pardalotus punctatus | reverse complement strand
TCCCTGGAAATGAGCTTGCCCAGTGCAGATGTGGCTGGGTGCTGCTATAGTTCAGTCTTTGCAAATATCCTCTGAGTCCTGAGGCTATCTCTGGGAGATGGACTTTGAACATCCTCCGGACACTTGGGCAGGTGTAGCCCCAGTGGCCGCTGGACATTGCACATCATCCCTGCCATCACCCCGTGTTTAGTCTTAGTCCCAGTGCTCCCCCCGTGTGTGCAACCCCTAAATGAAAATAACCTTGCCAGACTCTGGCAGTGCCTGGGGATGTTGGGGACACAGGGTCCATAACAGGGTATCACACCAAGGAAGCACCTGCTCCTTCTGCCCCAGCTTATCTTTAATGCACAGACTGGGGTGGAAGACAAGGGAAGTTACTTTTCTCACCATGACTGTATGGGATTCCCCAGTGCTTGGTTCAGGCTCTGCAGGAGCCTGAGCCTGGGCTGTGCTGCTTGCAGGGCAGGAGCCGTCATCTCTGCTGGACAGGAAGCCTGTGGTTATAGCAGTAGCACTGACTGTTGCATTCCTGGCACTAGGGATTTTGCTGCTCTTTGTTGTCTTCAGGTCAGTATGTGCCTCACCTCTCCTGCTCTCTGTGTGGTATTCAGCAGCTTGAGTGGCAGGGTTCATCCAAGGGGACCCTGAGATGAAGCAGGGTGGGAGGCAGGGTGGCTACATGGGCAGCAGCCTCTCCTCTGTCTCTCTGTTCTGCTGGTCTGACTTGCTGTTTTGCAGGATAAAGCACAACAATTCAAAAGCCTCAGAGAACAACAGCACTATACCCCTGAGAGGATGTCAAAAAGGTGAAGTATGAGCAAAAGCCCTGTGTGCCCTGTCTAGACAGGCTGCCTGTTAAAAGCACAGACAGGAGGATTGCAGGCTCCATAAGGTCCTTGCAGGAACAAGGTGATCAGAGCAGACTGGCACAGGGAAAGGGATGCCTCCCAGGAGAAGGGACCTGTGTTGGGGAGGGATAATCTAAAGTTTGGAGAGATCCTGGCAGATGCAATGCCATCTCAGTCCCAGCTGCAGAGTTCCAGGGCTGGCCAGTTTAGCATCAGCTGGATGCTGAGGTCCTGTCCTTGTGATCTCTGCAGGTGTATGCAAGCCGAACACACAGATCCCGGTGGAGGAACTGCTGGAGGCTCTGAAGATGTTTAAGAGGGAAGAAGTAGAGGCAGAGCAGACAGATGATGAATCAGTTGACAGGCATGATGCTGGGCTTCTTAGAGAATATCAGGTCTGGTTTAGCTTTGTTTTCCCACCCAGCCGCACTGCCCACCCAGTCCTCACCCCTTCCCTGGGTGTGTGATGCAGCTGGCCTTGGCCAGCCCCAGAATACATCCCAATGCTGAGTGAGCTTGTTTTCTTCCTCTGCAGCAACTGTCTTCCACTTTGTTGCACCCCTGCCAGGCTGGGAAGGAGCTATGTAATCAAAGCAAGAACCGCTACAAGAGCATCATCCCATGTAAGCAGAGCTCTGCAGGAATTAGCTCAAGCACTCGAAGCTGGTTGGGGTAGCACGGGAGGCTGGGATGGTCTAAGTGCCCCTCCAGCACTTCAGGAATACTGAGCTACTCACCTCACCCTCCACAGCCACTGAAACCCAGAGGGATTTCTGGCCCCACTGTTCTATATCCAGTTGGAGAATCCTTGTTCTGCTCTTCAAATCCTCCTGCAAACTTAATCAAACATCATTATATTCCTGTTCCTGACACTAGTTATTGCTGAACACTGCCATGTCCCATCCAGAGGGGGACATTTGTGGGAAAGTGAAAGGAGTGACCCAATTTCTTTCAAACTTTGAAGCTCCTCTGGGCCCCACATGGTGTGTACACTT
Source organism: Pardalotus punctatus (assembly GCA_013400915.1). NCBI lineage: Eukaryota > Metazoa > Chordata > Aves > Passeriformes > Pardalotidae > Pardalotus > Pardalotus punctatus. The sequence continues at coordinate 10,931 of VZTX01033991.1, read as the reverse complement.
GGCCATTTCATAGTCTTCCCTAAAATCCCATTGCGTTTCCTGCTGTGCCATGTCACCCTTTGTCTCATCAGCTGTTCTTTGCCCCTGAACATATCCTGAGACCTGGGGTGCTGCTGAGGAGACAACAGACATCAGAGAGTTTAATAAATTACAGCCTCCCCCTTAATCAGTCTCTTTGATGCTGCCCTAAAGCATCAGCCCACCTCCCTTCTCTTTCAGATGATCACTGCCGTGTGGTGCTGCAGCCCTCTGACACTGGGAATGATTACATCAATGCCAGCTACGTGGATGTAGGTAGCAAGGAATTGCTGCCCTGGGAAGGGCAGGAAAGGTGTCTGGCTTGAGGTGCTGGGTCAGGACAGTCCTGCTCACATGGGGGGCTCTGAGGTCTGGCACTTTTTGCCCTCAGATGCTGGCGGATCTTGGGATTTCACTTCCCCTGAATCCTCTCTGAGATGCCTGGAGTATTCTGGGTTTGAGTACAGTTCTCATGTCTAACAAAAAGAGACCAGTGTGAGGGCACAGGAGCTGAGGTGCAGCCCCTGGGTACCCACTCTCTGTGCTGGACAGGAGTAATGCTGTGGGACACACCGTGCTGGGGGCTCTGGGCTTTGCTGCCAGTGGAGGCGGATCTTTTATTTCATTCCCTGTTAAACATTTAACCCATGTGATCAGAGCTGTTTGAATTTCTCCCTTGCAGAGCTACCGAAGTCCACGCTTCTTTATTGCAGCTCAAGGTAGGTGCTTCCAAACATCATCCTCAGGAGATGCCCTCAGGGGGTGCCTGGTGCAGCCAGTCACTGCCCTGAGCAATCTGGGGAATGGGGAACTGGGATAGCAGCCCAGGAGCTGTGAATGGCTCAGTCCAAATCCCTGTATCTCCAGAGTCTCTGTCCTGGACAGCGGTTACAGCTGCTGCAAGGTGTGGGAGGTTTCAGTGGTGGTTTGGCAGCAGTTGGAACCGGTGTCTGCACTGCCCAGTCTGAGGACATGGTCCTTCCACCCACAAGCCTAGTTTGTTCCCTTTGGCAGAGGGGCATGACAGGGATAATCCTGCAAATGCCTATCCAGTGTACTTGGATCCAGCCTCCTCCCAACAGTGCGAAGCCTGGATGGGTTGTCTGCTCTGTGCAGCATGGAATGAGGAGGTCTTGGGCTCCCTGCAGAGCTGCAGAAATTCTCTTTGGGAAATAGGACCCTAAATGTGGGAGCAGTGCACAGTCATCTCAAGGGTTTGCATGTGGGAGACCCTAAAGCAGCAGTGAATCCCTGACATGTCCTGGGCTCATCTTCTCTCCCTTCTCCTTGTCCTAATTCCTAACATAGTGATGACACTGATGTGTCCAGCTACCCTGCCAGGTGCTGCTGCCCCTCTGTCTGCGCCTCTGTCCCTGGGCAAAGGAAAGCCTGGGAACGTCTGAATTGTGCCTGGGAGCACACCCACATGGCTTGGATACTGGCATAGTGCTCTCTTCTTCCTTCCTAAGGCCCCTTGGCTGGGACGGTGGTGGATTTCTGGCAGATGGTCTGGCAGGAGAAGACTTCGGTCATTGTGATGCTGACAGGCTTAGTGGAGCAGAACAAGGTAGAGAAAACCTCTCAGACCGTGCTCAGCTTGGGCATTGCCAGAGCCCAGGCTTCCTCACCTGCTGTGCTCCCAGTGTGGCTGTCAGTGAGGGCAGGGAGCAGCTCTGCACCCCTGCAATGCTCCCCTTGTGAGTTTGCTTGTGCCCAGGGCTCTCGCTGCTGTTGACAGATCAAGTGCGAGCAGTATTGGCCAGAGCAGGAGCAGGTCTACGGTGACTTCACTGTGACACTCAACAACACCTGGACCACCACAGGCCTTGTCAAACGCATCTTCTGCCTGCAGAAGGTAGGCCTGGCATGGAGCTGAGGTGGGAATGCAGCATACATTTGGGTTTCAGCAGCTGGTGGGAGCTTTCTGGCACTTACACCATGGGGAGCCCTGCCTGGTCTCCAGCACGAGAAGGTCTGGTGTTAGCATGTTTGCTATTGTGGGATTCCATGCCAGGACATCAGTCCCAGGTTTCTTTGCCAGGCAAAGGCAGTCAGACAACTCCAGTGGTCACCCCAGAGGAATCTGTACTGATGATGCACATGGGAATATTGTGGCTTCTTGAGGGCTTGGATGAGTTGATTACAAAGGGTATAAAAGCAGTCAAAGGGTGTAAAATGGAATCTCTGCACATCCATGATGATGGGACAGGTGCCTGCCTGTCACCTGAACCAATCTGCAGAAGGTCCACACTGAAGCTCCTTGGTCACTTATAGTCCTAAACCTGGACAAATAATTTATATAGGTTATGGTTTAAGATAACCTGCATAAGGTTGTTTCTTAAGATGGGTGCTCCTGCTGAAGTTGCAGCTCAGATAAAGAGCAGAAACTGAAGTAGCTGCAAGGAGGGAAAACAGGTACAATATAAAGAAATTGCAGTTATGCATATTCCTGTCCTTTCTTGCCTTGCCCAGAGCAAAATGTAGCTGAAAGGTAAAGCTTCAAGAGCACCTGATGGTAAGATGTAGCATTAGTTCATTAGTTCATGCCAAGTGAATATGATGTTTAGGGAAAACCACAAAATGGGCTGGTAACAAAAGTGACTACACTCACATTAGCGTAGTAACAGCCTTAGGCAATATCTTTTCTGAGCAAGCCAGGTCTTTTTGATGACTAAGGAAACACCCTAAGTTGTGATTTTTATCATTTTCCTCTGGAGCACAAGCTGCATTTGCTGCTTTGTGTTCACTGTTCACAGCATGGTGAAGCAGAGAACAAAATTAATTTTGTGGCTGTGTGATGGATGAATCTGCCCTTTACTGTCTGAGGAACTATAGTAGCAGTCCTTACGGTGTAGGTGCTGGAAGGAGCAGTGTGTTCTGGTGCCCCTCTGAAGGGGTTTTCTCTGCTGCTCTCTGCTTGTTGGCATGCAATCACTTCACACAAATTTCCTGGTCACTTCCAGCTCCGTGTTGCCAGACACGTTTCCCTCTTTGCAGGGCGGCTGTGCTCTCCCAAGAGCAGTGGAGCAGTTTCATTACCTGCTGTGGCCAGACCATGGAGTCCCCAGAAACCCCTCCCAGCTCCTGTACTTGTTGGAGGTGGTGAACAAGTGGGTGTTGGAAGCACCTGCTGGACCGGTGTTGGTGCACTGCAGGTATGGGGCTGGGGGTGCTCAGTGCCGGGGCATGGCTGGCAGGGGCAGCACTGATCCACAATTTTCTGTGTCCTCAGTGCAGGGATTGGGCGCACAGGTACCTTCATTGCCCTGGACTTCCTCTTGAAGATGGGGAAGGCTGAGGGGAAGGTGGATGTGTTTCACTGCGTGCAGCAGCTGCGGGAGCAGCGGGTCAGCATGGTGCAGACCAAGGTGAGGAGAGTTACTTGCGCCCTGCATATCTCAGGCTGCAGATCCAATTCCCACCTGTGGGAATTGACACAGGCAGATGACCAGAACAACCACAAAACCGTGGCTGAAATGCGAAGAGTCAATTTATTTAATTACCTTGCTAGCTGGAGGATCCTGAACAACACCTAGGAGGTGACACAAAACAGGAATGCTGGCACCATCAGGCTCAGGCCACCCTGGGGCATGGCACAGCTGCTGTTTGTCCCTTTTATCAAGAGCCTGTGAAGGTGTGGTTTACCAACCATGTTGTGATCTCATCTGTGCTTTTGTTATCTCTGGTCTTTGATGTCTCTCCCGAAACAGGGAGCTAAAGCATGTCCATGAGAGTGGCTTCCAAATCTCTGTAAACACCTACATTATCTCCACACAAAGTTTCTACTTCTCAAAGCAGACAGAGGGTAAACAGCAGTAGACTGTTTATCTACAATATATGGGATTTCTCACACTGTTTTTCCAGAATCTGGCATTCCCAGCTATAGGGCCACTTGAGCGAATCCACCATCCTCCTTGCCATTCTTCTGCTGCTAACCCTTTGCTCTCAACACCACCCTTCCCAGGGATGTGGCATGCAAAGCCACACTAGCCATGCCATTCATCATCTAGCCACAGGGACTGGGGCTGCCAGGCAGTGGAGACTGCAGGATCTTGTTTTCCCAAACCTAGCTGGGATCTGTGTTTCCCTGAGACTGAGGTATCAGCAGTATTTGTATGCACTGGTCACCCAGATATAGAAGGCCTGTCTTGTAGGCAAGGATCATGAAAAAGAGTCCACCTGTCCCTCAGGCGTTCAGGATATCTGCCTTCCTGGCATCTCCTTGGCAGCCATGTCCTGGCCTAGGGACCAAGTCCCCATGCTCTGCTTAGTGCTGGGTCCCTTTGGAGAAAACTAGGTTGGGCTGGACCAACCAGCTACTTGTAGGAGGTCTCATTAGTCCACAGGTTTTCTGGGCAGCCCTCCCCAGAGCGGGGGTCTGGTCTGAGAGGGAAGAATTAAACCACAGGAAGATGATCTTGTCTGGGTTGCTTGGGTTGCTGGCTGTGTCCCAAGGCAGGGCTGCCTGCAATGAGAAGTGTCTGGCCTCAGGCATCTGCAGCAGAAAGGTGAAGGATGAACCTGGCTCACTTCTGGCACAGTTTGATGACAGCTGGCAGTCTGGAGCTCCAGGGTTCCTCCTGGAGTGTCTCCAGACTGCACAGCTGACCCATATATGTATCCAGGAGCAGTACAGCTTCCTGTACGAGGCACTGCTCGAAGGCTTGCTCTGCGGCAACACCGGGGTCCCAGTGGAGAGCATTGCCACCCTTGTCCACTCTCTTCGAGAAGACGAGACCTCAGGCCACAACAGAGTCCTAGAGAAAGAGTTCAAGGTACCACCAGGATATGGTGCACTGGTGCTGGTCTGTAGTGCCAGCCCCCTTGCTGTTCCCCTCCCCAGCTGTGGGGTGGAGATAGAAGATCATATCTCTGGGGTGGCTTAAGGAGTTGAGGTGCTGATAGGCAGGACTGACTTGGGTGCATCATCTCAACAGGCCCTGCAGAGATTTTCTGAGTTGTTCCAGCTCCTGCCATGCCGAGAAGCGGAGAAACCCCGAAACCAACCCAAGAACCGCAAGCCAGGGATTCTGCCAGGTAATGCTGACAGGGCTGGGCAACGTCTTGCTCTAAAACCCAGTGCCTGATAGCATGGGGTACACCTGGGATAAACATGTCCCTGGTCTAAACTTTCCCAGTGGAGAAGCTCAGATGAGGCACATCAGGGAGCAATGGGGAGGGGGGACCTGCTGTGCCTCTACCCATGGAGTTTTGGACATCCCACATCTGGGTGCCTTGAGCTGTCACAACCATGGGTCTGGTGGTGCTTGTCCATTCAAGCCTCTCCAGCCCATGCCTCAGGGAGCTATGCTGACCGTACCTTTTGCTGGGAAAGCTCCCTGCCTCCCTCTAGGGGGAGGATGACCCACCATTTCCCTCTCTCTGACCCTTGCCTCTGCAGCGGACACCTGCCGGCCTATCCTGATGTCTTCGGTGAACGCAGACGGCTCGCCAGCTTACATCAACGCCGTGTTTGCCAGCGTAAGGCTCCGGCCCCAGCGGGAGCGGGAGCTGCTCAGGGAAGCAGGAACACACTTGCACTCCCTGCTCGAGGCCAGGGCAGAGCATCCTGCCCAGGGCGGAGGTGTCCCAGTCCCCGGGCTCCCGCTCAGTGGCTGCTAGCCCTGCTGCCAGGAGGTGGCCCCCGCGATCGCCTTCGGCCGAGCCCTGCCCGTGCCGGCAGCGCAGCAGCCGCGCTGGCCACAGCCTGCTGGCGGCTGAGCCCGGGTGTGATCAGCTGAGGGGGCAGCGGGGCGCAAACCTGAGCCTCTCTGAGCAGGGCTGGGGTGGCCTGTGTCTTCTCCATCTCGGCAGGGAGGCAGGGAGCTGTTCCAGCTGCTGGAAGGGCTCTCGGGGAGTGGATTTTGTGGCTCTCCCCCAACACGCATCGCGGTGTGTTTTGCAGACGTACACCGAGGGGGAGAGAATCATCATCACCCAGCTGCCTTTCCCCACCACGCTGGTGGATTTCTGGGCTCTGGTCTGGGACTACACCTGTACATCGGTGGTTGTTTTGAATCAACTCCAGGAGCTGGACAAGGTCAGCAGCCCAAGCAACAGTTCTCCCCTCTCCTGGTTCCCTGTGGAGCCAAGCAGTGTGATTTCTGCCTTTGACCCTGCACAATTCCTACCATGAGAGCCCTCCTTGCACAAGGGTGCACTGGTTGTGGGGAGAGCCCTGAGGTCAGTCCCAGCACCATGCCACCACAGCCATGGGCTGTCCCCAGTCTCACTGCAAATGAGCATCTCTCAGGTTTTGTTTACCCTGCCCAGGTGTCCTCTCTGCTGGAGTGTTTTTTAGTGGGTTGGTGCCCAGCAGCTGTCTGGCAGAGCCGTGTGTACACGGCTTGGAGTGAGGGGCTGGTGTGAGCCCACCCCTGCGAGGTGCCGAGCCCTGCCCTGTGTGCAGGTTGGGGCTGTGTGTGATCATGCACCTCTCCCTCTCCTCCAGACATACGTGCAGTTCTGGCCCACCCAGGGCGAAGATGACTATGGCCGTTTCCATGTCCAGCTGGTCTCAGAGGAGCCTGGAGCTGGCTTCACAAGCTGGACGCTTGTCCTCACCAACAGGCAGCAGGTGGGCCCTTTGCTCAGAGACAGCAAACTCCTCTGAGAACAACCTTTGCAAAAGCTGGGAGGACCAGCCACCAACAGGCTTTAATTTGGGGTTGAAGTCACAGCTAGAGATGGCAGAAGGATCTGGTGGGGTCCTGGAAGGGCAGTGGCCAGAGCAAGGTCTTTTGCCTTGGGAGAGAGGTTAATCCCAAGAAGGTGAGGCTGCAGGTAGATGTACAAGTCAGAGGTGTCTTTGTGGGCCTTTCCAACTGGAGGACACCAGCTGAGGATGGAGTTTGTGCATTTTGGTGGCTCATGGAAGGGGACACAGAACTGGTGTCAGTCTGAGTTGCACCTGATGCTCAGCTCCTCTCTTGTGCTCTGTCCATCTGCTGGTCTGAGAGTACTTGGTGGAAAAGGGCAAAGTCTGGGGCTGGGCTGTCCCATTGTGGAGCTGATCCCTTGATGCAGTGTGCACAGCTGAGTCAGGACTGGCATGCACTGTCCCTCCCCTCTGCTCCATGAAGCCAAGAGGTCTCTTCTCTGCCCAGTCCACTGTCTTTCTTCCCTACTAGCCCAAGAAATCTGCACTGGAAATCCAGTTACATCAACTGACAGACTGGCCCATGCAGCAGCATCTTCCCCCGCACCCTGACACCATCATCAGCTTGCTGGGGAAGGTGGAGACACATCATCGGCAGAGTCAAGATGTTCATATCCTTGTCACCTGTTGGTGAGTGATGTCTCCTGGAGGAGCAGCCATGGCACAGAGCTGGACACAGCTCAGGCTGTGTCAGTGAACTTGGTCGCAGCTCCGTCTCAGGTGGATGTATGGATGTCAATTCATCTATGTTCAGGGAGGAAGGCTTCCCTGTGGAGACTGACTGGGGGCAGGATCTGTGGGCAAAACAATCCTGAGAGTATGGGTGTCTAGGGGGACACCTCTTGCCACCTGATCCCAGAGCAAGTGACTCTTCCCTTGCCCTGCTCCACAGGGATGGAGCCAGCCGGAGTGGGATCTTCTGTGCCGCTAGTTTCCTGTGTGAGCAGATCCAAAGTGAGGGCGTGGTAGATGTATCCCAGGCTGTGAGGATGCTGAAGAGGCGTCGGAGACAGTTCATTAAAGATGTGGTAGGTGCTGCCTTCAAACCCTGCTGGCATTGCAACACTGAAACAAGAGCCATACCCTGGATTGCCCCAGTAGCTGCCCTAGCCCCTCTGTGCTCAGATCATCCTGGGGCCAGCAGGGCACCCGAGATCTTTGAAAACCCCATTTTCTGTGGCTGGGACATACCCACCCACTCAGGGGCAGGTTCTGCAGAACTGAACAGGCACCAAGACATCCTGCATGATGAGTGGCCCCTTTCTGGTCCACCTGGCTGCTCAGCACTTTGTGCCGTGGAGGCTGGTTCTCCTCCCAAAACCAGCTGGCTCCAGTGCTGGGGTAGTCCAGCCCTCCAGTTCCTGGAGCACATGCCTGTGATTCCTCAGCAGGGGAAGGCTGACTCCAGCTGTGAGGAGGGAAGTGGACTGTACCTGTGTCTGGCATGCTCAGGAAGCTGTTGGAAACCAATGCTGACATTCCACTGCAGGTATTGGTCTACCAGAGTCTCAAGTGCATCCTTCTTTCCACAGGAACAGTACCGGCTCTGCTACGAACTAGCCCTCAGTTACTTGAATTCATTTGAAACCTATGGGAATTTCAAGTAGGAGTAAGACCACAGCCCATCTCTGGACAGGATTTTGACTCCCTTGACAGACCTTCATCAGTAAGAGTGGAAGCAAGAGGAAGCAACAGGGATGCACGTGGCCCCAAGATGCTTTACTCCCCTGAAAAATCATCCCAAGGGTCCTCTGTGGCCGGAGAGCATAGGCTGGACTGTCTCCAGATTGTGGCCAGGCTTTGAAATGGGAACCTGACCCTTTGCCCAGCATTTGTGCAGGAACTTACCTGGAATCACAGCCTGAGTATGCAGACCAGAGCAGAGGCACCAGGACTTGACCTATCCTTCCTGGGCAAGGATGAAGAGAACATCCAGGTTCCCTTGTCCCTTCAGGTAGCCCCAAGGAAAATGGGGTAGCACCAACACCCACACTGTGTTTGTTTAGGGAAATGTCAAACTGCTGTAAGATCCATGGTGCTCAGGAGCACAGGATATCTGTCCAGGTTTGGGAGAAGCATGAAGTCCAAGGCCAACAAGAGCCAAAGGTGGAACAACCCATGGTTCTGCAGGGCTAAACTGGTCCTTTCAACCCCACACAATCTTTTCCTGGGGCTCCATCTCCCTGGTGCTGCTCCAAGTGCCACTGCCCTACCAGCTCCAGAGAGGTTCTCTCATCAGCCTGTCTGCTCCACCATGGCAATCCCAGGTTGTAGTGGCTCAGCCTGAATATCCTGGATGTGGTTCAAGCAGCACCGCAAAGGCAGGAGACCTCAGGACCAGGAGTGACCCCATGGGTCTTTGTCCTGTGTCTCACCAATAAAGGTGGTGACCTCTAATCTTCACTTTTCTTCCAGGTTTGACCTGTTACAGGGGCCACAAAGGAGCTGAAAGCACAGAGATCCCTCAGTTCTGGCCACAGCATGGGCACAGAATGCACTCTTGGCCAAAATGTGTGTTGAGGTACATCACCCTTGATGGATTCCCACTACACATCTGCTCCAAACTCACATGAGAGCTGTCCAGCACAGCTCAGGAGGTCAGAAAATCAGGCACCACCAGCGAGTATGGGATCATAGCAGCTCTGCTTGTGGTTCCCCTCATCAAGGCATAATCAGCCCCCTGCAAGGGGATGTGACCCCACAGGGGCAATGATGGGACCAGGCAGGAGCTGAGTGGGACAGACAGCCCCTCCAAACCATAAGCCTTTATTTGTTGTCCAGAAGAACAGTCAGAGTTATAAAGCAGTCCACCCAGGCAAAGCAAAGCCCTGGGTTTGGCTGAGTATCAGCACAGAGAGGGCAGAGGGGTAGGGAACCCAGAGCACAGCAGGAGAATGCCATCAACCTGAGCCTGTGCATGTTTAAGACAGGAAAATCTGGCATACAAATCCTGCTTCCAGGACAGCAAAAATGAAAGCAAAGCCTGAAAAAAGGAACTACAGAAAGCCAAATTCAAAGACCTTACAAAAGCAGTAAGCAAAAGCTGGAAGGTGAAGGGGCTGAGGAATACAAAAGCTCACAACCCTGTTTGGCCTCCTGTTTTCCTCTTGCCCTGCTGAATTGGATGAATTGCGTGGGACTCCCATGCTGGTCATAGTCACAGGACAGCCAGGGGACATGGCAGCCATCAGCACCAAGCTGGGGTCATCCTTCCCCTTTTCTCTACTTCCTCATTGCTCTGAGTATCTCCATGGTCCTGGCTGGGGCTGAAGTGACTGATCTCCAGCCCAGCCACATTTACCTATGAAGAAAAAGGGCACTCAGTGTCAGAGACAGGCTGGAGCACAGTGCAGTGCCTGCCACAGCCCAACCCTTTCATCCCAGCTGTGTGCAACCACAGGGCCCAGAGGTGCCTGTCAGTGCCAAGGCAAGAGCAGTAGCCCCTCAGCCTGACCCTTCTGAGACCCCTCCCTGCAGATCTATCCCCTAGGAGGGATGGCACAGACATGGGTCCCTCAAAGGGCTGAGCCATGAGCCACCTTTTGGGATGTCTGTCCTTGCTCATTGCTGCCCCTTCTCCAGGCTGGGGGCACTGCCTGGAGCCACACTCTACTGCCATGTGGGGCTCAGTGGGCAAAGCTATCCTGACCATCCCTGGCTAAGGCAAATGGGGAGATGCGTCAGTGCAGTGTATGAGCTGATCCTTCTCCTGATGCTCAGAATCTCCTGGGAGATTGCTGCTCTCATCCCAGCTGTCCTATAGCCCTGTAGTCCCCTCTGTGATGGCTGTCTGTGGAATTGTATTTTTCCTACCTTTTTAATTATCCTCCTTAGTTTTGTTGGGCAAGTACTTCTTTTTCCTGAAAAAGCAAAGGGGTGTCCTGGGTAAGAGACTAGCATTGTGCATGTCCCTGCTGAACCTGTCCCCTCCCTACTCACCTGGAGAGCACAAGCCACAGGATGACTGCAGCCATGAGGAGGACTGCCAACAGCACAACCACTCCAATCACAATCCCATGCCACTGGCCTGCAGCCTGCCCTGAAACAAACACAGAACCAAGGGTGGTGCCACAGCCTGGCCTCCTGCTGGCAATGCCCACATGGATGGCAAAGGGTATGTGCAAGTGTGTAGCTCTATGTCCTAGCTTAGAACTCTTTTGGGAGGGAGGACCACCCCATGTGTGGCAAACAAAAGTTCCTTCTGTTCCATGTGAGACTCCAAAGCTCAAACCCTGGGCAAGCTCATTTCCAGGGA
>VZTX01033985.1:0-40909 GCA_013400915.1 Pardalotus punctatus | reverse complement strand
GGCTGCACCTGCCCGCGGCAGCGCCCGGCGGGGCTCCGCGTTGGAATCTATCTAAACTATAGTAAAATCTAAGAAAAAAACAAACAGGAAAGAGGAGGAAGAACCCGGGGCGTTGCTGTTCAGCTCGGTGCCCGCCCGCTGTCCTGGCAGGGAGTTGGTGGGAGGACCAGAGGCCCCGGGGGTGGGCGGGAGCGCGGGCAGACCCCTGGCCTGTTTGCAAAAGCCATCGGTCAAGGACGGGCTGTTCTGAACAGCTGTGGCCGGCGCTGCCTCCAGTACTCAGATAACTGCCTCGCCCGCGACCACGTGGGCCAGAAACGGGTTCTTTGTTAATGACGCTAATTGTGAAGTTAATTGGTGTCTGAAGTTGCAGCGGAAGAGGTCGAAGACGTGGGCACATCTAACGCAGACAAGCTGATGAGATGGGTAGGACCGAGTCAGCATCCGGATGGCGGGACTGGGGTGACGCAGCTGCTGGCACCCTGCTGGGGTCAGAGAACTTGTAGCCCCGCAGTCTGTATGGGTACGGTGGAGGAAATCAAGCGTGAAACATCACTGAAACATGTCCACTGTCAGGAGGACTGTGGAGAAGGCTTCCAGGGTCCCCTTTCCCCGGCCGTCCTGCCCCAGGCAGGGTTGGCCCTGTGAATGGCTCAGCCTCGTCACTGGATGACCACTGCAGTGCAGGGGCCGCTGGGCTTCCAGGCTTGGACTGACAACAGCACAGGCATCCTTGGATCCAGGCTGCTGTTCTCAGAGAGACAAAACCCTTCTGGTCTGAGTCAACTGCCAGGAAGGTCATTGGCAGTGGGTGAGCACAGAAATCCTTTGTGCTGCTGCAGCACAGGGCAGGGGGGGTTGCAACATAAGACTTAACAGCTTGTCCTGCCTGCCTGCAAGTCTGCTCTCCTGTGTCCTGGGCGCATCAAAGGTGTGGCGAACAGGACCAGGGCACTATCCCAGTGATGCTTCTGTGAAGAGCAGCAGCCCTGCCCTCCTGCTGGCTGTGAATCCTTGAGCAGCCAGAGGCCAGCTTCAGGTCACTCACTCCCTCCCATGCCAGGGATACCTTTGCAGTTGAGTTCCCTTACAATTATCTTTGCCAACAGCCCTAAACATGTCCCCTGAAGCAGAGGATGTCCCATAGTTGTCATGCAGATATTAACTGTTCATACCCTCTGGGATGCAGTGTCCCTTGAGCTTTGCCACGTCTCCAAAGAAAAGCTGTTGATGGGCAAGGACACCCTGGACAGATGGCAGCCTCAGGAGTTTTGCAAAGGCAGTAGCATAATAGCAGTGGGTTGTCTGTCACCAGCTTGCCTTGGGGTCCTAGCTGGGTTGGCTGTGCTGGCTCATGTGGCAGCATGCAACTGAGGTTGTGCAAGGATGAGGAGAGGGAACAGAAGGGTAGGGCAAGCCCCAGATTTGGGGCAGAAAGGCATCACCCCTTCAAGAGGGCACTAGGCACCCTGTGGGATGCCACAATGGGCAGCACCAGGGCTTTTAGGGGCGTCCACTACAGGGTCTGGAGCACGGTGCTCAACAGGGTGACATGTGGCCGTGGCACTGGAGCTGCAAAGGTCCCCCGGGAGAGCAGGGCAGAGCCCTGCACTCAGTCTCCTGCGCAGCCCGTCCCCCTGCCTGCCCCGGCTCTCCTGGCTCGGGGCCTCGGCCCTGGCTCCAGTGTCTGCACGCTGCCTGGAGGCAATTCAGCACCCCCACTCCGTGCCTGGTTTCCATGGCAACTCCAGTTGAAATTACATTAAAAAGAAATGAAACCAGCAGCTTTTCTGTTTGGCAAGTAGGGGGAGGGGAGCTCAGCTGGAAAAGACTGGGGAATGGGTTCGAAGTTTGGAGGGAGGGGCCTGTGGGACAGATGAATTCCCACATGGGGTCCCAATGCTGGGGGCAGCAGAGCTGGGGGGATGCAGGGACACCCCATGCTGTGGCACTTGGAGTTGGCAGTCCTGGGTGCTATGGTGCCAGCTTGCAGGTGTGCTGCGCTGGGGGTCCAGCACCCTGACGTGGTGGGGGGATACCAGGGTGCTCCTGCTGCCTCCGTGCAGTGGGTGCCAGGGACAGGAGGACCAACATAGCGCACCCCACCCAGCGTGGTAGTCCCCAGACCCTGCATGCTCCAAGAAGAGGCAAGACACACCGCTATTAAAAATATCACTTCTGTTTTATTTGGAATTTGTTACTCTGCGCGGGTGACAGGGTATAAATACATTCTCCAACGAGCATCCTCACCCTCAGCCCTGCACAGGGTGGGGGCCAGGGCAGGGTGCAGGGCCGTTGTTGTGCTCGCCCTGGGCAGTAGGGCCAGCAGGGCCATCGATGCGCTGGCCCCAGGCAGTAGGGTCAGCCGGCACCGGTGCGTCACGGCCGCCAGCACGGGCAGCGTCTGCCAGCCGGACCGTCTTGCACAGGGACGAGATACGGTGTCCCCACAAGGACCTGTCCCTTACTCCTGCCTCCCCAGGCCCCAGGTGCTAGTGTTCACCATGGAGGACTGAGACTGGGGTGCCGCACGTGGGACCCCCTGCAGCTCCTTCTCCATGACCGACCACACTCGCCTTGAGCCATGTGTGGCTTGGTGGCCACACCAGCTCAGCAGATGCCCCAGCCCCAGCACAGGTGCTCCCAGCCCCACGCCGGCTGCATCACCGCCAGAGTCCCTGCCCAGGCGTCTGTTCCAGCTGCAGTCCTGGATGCCAGAGCTGGGGTCGCCCCAAGGTGGGGTAAAGGCCCCAGTGGAAGCAACCTAGGAGGCAGAGTGGATGTTGGTGAGCAGCTCACCCTGCTCCTGTCACCCCACTCCTGCCGCAGGCTGCAAACCACTGGCCCTGCTTTTGGGCAGCAGCATGGGCAGGGAGGGCACAGCACAGCCCTGGGGCAGTGGTGAAGGGATGTGGGATGCTCCTGGGGGAGCAGGGCAGGGTAGGGAGCATGGGGGGCTGTCCTGGGTTCATGGGAGTGAACAGACAGTGCTCTGAGCAGGTGATGCCCCATAAGGGGCGGTGGGTGGCACTGGCCAGTGGTGGCAGTGAGGGACTGGGGCGGGGGTGCTCGCAGGCAGGCCGTTGGATAGGCTTTTTGGCTGAGATACGTGGGCACGGGTGACAGAGGAGGGAGAATATCAAAAAATACAAAAGAGCGCGGCCCCACAGTGCAGGAGGCACTGCCCTGCCTGGTGCCCACCCATGGCAGGCGGGCGCCATGGGGGGCCGGCACCGTGCGCACACGCTGGCTTCTAACTGGCTTTTTATTTTATATCAAGAACACTTGGTTTTAAAATCTTTACAAAGGACAAAACGCGGCGACTCCGTTAGTGTGTAAAGAACTAAAGATCTGCTTAAAAAACGTCTCTGCAAAGAGAAATGACTGACACAAAAGAGATTCTCTGCAGCGCAAAGAGGGGCAGAGGTGCCAAGTCTCCAGCCCAGGGCCCCACTCCCAGGGTCCCTGAGCCCCGGCACCGGCCCCAGTGCCCGCACTCAGCACGAGGCCAGGTCCCCGGACCCTGCCCATTCCCTCTGCCTATAGCACCATGGCCTGGGGCCACTTCTCAGCACAGTGAAGGAGCCTTTTCCAGGGCTGCCAAGCTGCCTGGGGATGTCTGGGCACTGGCCAAGAGGGATGCCCAGTCTCGCTCCTCGTCAGTCCCAGGGTGCTCGGTGGGCTCAGCACTGGGAATGCAATCGCCCCTCAGGGAGGCATAGCCACGGCATCAGCAGCCCCGTGGCCATTGACAGTGGGGTACCCCTGCCCACCTGTATGGGTGGGTTGTGCAGGATTACACCATGTCCCTCCTGCACCCCACTGGCGTCCCGGGGCAACCCGCGGGCCCCTGAGGCCAGGAGAGTCAAAGCACTTCTCAAAAGTTAGATAGGAACAAAAGAAAGCGCTGGGGCCACTCTGGGACCCCACAGGTCTCTGGGCTGGGAGCTGCACCGTCCGTGGGTGCTGCCCCACCGTCCGGGGGCTCTGTGGGCCCCGCCGGTCCCTCTGCCAGTGTCTGCTGCGTGTGTGTGCGTGCGTGCATGCGTGTGCGCCGGCGGCGGGCAGCTATACCCTGGTGGTGGAGTGTGAGTGCGGGAGCCCCGTGCTGTTGAAGCCGGCGGTGAAGGTGTTGTAAGGGTGCAGGGTCTGCAGCCCCACCAGCGAGTTGGGGATCATGGTGATGGTGTTGGGGGTCATAAGCGGGATGTCGTCCGGAGAGCGGCGCAAGGTGAGGGTGTAGTCGGGCAGAGCGGCCAGGCGCAGGGTGTCGTGGGATGGCACAGCTTCGCACTCATGGTGCCCCTGGCTCACCTGCAAGGAGGGCATCTCCTCATCAGGTGCATGGGCAATGTCGTTGGAGGCGCCGCGCTGGGGGCTGGGCTGCCGGTGCGTGTCCTGCCGGCGCTTGTCCTTGCGGTAGTAGAGGGCAGCGAAGGCCAACACGTTGAGGAAGAGGAGGGAGGCGCCCACAGCAATGGTGACACTCAGTTCAGTGGAGTAGTCGCGGGGGCTCTCAAGCAGCGTGCCCGCCTCCTGCTCTGGGCTCCACTTCTCCTTCCCGTTCTCGCTGTTGTAGGCGGGCGAGATGGCGGGGCGCTTGGTGGTCCAGATCTTGCTGTTGGGCCGGCGGGTGATGTGGGAGTTCTGCGTGGTGTCGGGTGGTGGCACTTTGGTGGTGGTGGAGGTGTAGTGAAACATATCGTGCAGGTTGTACAGGTGGGGAACCAGGTGCTTCCAGAAAGCCACTTTGGTGGCCCGGTAGTGGTCGCGTACCCGTGGCTTCAGCCCAATGTGCAAGTACAGCTGGTCACGGGGGTTGTACTTGGACCAGGCCACCTCCTCAAACCGATTGGCCTTGGTGTGGATGAACTTGGTGTCCTGGGGGACAGGCTTGTTGGGGTCCCTGTGGAACACAGGCAGAACAGAACTAGCACTGGGAAAAGCCAAAGCAAAGAGGGAGAGCTGGATGCAGAGACAGAAACTGAGGGGACATTTGCCAGTGGTGGCACAAGGTGGGCTGGCAAAAGGTCCTGCATGACTGGGCAGCACCCCAACCCTGGGTCAAGTCTCACCCATGATAACCATGGCCAACCAGCCTCCCCACCCCTGCGGCTTGGCTAGGTCCTGTCCCAGGGGCTAGCCGTGATCTAAGCTTCTTGCTTTGTGGTTGATGCCATGGCCCCAGTGAAGGTGCAGCACATGGATCTCTGGTCCCGGGGGGCTCAGTGTCCCACACCATGCATGACAACCACCCCACGCCCACCTCCAGCACAGCTGCAGGGAGTACAGCTGCAGTGAGTGCAGAGCCCTGAGGCACAGCACCCATCCCCACTCACCCTGTCTTGGCAAAGTTGGTCCAGTAGGTCATCACCACGGCGCTGAGCATGACGTCGTTCTTGGAGAAGTTGCAGGGAAAGAGGTCTGTGGGACCAATCATGGGGATCCCAAACACATAAGGCACCTCATCCCCGTGGGCTGCATCGGACCATGCAGGCTTCATCAAGCTCTGGCAGTGGTGGTAGAAGGCGTAGAAGTAGGTGGGGGAGCCATAGCGGGCATGGAGGTCAGCTGTCACCACCGATGGCTCTACCCACTGGTGGTCAGTGAAGAGGGCCACCAGAGTCTTGCGACGTGTCTCAGGGTTGTCTCGGTCAGCCCAGTCCGTGTACATGAATTTGATGGTCTCCCTCAGGGTGTCCTTGCCCTCAGGATAGCCATACAGGTTGTCTACAAAGTTGGAGACTGAGTAGTCAAAGTCACTGCCTGAGACGCCATCCTCAGGGTCCACCACACCCTCCACAAACTTCAGCCCCTCACCCTGGTTGACCCCCAGCATGATATCATAGTTGAGGAACTCGCCCTGCTCCATCAGGATCTCTGGGTCATCTGGGATCACATCCCCATCAATGACTGGCCCAAAGGCCACATGGTAGCGAGCTGGCTGGATGTCTTGCTCTACCAGCTCCTTGGCACTCTTCTGCCGCAGGCAGTCCACCATGTCCACGGTGTCCAGCACATTGCAGCCCACCTTGTCAGCCAGCATGCTGGTGTACTTAACGGGCTGGTAGTTCACTGCCCAGCTGGAGAGCGCAGATCCACTCTGGATGATGGCTCTCTGGAAGAGACCTGCAATACAGGCAAGGAGTGGAGGAAGCTCTCAGCAGGGTTCCAGCATCCCAGTGCTGCAGTGCAGGATGCAGCACGGAGAAGGCATTGATGCTCCTGTACCCCTGCAAGGACCCAGCACTCCAGCCCACACCTGGCGTTGTTCCCAGGCTGTTCTGCCTGCTGAGCTGGGCTCACATAGGGGGCTCAGCTCAGGACTGCTGTGGGGATGGCAGGGTGACAGCTGGGCATGTAAGTGGGTGCTCCTGGAAGCAACCCAGGGCTGCTGTGCTCCCTGAGGCTCCCATTGCAGGGGATGGCCCAGCATCCCTCTGTCCCAGTGTCGGAAGAAGAAGGGCCACAGTTGCACCGCAGCCCGGCCTTGCCGAACAGCCCACACTGCCCCAGCCACCCCAAGGACATGTTACCTGGGCCCTTGAGGGGCACACTCTGCCCCTGGCGCAGCACCACCCTCCAGCCCAGGTTGGCACCTGCTTCACTGAGCAGCCAGGCTGCGGGCTGACAGCAGTGGGAGGGTTAACGCCTGCTTGGGGACACTTAACCCTGCCGTGTCCCACCCCACTGCTTTGTCAGAGTCCCCCTCGACCCCCTCCCTGCTGCTTCCTGCCCAGCTGGGGCTGCTCAGTGCCAATCCGGCCCTGCAGGAGCACGCTGCCAGATGCACAAAGAGGGCCTTTCTGCCACCAGGAACACAGAGGGAGTGGACTTTCACCCTGGAAAATGAGGCCACAAAGGCCCTGGCCCAAGCAGAGAAATGCGTGGCTTCGCTCCAGTCCCATGTCAATGGTGCTTGTGCTCAGAATACAAAGGGTGGTGAGGAAGCAGAGCCTCCGGGCCGTGAAAGGCAGCCAGTCCAGGGTGCACCCAGGGGTCCCTGCTCTCCGACCAGCCCTCTTTGCACCCTGAGTGCTGCCTGCACCCCTGCCAGACCCCAGCACTTGTTTGCCATGAGGGACTGTTCCAGGTGATGCCTGAATGGTGCTGGCACAGCAGTGTGGTGGCCATGGGGCTGCCCCTGACACCCTGAAATGCAGAGAGTCCCTGTGCAACCAACGCTGTGCCACTCTGCGGGGAAGCAGAGCAGCACCTTCCCGCAACAGAAGTGTTCAGAGGCTCCTGGCTCCCGGCCACCATGTCCATAGCTCTTGTCTGCACGCACAGTCCTCACTCTGCCAAGTACCTGACGTACAGTCCGATGCGCTGGGACAAAGAGAAGTCACAAGCTCTGTTTGTCACCTCCCGATGCCCTAGAAAGCCATACCCAGCCTACAGGCTGGAGACTGGCCATGGGTTTGCTTGCTCTGCGCCATCATCCACGTGCCAAGGAGGCAGGATGGGGTTTCCTGGCTCCCTGGAGATGCTGTCCCAGCAGCAGCTATTGCGCCCTGCCAGCAGCATCACTTCCCAGACAGACCCACCAGGCTGGGCTCTGGCCCTGCCCACCACTGCCTGGGAAAGTACAGGGCAGCTGATGTCACCAACAGCTGGTCATGTCCCTGATGGAGCCCCTTTGCCATGTCTCTGCATGGCCATGTCCTGATCCAGGAGAACCCAGGACTCTGTGAGAGCCCAGACTCGTCATGTCCTCCCCCTCCATGCCAGCACCCAACTGAAGCCTGACAAGCACCCCAGGGAGGCATCAGCACCCTGCACTCCACTCTGGACCTCTCCAGCCTGCTGGGGCCCAGGCAAGAAGATGAAGTGCTGCCTTTCCAGCCTGTTCCCCTCCAAGATGAGGGTGCCAACATGCCCTGCCTCCTCCTGCAGGACTGGCTGCCATGGCATAATGGAATCAAGTGGTAGGGCCAGGGCTCTGCCAGAGGGTGGCTCGTCCTGCAGGCTGCCACCAGCTGCTGCCAGCTCCTGATTTCCCCTTGGCTTTGCACAGGAACCGAGACTGGAAACACTTCTGGGGTTGTCTGGGGCAAGCCCTGCTCAAAGCAGGATGCTCAGTGCCTTGTCCAGCTGAGGTCTGAAGGGCTGGCAGCAAAGGGCAGAAGCGCCCATGGAGCAGGAAATTGGGCAAAGGAAGCACATAAAGTTTGCCTGGCAGGCACTGCTCCTGCCCTGGTATGGCTGGCTGGGGAGAGAAGCAGCACTTTGGTCACTGATGAGGAATCCACCTGTCTGCAAGGCCTGAGGCTGGCAGGGAGCTGTGGATCTCCCCAGCAGCCAGACACGACATGTGCTGTACTATGTCCAGTATCTGCCTCTTGCAGCACCTGGCAGAGCAGGCACGAATCAGCAGCTTCATTAATAGCTTGTGATCACTATAAGTTTTATTTTGATGTAATAAAAACAAACCCACCTGGTTGCAGGCTGGAACTTAGCACTGCTTCCACACTGTGATCCAGAGCCAGCTACCCATCCCTGGGAATATGGGTGCTCTGGCACAGGGAATTTTCTGAGGTCATTTTATGGCCATTTGGCTTTATGAGACACTGGCCGCAGCATTGAGCACTCCCCTCCTGCCTCACAGCATTTACAGCCAGCAGCAGCTCCCCTGCCACAGCAGCAAGGGTGCTGGGCACTGCTGAGATGGAGGAGAGCCACACCAGAGGCACTGGAGCTGGATGGGGCAGCAGAGGATACATTGTGCAGGTGCAGGCTTTAGTGGCAGAAAGTGTAGCATCACCTGAAAAGTACTATACTGGCAGGTATTTTTCATGGCTGAAAAGTCACAAGAAGCAGCGCCTCTAATCCACCTTCAGCCTCTCTCCATGCTGCTCCATTCTGGACCCCTGAAAGAGGCTGGGGCCACCTGGGCAGCCAAGCACACATTCCTGAATTCCTGTGATGGAAAGGAGCACCCTAAGAAGCATTGAGAATGCATTACACATAGTGCTGTGTCCACAGCCTTTCACACTCAATATGGGCAGAGAAAACTTTTTTTTCTGCAGCAGCTTTCAGTCTGTAAAAGACTCCCCATCATCAGCCATCATCCCTGCTGAGGTTCTGGAGGTCTCCATTCCTGTGCGATTCCCAGGCTGTTGAGCAGCGCAGCCACTCTTCACATCAGCTTCGAGTGCAATTTGCTGTTTGTCTCTGAGGGGCAGACTCATGCCCGTGTCTACTGCTCACACATGTCCTTTTCTCCTCAGCATCACTCCTGGGGACACAGCACTGGAAGTTGGCTGCACCCTCATATAAAGCCCATGAGCAGTTCCCTGGCAGGCTGCTCCGCTGTGGACCACATCCAGTTCAGGCTTTGCTCCTGTAATTTCCTTTAGGAAGTTTATCAAAAACACCTCTAGTCTGCAGTTAATTTTTTCCCCCTCAGTGCCTGATGTAAATGTCTTTGCAGGTGGTTTACGTGCATTTGCTCTTATTCCAACACAATCTTTTAGCATAAATAATTCCCTTCTTTATTTAGAGTAAACACTCTACTATATTTACAGATATTAATCATATTACTTCCACCTGTGTTTTCCTAGTCACAGCACCTCCAGCGCTCCCAGTCTCACAACACACCCTCCCGAGGCTCAGGTCTGTCTTCCCCTGTACTCCAGTATGAATGTCTTTCCTAGCACTGAGACCCTTGTTCCCAGTGCCCTGCATGATGCCCGACACCCCCTCCACCTCTGCACATGGGAAACCTGAGCACTAGGGCAGGATACCACAGAAGGCGTCCCCACCTCTCCCCATGCCAAGGTACTGGCCCTGGGCTGCAGCCTTGTGCAGTGGGAGCACCTACTCCATCCCTGGCTCCCACGAGCTCTGTCACTGGCCTCTCACTGCCCTGGGAGAGAAGGCTTTGCTTCCCAGTCCTGGGCCGGTGACTAATTAGAACAACCAGTGACTAATTAGAAAGCAGCCCTGACTTTGTTAGGCTGGGCAGCTGGACCGGGTGGGCTCCCTTCCCTGAGTTAGCATCAGCAGGGTGTTTGCTTGCAGCTGCAGCATCCTCAGGCACGGCTGACACCTACCTTCAGAGTGGTGGGAGAGGGTGAGCAGGCTGACACAGGAGGCACCGATGCCGGAGCCGAAGACCGTGATCCGCAGGGGATCTCCCCCAAAGAAGGCGATGTTCTCGCTGACCCAGCGCAGCGCCTGGATCTGGTCCAGCAGCCCGTAATTGCCCTTGGCAGCCTGGTCCCCCGTGCTCAGGAACCCTGGGGGCCAAGGGGAACCCGGTTAGGGATGAGGAAACAGGAAATGTCCTGATTTCCCACCCACCTTCCCCAGATCTAGGGGAACTTCTGTGGGACCCTATCGCACCATGACACCCTGCTACCACAGAGTTTTGTGAGCTGGAGCAGGGACACCATCGAGCTCCAGCTCTGCACAGCACAGAGGGTGAAAGGCTGAGAGTGCGGCTGCAAACACTTGGGAGCCTCTTTGGCCAACAACAAGCAGTGACAAGGTAAAGGGCACAAAGTTCTGTCCTACCCATACCACCACCTGTGCTAAGAACAGCTCAAGACATCTCACACAAGCTCCAAGGGTAGCTGAGAAAGCATCAGTGGCTGCAGGCAGGGTGAGTGTGTGCACAGCCAATGCTTTCCATGGACTAGCGTGGACTGGGGGAGGCTCTAAAAATGTAAGGAGGTGGGCTGGGCAGAGAGGAAACGACTGCAGCTTAAAATACAAAGGCTCTCAGTGAGGAAGAAGGTGAGAAATGCTTTCAATAGCACAGGAAACACCCAAGATAAGTTATCACTGTTTCGTTTGCTTTGACTTTAAGCAGGAAGCCAGAAACATTGGCCTGAAGTAAAATCCAGGCAGGTAACCCCAGCACAGAGGGAGTGGCCCCAGGGCTGTGCTGGCACTTGGAGGTGGTCTGGCTGGGTGTGGTGCACCACCTCAATGGAAATGATGAAGGCACCACTTAATGTCATATTATGACTCATGTGTCTTAACTTTGCACCTATCCATCTTAAAGGCCCAACTTTTAATATTGAAAGACCTTGGATAGGTTTATTTTTACATAACTATCATCTTCCTCAAGAAACTTTGGGGTCTGGAGGCCATTAAAGAGATGTGCTGCCCCAGGTACCAGGCAGGACCCCAGCTGCCAAGGGAGAGCACTATGCTAGGCTGGATGGCTAGGAAGTGAGGCAGCCTGGCCAGCAGCTTGGCTGGAAAGGAGCTTTAACCAAACATCTACACCCCTTGTTCTCAAGCAGCAATGGTGTTCCACACAAAAACCTCCCTGTGTCTCAGCCCCTGGAGGTTTCTGCTGCTGCAGGCAGGGAACTGCACTGCCTTTTGACCCTCT
The DNA here is from genome assembly GCA_013400915.1 of Pardalotus punctatus. Taxonomy (NCBI): domain Eukaryota; kingdom Metazoa; phylum Chordata; class Aves; order Passeriformes; family Pardalotidae; genus Pardalotus; species Pardalotus punctatus. The sequence continues at coordinate 29,562 of VZTX01033985.1, read as the reverse complement.
GTCCTCATTTTGCCTCTCTAAGTCACCAGGGCTTGTGGAAATGGGACTGCCACCCTCCTCTGCATGGCACCTCACACCCTTCTGTGGTCCCCCCTGCAGACAGCCAGGTCACAGTGGGTTGCTGAAGGGTCCCAGCTGCATCACTAGCTTGGAGGCAGTCTGTGCCCAGGGAGGGAGAGCTGCCAGGTCCCCAGGACAGCCAGGCAGTACCCGCTGGCACCTCACCGCTCTGAGCCCTCTCAGGAGGAGATGCTGGGTAAACACATTTATTATTCATTTAACCACAAACCAATATTTGCTTTCAGTTGAGCCAGTCTGTGTAAATGAGCCGGGGGGGGCTGGTGCCAGGACCCAGACTAGGCTGCGACCGCGTGCTGGGGGCTCTGCCACGTGGCACCCGCTCTGCTGCCAGGACGGAAGGCAGGGGCAGTGCCCACAGTGCATCCCACCGGGCCCTACGCCCCCCTCCACCCCCTTTCCGGCTGGTCCAAGTCCGGTCAGACACAAGGGTTGTCCCAGTGCCCGGCTGTGCTGACGGCGCAGCCCACGGCAGCCAGCTCATACCGAGCACTCCAACGCGGTAGTTCAGGGTGATGACAATCACGTTCCCATAGCTGGCCAGGATGCTGCCGTCTATCATGTTCCCCGTGCCCTCCATGTACGAGCCACCATGGATATACACCATCACTGGCTTGGCCCCGCTGTCCCGGATGTCTGGAAGGAGAGGTGGTTAAACACAGGACACCACCGATGGCCGCAGCACCCTGCCCGACAGGCAGACCAAGTACAAGGGCAATGCCAGCTGCCAGGACCGGGGAGGGGGCTTAGGAGCCAAAGCCAGAGCTCTCCTGGGGGCCACAGCATGGATCTCTAAAGCCAAACACACCTGAACCAACCCTGCCAGTCCCTCTCTGGGAGGTGGCTATCGCTGCACCATCCCCACACTGCTGTCCCCACAGGGGTCTGAGCACGTGAGGGAGGGATGCTGGCTGGACCCTGCTGCTCTTCCCCAGAGCTGGGCTCTGGCATCCTTTGGGAGCCAGATCAGGTCTGCTGTGGGTGGGAGCTGCAGAGTCCAGCCCTGGAATGCAGCCCCACATCCTGTCTTTGGCTGGACCCAAGCACTCTGTGAGTCCTGGAAGCTGGCATTGCGGAGGGGGGCAGGGATGGGGGTGTGCAGGACCTAGAAGGTGGGGGGGCCACTGATGTGTGCTCCAATGTCTTACTCTCCCACTCCCCCTTCCCATGTCCCTGGGAAGGCAGAGACCTGCCTGTCTGGATGTAAACCCATGGCACCCCAGTGCCCAGACACAGACATGGTGATGAGGCAGACAGTGTATGCACGTGTGCGTGTCAGGGAGGTGAGCACAGCATCTGGACGAGGACAGGGCATGAAACATGGAGTGAGGATGGGGAATGGGACCCTGAGGGCCGGGGAGGAAGGACTGTGGGAGCCTAGGGAACAGGGAGCAGCCACACTCCCTCTCTCAACTTCTCTCCAGGGGACATCCTGCCCCTTCTGCCCCACTGGCTGGTGATCCTTCATGGAGCCATGGCCACCCACAAGGGAATAACACCCATGCTTGGGCTCCAGGTGCATCTCACCCATGTCACACAGATGAGGCAGTTGCACCTGTCACAGAGACATCGCCAGGTCCCACATGCCTGTGCTGCCCAGCTCTGTCCTGGGCTGGCGATCCAGCACTGATGGACTTTGTCCTCCCTCGTGCTCACCCACACCCAGCACCTTGCTCGGGTGGGCTGGCAGTGCCTGCTTGGCCTCAGCTGCCCCAGGCAGCTGCTGCTCCCTGCCTGCCTCCCTCAGCGGTGCAGCACAGCGCCTGGCAGCCAGCCTCTGCTGCAGCCCACCAGGGCTGGGACTCTTGGGGCCACACCAGCTCCAGTGCCCAGCTGGGCTGTTCACGCTCCCTTCACACCCACCTAACCCCTGCCCATGGCCACCCCTCCCTGAGGCTTGCCCATTACAGGGGGCAGCAGGTGAGGCTGATGGGTATCTGTGGCCATTCTCACCTCCAGCTGTGGCCCACAATGGTTAAAGGTGGCCTCCCACACAGAAAACCTCTTCCTTCCAGAAGAATGAGGCTATGCCAAACCCAAAACCTGTGCTGGCTCTTTTCCTATTGCCAGGACGTAGCCAGACAAATGCACAGACCAGGGGAGTAAAAAGTGCTTGCAGCTCCTCCAGGACAGACATCGCCTGTGTGGCAGAGCTACATCAGGACAACTTTTTCCAGGGCCACCTGCTTGAAATGTGAGGGGCAGGAGCATCAGTGCCCAGGTCTTCTCCTCCATCTGCACAGGCTCACTGACATACAAAGGGACCTCCTCACAGCAGAATGGCAACAATGTACAGAGACGTACCAAGAAATAAACAGCTCCTGATTTGGTGTGTGTGGGTTTAGCATAGTCGAGTCACTTAGGCTGAATGCCAGTTTACGCCCTGGTACAAGAGATCCTGGGGCACAGGTTAGCGGGAGTAAACAACAGGATTTTAGTACTGCCAAGGGACGTTTTTAATCTATTTCCCAGATCCTAAATGCCATCTGCCAGGCCTTGTTCAAGGTGCCCTGGGCCTTCTGCACACCATGAGGTTTTAGTGTCCTCAGCACATTAGGGCTGCACCCTGGCCAACCCTTCCTCCTACCTCCTCATCACATCTCTGCAGCCAAACACACCGACTCTATAACCTGCAGACGAACCACTCTGTTTTACTAAAAATAGCCTATTCTGCAGCTTGCCTAGCCCTGGCATACATCTAGAATCACATCTGCTTGAAAGCCCACTTGCTCTGCCTTGCCTGGTGCTTGCAAGCAAGACCTGACTCCCATTGGGTGAGGAAGGAGAGAAGTTAACAGAAACCAAGTGGACCCTGGGTCTCCTGCACATGGCCTTTGGGTGCCAAGTGTTCAGGCTGCTGGCACAGCCACAGCAGGGCCAGGCAAGGGTGGATGGGGAGGTTGCTGGCTCCCAGGTGCATGTCACCGACTCTGGAGGGATGAGGCTGGAGGTGGGATGTGACCGGGCTCAGGGTGAAATGGGCCCAGGTGCCCGAGGGCTTCTCTCCTCCCAAGCTGCCATGCTTCCTCCCTGCCCTCGCTCCAACTGAGCGGGAGCAAACTTCTCCTAAAGCGGAAAAACCCCATGAGCTTTCCCCCCCATCAGGAGGAGGGGAAGGTCCTGGGTGCCCTGCACAGCCGGCCAGCCTGCCCCCCACCCCGCGCAGCTGCCTGGCACGGCAGACAGACACACACAGGGCTCCCTGGGGGTGGCAGCGGATGGCGGGCAAACGGAGCTGCTTTGCGTGTCATGCAGTGGCAGCCTCGAGCACAGAAATACCTTCGTCTTCATCACCGTCATTATCCGCTAAGTCCTCGCCCTGTTTCTTAACGCTGGCTCCTAGGGACCAAACACGAGGAGACAGAACAAAAAGGAAAACAAAAGGAAATAAAAACAAAACAACAAAAGAAAAGAAATAAAGAAAGAAAAAACACAACAAAAAAAAAAAAAAGAGAATTCAAAAATAGCATGATAGCAGAGACAGTGGGGCGAGGCCTGTGCCCCACAGCACTGCTGGCTACTCACACTGCACCTCTCCCAGAGCCAGGGCAGTGTAGGGCACGGGCAGGACTGCCCCAGGAGTTGTGCCAGGATGCCACTTCACGTGGGCCCCTTCCCAGATTCTCCCTGGGGAGGGCTGGGGTGGCAGGGAAGACACGAGTGGGGCTGTGGCAGCATCAGCGCTGGCGGTGGATGAGTCAAAGCACTCGCCGATCCTCCTGCATCCCAGCCTGGCCCCCGCCTGGCCGAACACCCTCAGCTCCAGGCAGGGCTCCCTCTCCTAGCACCCAGGTGTGAACAGGAGCCCTGCTCCCAGCTCTGCTGCCCCTGGGGACAACTGTCCTCTGCAGAGCTCACACGAAGGGTTGCCTTGTATGGCCACTGACTGCCAGGCAGGGTCCTGCCCATCACCCCCACATGGTGCGTGGCCCTTGGTGTGCCTGGCCACAAACCACTGGTGCCACTGCACGAGACCCACAGCACGCAGGGATCCCTCGTGACAGGTGCTCCCCTGAGCTGCCTGGCTCCATCCTGCAACCTTCTTACAAGGCTAGCTCCATGTGTCACTGAGGACTGTGAAGGCACCAATCAGCTTGACCTGACCAAGGCAGAATCCTATACATAGTGATTTCTGTAACATCCTGAGTGCTTTACAGTTCTGTGTCCCTTCACCAACCTGCAGTGCTGGGGCATGGGCCAGCCCCACAGCCCCAGCTGGGCACTGTGGAATGCTGCTGTGGATGGTGTGCAGCAAGCCTGGCACTCTCCAGGCCAGCAGGAGCCAGGAGAGGTGGCCTGTGGGCTGACAGGGAGCAGGGGTGTTGAAAAACCCGTGCCAAAGCTCCTCTCCTGCAAAGGACTGCATGTCAATGCTGGCACAAAGGCACCAACAAAAGCGGTGCCACCCCTGTGCTCAGTGGCACAATTTCATTAAGAGGCTGAGTGCTCTCATCCCCTTAGAGCTGCAGACCAGTGCCTGCAGTCCTCTGCTCCCTAATGTCTGCAACAAAACGTTCCCCAGGTGATGGTGACCTCTGGGGAGGCAGCAGGGTTTCCCCCAGGCAGGACTCATCCACACAGAGCCTGCGCTGCCCAGTGACTCTCCCCTGACATGAGGGGCTCTGACACCATGCCAGGCATCCTGATCCCAGGGTCCTGCTGCCACCACTGGGCCCAACCTGCTGCCACCCAACAGGCCCCATTGCCACAGCAAGGGTTTTGGACAGTGTCCAGCAAAGCTCCCACAGGCAAGAGGCAACCCTGTGGCTGCTCAGAACTACAGGACTAAATGCACAAAATGGGTCAGAAAGACAAAATTGGGGAGCTGTGCTCACTGTCAGTCTGGGAGTGGCATTCTGCAGGTGACACGGGAGGTGGATGACAGGGATGGCAGCATGGAGTGGGACAGGATTTGAATTTAAAAGGAATCTGTGACGGGGGAGGAAGAGATCTGAAATGGCTGTGAGGCAGCTCCATCAGGGAGAGAGGTTTGCAGAATGCCTTAAGCAGCCATGACCTGCTGGAGAAAGTCTGGAGGAGCAGCGACCAGAAACCTAGAAAAATCCAGCAGGCATGAAAAGTTTGCAGAGGGCTGGGTCACACGAATACTGGGAGCAGAGGCATGATGGGAGCTGCAGCAGCATCCCAGCACATGAAAGGCTACTGTGAGGTGGTGAGATGGAAGAGCAAGTCCCTGTCAGGCAGCCTTGGGGCTACAGGAGGCAAGATGAGAAGAAAACCTTCCTGGCAGAAAGGGCAGCAAAGCACTTGAAGAGGCAGCTTGGGGAGGTGTTTCAGACCAGGTGGGACACACTGCCAGAAAGAGGTGAATAGAGCTGGTCCTGCCCAGGGCAGGGATGGATCAGCTGTCTCCTGTGCCGTCCTGATTTTCTCCAATGCAGAGTTTACCTCTCGACCTACCCCCGCCTCCTCACCTCCTGCTTCACCACCCAGCCATCCTCTGAGCATCTCACATCATTCTCCTCTTTTCACCCAGCACCACCCCCACCCCTGTCATCTCTTGCCCCAGCACCTCAGCCCCAGCATCCTGCCCTTCCTGCTGCGTCCTTCCCATGCTCCCTCCCCAGCCCACCCCCCAGCCACACACTTGGCCAGGCGTGTGCAGCCGCTCAGACTCTTTGCAGGAGGCTGCAAGCTTGACCTACTGTGTCTTCATTAGGAAGAGCTGCAAGCCCAGAAAGCACTTAAATGTCGAAGTACTCATGCAATATTTGCTAACCAGTGCTATGCACCAACCTCTTGGTACTTCTAAGGGATAGGGATTTTTCCACAATGAAGATCACAGCCTGTGAGCCTTCATCCATACCGTGCTTCAGAGTTGGGAAGCTTACCACAGGCAGCTGGAGATCATTTTCCACTAAGAAAGGCTCTGGTGCTGTTAAAGCCCTGGGACTGGCCAGGCTGCAGCCCGCCAGTGTGGTCTCCTTCAGGAGACAAACGTCTCTGTGCAGATGGGAATGGAGGAATCAGCTATGAGGACTTGCCAGGTTGTAAAAGAGGGCGGTGGACAGCATCTCTGTGACCTGAGCAACTGTCCTGGCTGAGCAGAGAGGGATCCAGCTGGAGACTCCTGCTGCAGAGCTTAGGGATGGCTGGGACAAGCCTAAAGCAACCTGAGCTTCAGGCATGGCAGAAGAGATGGCAGAAAGCAGCACTTGGGAAGCTATGCAAAGCAGGAGTGCAGTGATGCAGGCCAGGGGGAAGGGGAACAGCAGTGGCATGTGTGTGTGGCAGATGCAAAGCACAAGCCTCACCCATCAGCAGGAGGGTGCCAGGGTGGTTATGGCCAACACAAACTTGTGACCAAGTGGGCTTTTTGCCTCTTGCTGCATTGTTCACCTCCAGCACAACCCACCAATGCCCCACAGCTCATGAGAGCAATCACAGCTTCACTTTCCTCACCCAGTAACATTTTCCACTGGCTACTGCCATGTTCAGGGACACCCAGCCCAGATCTTCCCCTGCACTAGCAAAGGCCACCACACAGAGCTCTGCAGCACCCACTCTCATGGAGATGGGTTTAAGCCTGTGGATTCACAGCTGGAAAAACTAAAAGGGCTCATGGCTGTTATTCTCCTTACCCATCAAAAACACCCTCCGCTAACCCACTGTCTGTTGTGCCACTTCACTTTAAGCTGACTGCAAAGTGACATTGTTCAGGCCGATAGGAAGGATGCATACACTCTTATCTGAAGGCTCTAGGAAGATTTAAGTTCAAGTTTAGTAAAAAAAAAATAAAATCACTTTCCCCGAAACAGGGGCATCCATGCTGGATTTATACTATCTTAAGTAAACTGTGCCAACAGCACTGACACCAGTGCAAACAGAGATAAAGGAGGGTAAGGAGCCTCAGTCCTTGGAGCCTTCATTTTCAGCATGGTGTGGATAAGAGAAGAGCAGGAGCCTGAGATGACACCTTTCCAGATCCAAATGTCTGTTCAGGGCGCCTGTAGGCAGCTCCAGCACCCTCTCCCTAGTGTGAGTTCCCTGGGGCACCCACTCCTGCAAAGCAGCCACGATCCTGCAGGGAGCAGGAGCCTCTGATGGCTGCATGCAAACAAAGGTACACCTGCTGCAAGCCACACCATCTCAGCTGCTTCTCTGGGACTGACATGGAACAAGACCAAGACCAGTGCAGCTGTTGAACCTGCTGCTGCACAACCCCACAGGCAGGGACAGCTCAGCTGGGACCTGTGTCCGAGGGCCCTTCCAGCCATCAGCCCTTGCTCCAGGACTGCAGCACACCTTGGTGCTGCCCTGCTCCTCCCTGTCCTGGAATTATGCAGAGGAGTTATCTCCATCCCTGAGTGGACTCTGTAAAAGCACTGCATCTCCTCACGCTCTGCTGCCTCCAGCAGCACAAACACCGACTCTCACCTTTGCAAATCGTTCCCCGGAGTGGAAGTGGAGCACCAGGGCGGTGGTCTGCCCACAGCCAGCTCTGCAAAGCAGCAGGCTTCGAGGGGGCTGGGAAGAAGCTTCCAGCAAGGGAACACTGCAGAATTGGTGCAGCTGTAGGGAAGCCTCAGCTGGTACTTGGACAAGTCAGCTTCTTGGAGAGCAGTGGAGAAGCCACAATGCTTTTCCCACAGAGCTGCTGAAGTGCATCCTGAGCCCAGGAGCTGCTGGGAGCTCCAGGCACCCTCACACGGCAGAGGAAGATGCTGGACCTGCACATTTGTCTCTGCAGTACCACAGACTCTTCACAGCCCCAGCCAGAGAGATTTGGGCATTTGCTAATGAAAACCAGGAAGATCTGCTAAGTGTAGGGCAGCCACATTTCTCCCCTCCAAAAATGACATCCACCTCCTCATGCCCAGCAGCAAGGCTTGCCCAGGCTGCTGGTGAAGGGAAGGAAAAATCATCCTGGCGTCTACCACAGCCAAAAACAGGCTGGAAGTGTTGGCAGCAGAAAGCATGGGGCAGAGCTGCATTTTGCACATAGGTACTGTACTCTCTGTGTGTGTGTGTACATGGTCTTTGGGTGGGCAGCACTATTTTTACAGCAAAATCTGAGCCTCAACTGAGCCTCAGTGCTGTCAGCTCCCCTGGTACCATGCATGACTAGCTGCTCTCAGAGCACTGCTGCCCTGTATTGCTCCCTGAGAAAGGACCAGTGTATGGAGATGACTGGCATTTAGAAAATTTCCATATAGGAAATTACTGTGGGCAACTGGGCAAGGAAACAGGGATGTTTTTGTAAAAAATAAGATAAACAAGCATGACTGATAAATTCTCACTCCTTTGTCTGTCCTGAAATACACTGAGCTTATGGGTGGCAGAAGTCATGGAAACTCCAATAAGGTGGACGCTGAGGCGTTTTCAACCACCAAAATACTGTTCTGTGAGAGGAGAGCTTATTCTGCTCATATGTGGCCTTAGAAATAGAAATCATGATTATTCCAGAATGAGTCAATGTTCAAATATTCAACCTGAGGAAATCAGCACTGCAGGTACATTACCCTCTCCCCAAGCATTACTAACCCAGGATATACGACGAGGGGTAGGGGAGCTTCTGTGTTTCATCACAAGTGACTCAATTAATTAAAGCCAACAGCTACCAGAGCCTGGCCAGAGCTGAAGTGCCAGTGTCTGGGTGCTTTAATTCCTGGCACGCCACACCTGCATGTCCAAATGCCTGGCACTGGGGACCTGCTGGTCCATGAGTCAACAGAGCCCAGTGGGGGCAAAGGGAACGTCCCCAGCTCCCCAGGAGGTGACCAGAGGCAACCACAGATGGACTGCAAAGAATCCCTGCCCATGAGCGGAGCCAGTGGGAAGGGAAACCCAGGAGATGAACACACCCAAGGTGTCTTGTCATGCCTTAGATCATCCCTTTCTTCAGCAGTAACCTGGAGCCGGCTTCCGTGGCCCTGGCTATAGGGCTGGGGGTGGCGAGGGTCTGCCAGCCCTGGCAGCCGGTGGGAGGGCTGGGAGAGGAAGCGCTTTGAAGTGGCTGGTGATCACTGGCACAGCCGGCTCCGGAGGCAGCGTGCAGAGACTCCCTAATGTGCCAGCCCTTTCAGGGGCAGCCTTGGCACTCAGAGAGATGGCGTGTGAATAGCCAGGACAGCAACAGGAAAAGCAAAGCAAAGAAACCAAACAACAGGACTGGGGGAAACGGCTGGAAGGAAAGCGCTCCCCAAATCTCCAAGCCCAGCTGCACTGCCCCACCAAACCCAGGAGTGCAGGGAGACAGAGGCTGGGATGCAGAAGCCGGGATCCTGCTGCTGCAGGATACCCAGGACAACAGCCTATGCCAGCCAGACACCCTGTACTGAGCCTTTCAGAAAAGCTTGGCTGCCTGACCCTCCACACGTTCATCTTTGGGACACACAGAGGAGCCTGCTCTCCCTGCCTGCGAGGGGGCTGTGTGGAGGGATGGGTGAAGCTTTGTGTCTGACATGGGTCCGAGGCAGCTCCCATTTGCACATCTCTACTCCCTTGTCCACGTCACTGGTTGGGCATACAGGATCATTTAGGGGCAACGGAGGAAGGTCATTGGAGGCAAGGCAAAGTAGAGATGTGTCTGAACTGGAGGTGCTCAGATGTGCCATGGGCTGGAGACCAAATCCTTACTGGCAGGGCTGGCACAGCCATGGGGGTGTGAGCAGTGGGGAGAAGCCTTTGCAGGAACAAGGGTCAGGGCAGAATCTGCAGCATTTACACAGCCAGAAGAGGCTTTATGGTTTTTACCAAGGAGGTCTGGATGCAAAATGATCAGGGATGCAATGGGGGAAAAGCTCAGCCCAGGATGGACTGCAGCCCCCCATCACACAGGTCCTTCCCTGAGCAGGTCTGTACATCCCCAATGGGGTACCCCAACCTAAGGGATGGATGCTTTAAGTGCTGCCTGCCATCAAGAGGCTACCTCTCATACCCAGGGACAGGGATGCTGTCAGTGCCAGTGGGATGAAGGTGAGAGTGCAGGCTCAGCCCAGGAGAAGCTGTTCTGAAAGGCCTGGAGCAACATGAGCATCCTCATGACCTGACCCCAGACCTGTGCTCCCAGCTGGCCAGAGCATCCATGGGGCTCCTCCCAGTGGGAAGCAGGGGTGGCAGGGTGGGCTGTTTGGAGGGCCCATGGTCCGGGTGGCAGCACAGAGAGGTGCCGGAGGAGTGCTGCAGGCCAGGGGCCAGCCAGGCACCCTCTCACTCTCTCACTCTCTCTCTCTTTCCTCTCTGTGCCTCTCTGCCGGTCGGCTTGCTACATACCTCCTTTCCTACATATTTTCTTGTTGGGCTTTCGGGTGCATTCCTTGGAAATCCGTTTTACTGTAAAATGAATAAAAGACTACAAAATAACAGGAGGCTCCACTGATGGGAGTGGGCATGCAATCACAACCACGCTGCTACCCTCCCACCGCCCCCGGGACCGCGGGAGGTGGGGAGGGAGCGTCGCCATGGGAGGAAAACTCTGGGCCAGCCGTGCTGGGCGGGAAGGAAGGCATGATGCATTCCGTGGGCCCCAGAGACAGAGGAGTGGAGCCAGCCAGCCTGGGAGAAGCCACTGGCCCGCCAGGCTGCTCTGCTGTGTGCAGCAGACCCGCTGCGGGTCCCTTCCGGCCCGCTGAAAATCCCTGGGGGCTCCCATTGCGGTGAGGCTGGGGCGGGCACGCGGGCAGGCGCTGCCTCCTCTGCCCTCTACTTACAGTTCAGGTGGGATCCCCTACAAAGGAAAAGGTTAGACAAGGAGGCACCCAGCGCCGCTCAGCCTCACCCCAACGGGACCGTGCCCCGTGGGTCCCCAGCACCCCAGGCTCATCGCTCTGCCACTGTCCCACCGGTGGACGGAGGAGCAGCCAAGCGATGTGTCTGCCGGTGCACCCCAACCTCCCATCCGTACCAGGGCCCGGAAAAGGGCTCTGTGGTCCCTTTCTTGCCGGAGCATCTTCCCAGGGAGAGGCAGAGAGTGTTCCTCCCAGCCGCAGCCCACGCCCACAACTAGCGCATGGACCTGGGGAGGGTGGGAAGCAGGGAGGAAGGACGAACTCGAACCAACTCAAGACAGAACCTGGCACTCGGCGCCTGTGGGGAGCACAAATCAGCTTGTCACTCTGTGGATCTGCGGTCAGAGAGTCGGATTCAGATTTAGCAATACAAGAGAGGAACCCGTGACGATGCCATGGAGGTGGAGGGGTGGGACCAGGAGGCGTGGAGGAGCAGGAGCACGCGAGACAGAGATGGCAGCTGAGGGCAAGAGGGCAAGCTGCGTGGCCAGAGAAAGCTTTCCACAAACAGACAGCATGCTGCAGGGTCCACAACCACATGCTTCAAACACAACACCCAGGTGAGACCAACCACTGCTGGGGAGGGGTGGAGTGACCCCCCCTTCGCTCTCCTGCGGTCACCCCAGTGGGGACTCACCATCCTCTGTGGGGATGTAGATGTTGAGGTACAGACAGTCCTCGTTGGGGTCCTGGATGTACGTGGCCACGATATCCAAATTGGAGGTAAACCAGATGGGCAGCATGATCTCAGGAACAGCGTTGTGGATGTTCTGGGGGCAGACTGGTGAGAAGTGGGTAGCGTTCCTGATGCCTGACCAGGATGGTGGTGGCTCGGGGGGCATGAATCTCTTCTCCCCAGTGGGGGGAGCAGCGTAGGGAACCCCCAGGTACTGGTCCACAGGCCCCAGGATCTCACTGGGCAACGGCACGCGCACCCCTCTTAACTTCCCATAGTGCGTGTTGACAGTGGGCGAGTAGACCTGGCCCTCCATCTGCACAACCATCGAGGCAAAGCTCAGGACCCAGAGGGTGAGACGCAGGTCCCAGCTGGCCACCAGCTCAGGCACTTGGAGAACAGGGGGGAAGAGAGGGCTTCTCCAGAGTATCAGCCACATTGTCCGGGAGAAACAGCACCAACATCCAGGCCTGAAGCTCCTGGGGCGAGGTCTCAGAGCAACCCCATCACACCAAGCCTCCAATTTGCCCACCAGGAACAGATGGAGCAGAAGAGACAGGAGTCAGGAGTGCGCAGCCCAGCCACACCTTCTGCTGGGTGAGTCGGGAGCACGGACGCAGAGAGATGTGGCACCAGTTCCTCACAGCCTCCCAGCTGCCTGCTGCTGCCTGCCTGCCAGTGGCCCAGCCCGGAGGTGACTGCTGATACTGTGGAGAGATGGAGGGAATTAACAGCAGACTTGCTGTGGGAAGAGTAGAAGACCTGCAGTGCAAAAGGAGACAGGATCCCTGGCTGAGCCTCCCACCCATGGGTGCTCATTGGCTCTGCCACCACTCGGGCAGGTGGCTCTGGGAGCAGGCAAAAGCGGGCAGCACAAGCAGAGTATGTGCAGAAACACAGACTATCTGCCCGTGCCTGCGGAGCCTGTCCTCAGCACTCAGAGAGTAACTAGATTATGGGTGCCAAGATAAGCAGACAGCGCTATGTCCCTCCCCATAAGGAGCCTGTTGGGCACCACCAGTGCTGAGCACAGCTCCTGCACAAGACCCCACTGGCACCTCTCCTTTCCTGGCTCAGCCGGAGCTGCCCGTGTTCCCACACCATGCAGCCCGTGCTCCTCGCCTGGGCTTCATCCCAGCACTGCTCCCCTGTTTGGGTGCCACCGCCCCACCTCATACATCAGCAAACCAGACCCACACGTCCTAGCCAGGCACCCATCTCGCCCACTAACACAGACCCCATCAGCTTTCCCCCTCCACTGGCCAAAACAATGAGACCCTAGGCAGGACCCGGGTGCTGAGTGGGCAGGATGGGAACGGCCAGAGCTCTTGTGGGCATCTGCCCTCCCTCCCCCCCTCTCCCTGCCCCGGCAAGCCCGGGAAGGCAGAGCTCAGCTCCCACGTCCCCGCCCGGGCTGGCAGCATCAGGAGGAGCAGCTGTGGCAGCCCCCGTGGGGCCCGCGGGGAAGGGAGGGCACTGCAGATGGGGACCCGCGGATGTGTGTCAGCGAGCAGCGCTCCTGTGCCAGGGAGCCCTCGCTGGAGGCTGTGTGGATTCTCAGCGCTCTGCCCTTCACCTTCCCGCACCGCCTGTCGCATTTAGGGCTTATGTAAGTGCCCCCCGCCTCGGCTCCCCCCGCCAGCACCGCCGCTCCCGGGGGACCCGGGCACGGGGAGCCGCGGGGGCGCCCGCCCGGTGCCTCCCTCAGCCCGGCCGGGCGGGCACAGCATCAGCCGCCGGCCGGCTCCGCTCCTCGGCAGGAGATCTGCAGCCGGGTCCCCGCTAAAAGGCGGTGGTGGCTCAGAGGATGCTCGCTCAGAGGATGCTCGCTAGTCCTGTCTCAGCCACATGTCCTCGCCCCGGGAGAGACGGCAGCGGTGGTGAGGCACCTCCGTTTTGCCCCAGGGCATCCTTACGTGCCCACCCGGTATATCGCTCCCAAGCTCAGAGGGGAGCAGAGTTGCCTTGAAATTATTGGAGCACAAAATAAGGGCTGTATGCAGATGGGAGTTTGCAGCTCTGGTGGAGGTTCAGTTGGGCAGGGATTCCACAAATAGACAACACCTCATCCAATGAGGAAAATCTGCAGGAAAAAAAACCACCACCACCACCAAAAAAAAAACCCAAACCCCTCTAGACAGACAAACAGAAACACACAAAAAAACTCCCCACCCAAACAAAATGCATGAAAAAAACCCCACAGAGGGTGTCTCAAATCTGTACTGCACATGTGCAGGCAACAATGCTGGTCATTAAGGAAATGGGCCCATGCTGTGCCTGCCCTCCTGATATGCCCAGAGAACTTGGCAGGCTCAGAAATCAGGGTAACACAGTAAATAGAAACATCCCAGAAAATCATGTTACTGCACTCAGCCCACCCAAATAGTGAGGCCTCGCAGGGCTGGGCATGCAGGCACCTCTCCAGAGCCTGCCAAGGGAATGCAGGTAATGCCAGACAAGAAGGGCATTGCTCTGTACATCACCTCCCTTCACCTCCTCCTGCCCCACCAGGCAGTGACAGAAACGTGCCCAACAGGAGCACGACACTGCTGCGTTATCCCCCAAACACATGCCAATGCCTAAGAAATAAAAGCTGTGTAAAGGGCCAGAAAAGCAACTGAGGCACCCAGAGACCCCAAGCTCAGCTCTGCCCACCACTGCTGGAGCTGCCTCTGCAGCACAGTGTCTTGGCTGCCCTGTTCTGCCGGCAGCTCTGGAAGAAAACCATCAGTCATCTCATATTCCTTGCCGCAATGCTCCTCCTTCAGCAGAGAACTGACCTTTGCCTAACAGCGACATCCCAGGGGTGCAATGCTGGCCTGGGACCCCCCAAAGCTGTATTCCCAAGCAGGATCTCAGAGGTGCTTCAGACCCACTGCTCTGCCTGACATTGCTGGAAGGCAAACTGCCCAGTGCAAATCTTCTGCTCAGGTTCCTTCAGGTACCGTAGGTTGGGATAAAGCTAATTATTAATGACTGTCATATCTAATTTGTATGGCTGGAAGCTACAGGCAGCTTCCAGTCTTTATGACAGTGCATACAGTGCTCCCTGCAGAGCCATTTCAACTGATCCATCATCATTTTCTGTCTGCAGGCACACCACAGCCCTGCCAGCGGTGGTTTGCCAGCTGATTTCCCAACTCCAGATCTTCCTCATGGCTGGAGCCACAAGCTGCCATGGGCACTGCTGCTCCACCAACTCCTCCAGGCAAGCAATTCCATGGCACCAGGCAGTGCCACTACACAGCTGCCCAGCTGGGCTGCACACACCAGTCACAGGGCTGAATTCACAGCCCACTTTGCATCTGTGGAGCTTCCGCATGCCCACTGCAACCATCCTGTCCTGACACAATGAGGAATCTCTTTCTACAGAACACAGCCAAAAAACAGCTTCTTGCTACAGCTCCTCAGAATTATGTTACGATGGTATTCCTTTGGGTTTTTGTTTAATCCTCATCCAGCTCTGAAAAAACATGGAAATCTGAAGACAAAAACACATAAGCTAAGATAGAATTAAGTACACATTCTTAACTTGAACAAAACGATGCTATAGGACTTAAAACTGTCTCCAATTATGAGTTTTACAAAGCACGAGGCACAGAGGTGAGTTGCGTTAGCGATAGCCAAATATGCCCAGATATGGAGATGCATAGTCAAGGCCCAGCAGCCCTAATGTTACCCTGGAGGGCCACAATGCCTTAACACTCAAATACAGCTCACGGTATTTTAACATTTGTAATTCCACATTTGGTTCCACCATTTTTTAAAGACTCTGCCTCCATCTGCCCATGTCCCTGCAGCACAGAATAAAGGCACCCAAACAATCTCAATGACATGCTTCTAAGCTTTCCTATGTTTGGATTTTTTTCAATTACAAACCCAAAAAACTATGCAAACCCTATATCTGAAATTCCCTGGGTTTCAAATGCCTGATTTGGGATAATTACAATACCCCGGTAACACATCTTATACCATCATATTGCTGTTCTGTGCTCTGTGCTTTCTGGTGTAACTCCATGTTAACATAACATTTAGGATGGGAATTTAGCCTTAATTTAATGCTGAGAGACTGCCATAAAAACCCAAGCTTAATCCCTTTCACTGTGGATTGCTGCATGTGCCTTGCCTTGCTGCCTGCTGCCTCAACAGCTCTCAAGTTTCTCCTTGGTCTTTCAAAGCATGCAAAATAACTGAGAGACCCGAGAAAGGACATTTCGTTCAGGGAAGCAATTCCCTTCACAACCCATGGGAGGTGGGAGCAAAACTTTCCCAGTTTTGCTGCCTACAGTGCTCTCACTCTTCCCTCCAGCAGGGATGCCAAACGTGTCCCCCAGCGATGATGGGCTGCTGCCTGCCTGCAGCCCCGCGCCAGGAGCCGTGCCTGCCAACTAGCAGTGAAACCGGGCTGGGCTGGGCAGGCACAGCCAAACTGGGAATGCTCAGACAAGCACGCAGTGAGAAACTGGAGGATAAAGACACCGCAGGCATCCCAGGTCGCTCTGCCAGGCCACTGGTGGGTGAGCAGAGGAAGTGAGGCTGCTAGCTGTTGGGGATGCTATTCATGTGCTTTGGAAAACAAATGCTCTATAGGTATTTCCACGGCCACACTGTCTGCCAGACGGCTTCCTCCTCAACAAAGAGACGCTCTCCATGGAAACCTGGGCGGGTGGGATCCTCTGGAAGCCTCTCTCACAGATGCATATTCAGGCATCTCAACACCAGCCAGACAAGCCGGATCCACACCTCCTCTGGCAGACGGCCGAGGAGATGTGAGCAGACAGCCTGCTCTCATATTGGACCCTTCAGCGGGGCCCGGCCTCCTGCCCTGGAGCACCAACCCCAAGCTCATCACAGTGATGCTGTGGCTCTGTGTCCCATGAGGTTCAGAGCCAGGGCAAATGGAGACCTCAAAGCACCCAGCTGGCACGGATGGATGATCTCCTTCCAACAGCAAGCAGACAGGATGTCCCACTGCACCCTCCAGCCATTGTGCCTTGTGCAGCTCTGCTCACCATTTGACCCCATTGTACTTTGCTGAGGGTCAGCCCACACACCCCAGAACAAACATACACCCAGCAAGAAGCACGAGGAACCTCTGCCTTCTCTTCTCCAGGTGAGCTCCAAACCTTTCCACCAGTCTGTGCTCCAGGAGCTCAGGCTGGTGCTCAGCTCTCAGCCAGCAGCATCTGCCAGACCCATGCCCTGCCTGGGATCTTCTCTCCTGCACTGGGCAGTAATCCCAGCTCTCATCCAGTCCCATCCCTTCTGGCCTACAACACTGCAGGAACCCCATAGGAAACCCTGGGGAGTACAGAAGCTGCAGCACAATTGGACTCATGTCCTTGTGCCCTGGTGTCCCAGCAGCCCCTCAGAAGCATCCCTGTGCCTGCAGGTCTCATCTCAGGTTACCCATCCATGCCACAGGCAGATGTTTCCTGGTCCCACAGCACTGTGGGGGCAGTTCCCACGTCCGTCACAGAGCTGGTGAACAGTGATAGATGGCTCACAATTACACTGAAAGGGACATGTAGGGTTTCAAAAAGGTCTGCCCTGCTGCTGTTGCTGCTCTGCTTTTCCATGAATGACCTAAATGACAGAACAGAGTATGTTTCAAAATCTGCACTTGACACCCCAGCACTTTAGAGGCCAGGATGGGAATTTGACATGCTCCTGACAGACTGGAAAAAGGGCTGAGAGATGATGGGCAGGACTGTAAGTCATTGGGAGGTAAAAAATCACACAAACAGGCCACGGAAGAAAAGACAGCAGCAGTTCTGCCACAAGGGTCATGAGGGCACAGGTGAGTACAAACTGAACGTGAGCCAGCATATCATTGCCACAAAAAAAGGCTACTACAGGAGGATGTGTGAAAGGCCAGCTTACACATGAAGTAATTGCTCTCCTTTCAGCTCATAAAGACACACCAAGTAATTATACTGTTGTCCAGAGGACCAGTTCATTCCCCAAAAGATTTGGACTAACTGAAAGAGGCCATGGGAGACCAGCAAGATAACCAAAAAGCCTTAGAGAAAAGTCTGGAAGATTTGGATTAGTCTAGACAAGACAAGTCACAGGGCACAGTTTTATAACATGCAAAGGCCACTGCAAAAAAGTTCAGAACACTCTGCCCTTTTGTGCTAGGTAGGAGACACATTCATATTAAGAAAGGAAAGTTAAGTGTACACCACGAAAAGTTAAAGCACTCCATGACTATCTGCAAAGGGTGCCACATGGCAGATGGATGGACCAAGTGACCCCCTGCAGCCCCTCCAGCCCAGTCTCCCACACTTCTCATTACCCTGGCTGGCAGCTCTGCCCCTGCCCTCATTCATTCAGCATTTGTCACCATCTGGGTGTACACAGCCACCTTGGCCAAGAACCTGTGAGCATTCAGGGTGCTCTGAACAGAGCAGAGCACTTAGGAGGCTTCCCAGCACCATGGAGACCAAACCACTTGTTTCCATGCTGCAGAGGCCTCTCCCAGAGTCCAGTGTTCCCCACCTCACTCTCCTCCTGAGGCACATCTGCAGTCTCCCAATATCGAGGCACCACAGTCACTATCGGGAAAGAAGGAAAACAGTTACAAACCTCACCCTCATTTGTGTCAAGTGCAAGATACATCCCTGTGCCCTGCCTTTCCTAGCTCCTACCCACAGTACCACCAATATTTAAAGCAAGCTGAACGTCAGAAGCCTATGAGACACTCCGCTGCACATCCTTTGCCCTGGGGAGAGGATGAGGGACCACGTGAGAAGTGTCAGTTAAGCTCCTCAACGCTGCAAGAACATATGTGGGACAGAAGCTCTTTGACAACTCCCAGACACATGCCAAGATCCTCGAGAGCTTCCATTCATAACAGAAGAATGTTACTCAAAATCCCTAGAAACCGACAACTTCAAGAGCCACTTTTGCTGCGGTGCCAAAGACCTCCCGCTGCAATATGGCCTGTCACCATTTGCTCCATGGCCTTTAACGGATTCTTCATGAAGGAGCCAAGCCCACCTTGGGAAGGACACCAGGGGCAAAGCACACTTCTCTCTTGCCAGCATTTTAGCCTTTCCAGACATTTTTGGTGTTGAATGCCATCACACTGTTCGATGCCTGGCTCCAGAAGACACGGTACCCAGCAGGTGAGACAGCCTGGATAATTGCCAACTCTTGTTTAGCATCAAGAGCTCCAAAAATGCAGGAGGTTTCTCAGTGTCGCTGAGCTGTGACTGGTGATGCTGCTGAAGGACAGCCAGTGAGCACTGCAGCAGGGACAGCGTTGGGGTCAGCACCCAATACTGCTGATGCAAGAAGAGGGTGACCACTATAGAGGATCCAAGGACAACTGTGCTTGAAAGCCTGGATTCTTTTGGAGTGGGCTACATGCTCACCTTGAGTTAGTCTAGATTTTGACTGACCTTCCCACTCACTGCTTCCCAGGAGCCTGGTGGAAAGCTGAGACAGGGCCACGTGGCACAGCCAGCAGCTGCTGTGTGAGCAGAAGGCTCTGCCAGGACAGGAAGAGGACAGTGGCAGCAGCCTCTCGGTGGACTGGCGGGTTCCCACATGGCTCAGGAATAGCTGCTGGAAGCAGGCTATTTATTGCCACGTTCTGGATCGAAATAATCTGGATTATCTCACATTATGGCTCTCCTGACCCCAGCATGAAGACACAGTGGCAGTTTCTCTCTCCCTCACCTTGCTGTTTGTAGTTTCAACTCGCCTGCAGGGGCAGAGGTTAACGAGAGGCCCCGTCCGAACCCAGCTGAACCCACACTTGCTCCCCAGCCCGGACCGAGGGAAACGCCCGACTCAGCCCGGAGGATCTCAGAGCCCCGGGACTCCCTGCGACCGGCAACATCTGGATGTGGCATGGCTCTGTCCCGGCCAGGAGGGACGGCGGGGCGGAACGGGTTTGGTTCCCGGAGCCCCGAGCGAGGCTGAGGCTTCCCCGCACCCCGCGGGAGCTGTCCCGTCAGCACCGCCCGGGACCGGCCCGCCCGGCACCCGGGCAAACCGCGAACCGATCTCCGGGACCAGCCGAGGGGCGACCTCGAGCCCCTCGGCAGCTTCCTCAGGAGAGAAGTGGAGAGGGAGGCGCTGAGCTCTTTTCCCTGGTATCCAGCGATAGGACATGAGGGAACGGTTCAAAGCTGTGCCAGGGGAGGTTTACAGCGAGAATTAGGAAGCATTTGTTTAGCCAGAGGGTGGTCAAACACTGGAACAGCCTTCCTAGAGAGGTGGTCGATGCCTCAAGGCTGTCAGTGTTTACGGCATTTGGACAACGCCCTTAACCGCATACCTTAATTTTAGGTCAGCCCTGAATGGGCCAGGTAGTTGGACTGGATGACCGTTGTAGGTACCTTCCAACTGAAATCCTATTCTATTCTATTCTATTCTATTCTATTCTATTCTATTCTATTCTATTCTATTCTATTCTATTCTATTCTATTCAGTACTTCACAAATAAATGTCAGAATTACTCCACCTCTGGCTTTGTGCAGGCAGGTGACTGACAACGCAAAAGTGCATCCACAGAACACTGGAATTTCCAGACGAGTACTCAGGAGAGAGCTGACAGACAATCTGCTTTCAGCAAACCCTTGGCACCAGCACAAAGTTCATGCCAAGACAACTTGCTCACTCTCCCACACATGACAAACAAGCACCAGGCACCTACTCTAAGGCAATATAATCTCCCTCAAATCTGTGATCAACACTCCACAGCTAGCAGCCCAAGTGCAAATCTCACCCAGCGAAGAGAGAGCTGATTCCACCAGCAGCATTCCCCTCACTTCCTTCTCCAGCTTCAGGAAGCCACACACTGACATTATCCCACCTGCTCACCACCATCCCCCTCACATCTGCCAGAGTGATGCCTCCTGTGTCCTCTCCCAGATGACTGCCCTGGAAACTACCAGGCTAACAGGGGCCATTTTTAAAGTTCACATGGGTTCTCATGACTGAGCCATGCTGGGAGCAATTACATAAGCACGAGGCTCTTATCAATAAGCTTTTGAAAGTCTAAGTCCAAACACATTCATATTTGTTACGTGAGCAAAAGCAGGTTTGAAATCTGATAAAGAAAGGAGACTTTGGGTGACCAAAGAGGCTGGCTCAATGACACCCCTGTTTCTGAAATGCCTCAAAGAAAGAGGCAAGTATAAAACCCAGTTGCTGATGCAATGCCTTTCTTCCCCAAAACTTTCTCATACCCCAGCCTCTCAAGCTCCTTTGTGGGCACCCAGCCATGCAAAGGACATGAAGCTCTCACATCCAATGGGCCATGGGCAATTTGCACAAAGTTCTGTCCTACCCATACCACCACCTGTGCTAAGAACAGCTCAAGACATCTCACACAAGCTCCAAGGGTAGCTGAGAAAGCATCAGTGGCTGCAGGCAGGGTGAGTGTGTGCACAGCCAATGCTTTCCATGGACTAGCGTGGACTGGGGGAGGCTCTAAAAATGTAAGGAGGTGGGCTGGGCAGAGAGGAAACGACTGCAGCTTAAAATACATGGACTTCCTGTGACTAGGGAGGGTGGGCAACAAAACCCAAGAGGGTTCTGAATGGGAACAGTTACACCCGAAATAAGTTGTCAATGTTTCACTTTACTGACTCAAAGCAGGAAGCCAAAACCACTTAATCAAGGGTTGAAATCCAGATGGTGGCTTTGGAGCCTCTGGTTTGAGCAGCAAAGCCAGTAAAGGATTGTTTCTTTTACCAATTTCTGCCCCAACCACCTATTTCTGCCTAGCATGACAGCACTTTTTATCAGCGCAGAAAGGATTTGCAGGGCAGAATTGTAAAACAGGTCATGGAAGTAATCTGGGCTAAAGGTAATAAAACCCAGGACAAAGAACAAAGATGAAGAAAATAGCTGTAGACAAGCAGGAACTAACTTTTACACAGAAGCTGAAACATGACAATAAGTTTTCCTGTGCAGAGACAAGGTTACAAGTTACATCTGGCAGTGTACAAGCACCATCTTTTTGCACCACGTGGTACCACCTTGTCTTGTACCATGAGACACCAAGCCTGTGGAGCAAGGTGGCTCTACGGGGACAGCACATCCCTGTGAAAGGGGGGGGTGTGGGCCATCCTGACAGCCACCCCTCTAGGGTCACAATGCAGGCAGCAAAGCCATGTGTGTTCCCTCACTGTGCAAGAAAGCCCAGGCATTGCAGTTCAGCACTAAATTGTTTCCTCACTGCAGGAACTTTGCTCAGGAAAGTTGTCCCAGGAGATGTTTGAGCTCACTGTCCACAGCACCTCCACCTTGTTACGATAGTTGCTACTGCCAGGTGAAACACCAGACAGGCTCTGCACAGAGCTCAGAGCCTGGGATGCAGGACTGTGCTACCCCATGTTCCCCAGTTTCCCACAGCTGGGAGAGCTGCAGGACCTGTCCTGTGCCAGAGAGATGCCCCAGCTGAACTCCAGCCCATCGTCCTACTGGGAGAGGTGAGTGCCCCAGCACATCCCACCGGACTCAAGATGCTGAGTTTTATGCGAGGGCAAGTGGCCCTGACCAAAGACCAGATGTGATTTTTCTGACCATATTGCAAATGCCCCTTTGAGCCTAATGGCATCAGCAGTGACCCGCTGCTCCATGACACTGCAGCTTGCCTGGGGGCACAATTAGTCCCAGCTCTGCCGTGGCTGGCCTGGGAGACCACTCTCCCCTCCTCACAGCACCGGTCTCTTCATGTACAACAGAGAGCTGCTCTCTGCAAAGCAGGGAGGGGATACCCAGACCTGGACTGGGGCGGGAGACGGGAGCAGTGACCACCGGTAGCAATGCACAGGTAGGACAGAGCACAGCGCAAGCTGCATTTGCTAATGCTGTAATGCACATTCCCTCTGCTGCCACGAGCGAGCAGGTTTCACCGGAAACCTCAGAAAGATCCAGATGTGGGGGTGGGAAAATCCCATTGTTGCTGGAAGCACCATGGACTCCTCCATCCACACCACCACCCTGCGAGCTGCTGGAGGCACAGAGCGCCAGCTCCCTTTCCCTGCCATCTGCACCGCTCTCCTCGTCCCCGCAGGGCAGGGGACACCGTCCCAGGGCAGCACCTCTTGGCAGGGCTCCTGCGGGAGCCGGGACCGCACACCCAGAGCCAACATGACACAGCGTCAAGCAGCCACATCCTGCAGCAGCCACCGCTCCTCCAGGGTGACGTCAGCCTCCGCAAGAGCTGGCAGGCAGGACATGCTGTGCATGCCGGCCGCGCTGCTCCCAGACACCGCCTGGCTCCGGCACACACTGTGGCCTGTGTTCCTCACCAGCCGCGACTCATCTACAAATTGAATTTCACACTTGCACGCTCCAGAATAAGGCACAGGTGCTGGAGGAGCCACCCTCCCCCTGCACATCTGCCTTCCCCTCGCCCCACCCCGCTGCTGAGCGCCGGGATAATGGCTGGCGGCTGGAGGAGCTCCTGGGCAAAGCCCCGACAGGCGCAGGCGGCAGCGGCTCACGGCGGAGCTGCCGCCCTCGGGGCGACATCAGGGCAAGGGGAGCCCTGGGGCCCCTGGCACAAGGGCCACCCACGTGTGCTGCTGGCACGACACGGCGTCCAAAACCTCCCATCTGCAGCTGAATAAGATAAAAGCCCATCCCAGAGTTACTGGTTTCCCCAGAAACCCTACAGGCTTTCCCAGGAATTCTGGAAATGCACAGATTTGGTATGTGCTCCTGTAAGCAACCTCGAGAGTTGATAGAGTTGTCACAGCCAGAGACCACCATTAGCACAAGTTGTGTGCACAGCTGGCAGCCCAGACAGATGTGTGTCAGGCACCTCAGAAGGCCCTCAAGACAGCCCAAGTGTAGGGTGCAGCCCATGGCACAGCCCAAGCCCTCGACAGCCTCCACCCAACTAAAAGGAGCACCTTCCTTAAGCAGAGGAGCTTGCCCTGACCAAGGCCCTCAGCTGCTCATGTTCCCAAACCAAAACCAAAGCTGGCGTGACTAAGCAGACCATGGAAGCAACCTGGACTGGAGAGTCAGCCTGCAGCCACGGCAGCTCCACAACGTCTTCCTCGTGCAGCCAGGGCTCACTAGGGACTGTAGGTCAGGCAAGCCAGCAGCTAGAAAGGAAACCCATTCAAATTTAATCCAAAATGTATTTTCTATTTTCCCTTGTAAATTTATCCTCCCATATTTTCTATCTTCAAACACAAAAAAAGCAGAAAGCCTAAAACCTCTGGCAAAAAATCCTTTAATGTGTTTTACTGCAAATACCACCTCGTGTTAAGAAATAAGCTGGACCAGAGCAAATCAGGCAGCCTGGGGATGATGCTCTGTCTCTCTAGAGGGAGCAGACCAGAATGAAGCAGGACATACAGGCATGCTGCAAGGACCAGCAGTGCCAAGGAAAGTCAAGTTCAAGTGCCAAGACAGCTCTCATGCTCCCTGCTGCTCCTCAGAGCTCCCTGAGCACAGCTCTGCCTCAGCAGATGCCCACTTGCAAGCATCGCTCCTGGCAGACACAGGAGGAGGTTTTTGTTACAAAGAGTGGGCAACCAATTGGCTCCTCTTAAAGCCCTGAGCATCAAAGTGCAGCAGCTCCCTGCCCAAATCTGCAACCTCAGATTCCCATCCAGAGACCCCAGTGACAACAGAGACCGAAAAAAGATAAGAAGACAGAAAGAGAGATCGTTTCTCTCTTGAGGCACAGGACAGCTGCTATCCAAGGGAGATTTCGGTTTGTGGTTTCAATGACACCCTTGTGCTAGCTGGACACTTCCCTCAGTCCTCCTGGAATTCATAAGGATGAGAAATAGCATCCTCTTCATGAGTAACAACCTCACTTGACCTCATCCTGCTGCCTGCCAATCAAAACCCACTGGGGACTGCTGGATCCCCAGCTCATCCCTGCATCCTTCTCTCCAAGTCCACTTCTCCCACAAGAAGCTAACGGCTCCCAAGCCAAGGCTCTCATCTCCCTGTTGTCCTTTTATGTCTCTGGACTGCTCAGGAGCTGGGAAAGAGCCTTTTGGCATCCCACATACACCAAGGTAAGGCTGAACTGGACCCTCACTGGTAGCAGGACGTGAGTCTTTTCTCATTTGAGGATAAAACCAGGAACAAAACTGACACTGATGTTTCCTGATGTGTATGAGAACAGGCAGAGACACGAGACTGGAGGAGGGGGAGATGAAGATCAGATCCCTGGTGATCCCACAGTGCCTATCACGTGCAGCAAGTACCAGGGAATTGGGACAACTCTAAGATGAGACTCCAGCTCTGCTGCCAGGTGTCCCTGTGCCCAGGGAACAGAGGGAAGCAGAGATGTCAGGGAGCACAGCAGGAAGGGATATTGCCATTCACTTTCAAACCAACCAAATTAGTACCTGATCAGTAGAAAAAAGCCTGTCAGAGCTCTCTAGCAAAGGGTCCTGCGAAGCCAAGACTTGGTGCTTGGCACAGGTCCTGTATCTCCCACCAGGTGCACCTCCATCATGTAGGGAAAGCATCCCACGCTCTCTGTGAGGAAGTAGGACTGAGCATGCATCTGTCACCCTGTGCCAAGCTAAGCAGCATAGAACCGGATGGGGATAAACCCACCCTTCTTTACCAAAGCCCAGCGCTCCCTCCTGGCTCCACACTCTCCGGTGGGCACAATGTTATGAAAATAACAGAGCAGACCAGAGGTCTACCTTGCTCTGTGTACTTGCAAGCAGTTAGAAGCACAAGCAATTCATAGCTTGGGAGCTGCCCAAGTAAGAGGTGGATCTCAGTTTATTTATTGGTTCTGGGGGAACCTCTTGTCCTTCTTGAAATCATCCCATTTCTCCTGAAACTAATGCAAGGTTTTGCTGTTCATGACACCTTGTCCTGAGGACTTGTGTGATTTGATAACACATCTGCAAGAGGCAATGACCCTCCTCCTGTTTGGTACCTCCTGATAGCTTAATTTGATGTGACCTTGTGCTTGTATGGAAATAAACAATGAACAGTTAACCTCTATCACTTCTCTCTTGGCCTCCTGTGGACATATCTTATCCATCTTATCCATATCTTATCCAGTCTGAAGAACCCTGCCTTATTTAGCCATTTTTTTTTTCAGAGAGGCCATCAGACCTCTGACCAGCTCTGCTGCAACTTCCAGCCATTTGACTCCACAATGATCTCAACACCCACACATCTCTCCTGAGCTCCCCCTGGGCAGCTCTAGAGACAGAGACACAGAGCAACCCCTGTCCCCTTCTCCTCCATCACTGTCCCGCGAGTCCTCAAGTTGCTCAGTGGTGCCTGGAGTTATGTGAGGGCAGAGGAAAAACACGAATATGGTTGGATGCACACAGTCCCCTTCACAACTCCCTTAGCAGTGGGTGCCAGCACCAGGTCACATACAGGGCCACCTCCATGGTGAGTGCCACACAGACATTTTGGCCATGCTACAGACTTGGGCTTCTTCTCCCACTGCTTTAGAGCAGCATCTAACAACTGCGTGACGAAGACCAGGTCCCCGCAGGCCCTGATCACCACAAAAGAGCATTCTCAGCAGTTGCCTCCCCAAGCCCATCTCAAAAGCCTCCTGATCAAACTTTTCTCAGCCATCCTTGCCCTTAGCAGCCCAGGCCCAGACCCAAAAAAAGGCTCGTGCACTGTACAAGCCCCGTAACATGCTCTCTCTGCAACCTTTCCCAAACTTTGCCACCTGCTCTGCTGGCAGGGCCAGAGCATCTGGCCACCAGGCAAAGTTTCAGCTCTGCTTGCCAGGCACCTTACAGGATATGCTCGCACTGAGATGCAGTTTGAAAATAACAGATGTTACTCCACTGTTCTGCATTTTGCAGTGTCAGGAACAAGGCTTCTTTACCAACAATCCTCCGAGCTCCTTGCCAAGGCAGTCTCATCCCAAACAGCACTCCCCAGCACAAAATCTTGCTCACAGACAGCCCCTGCCACGTGCCGTCCCTGCTGCCAGGCAGACAACATGGCAAAAGGAATATATTGCAAGAGCAGAGTTTCCCCACACAACTTCGAGACTTAGCAAGAACACAGGATTCATCATAGACTGCAATAGCACATGACTACTGAGCCCAGACAAGCCTCGAAACTGAGTATAACCTCTCATCCAGGGAAAACTTCCAGGAGCTACACAAACCAGACAGGACCCAGCAGCTGCAGCCAGAAGCACCCATGTCTTTCCATTGCTCCCTCTTCATCCCCATTTCCTCTCAGTCAGACTCGCTCCAGGGTCTGAATGATGTGGGTTCAAACTGGCAGCTCTGGCAATTGCAGGACCATTTATTCATTCCCCTCACACCCACAGCAGAATCCTGCTGAGGCCAGCAGCACACAGTGCTGGTCACAGCCTCCTCCCTGCCCCCAGCTCCAGGGAATATCACGGTAGGAGACCACCGGAGCATTCAGTGCCCCATCCAGCACCACTCAGCTCAGCTCAGTCCTCAGACGCAGCTCTCCTCGAGTGCCCTGGTACCAGGATCCAACCTGCCTCCTCCTGCTGACTGTGCTGTGCCCTGTGCTGGCTGCGACCACCTCCCCTCGTGGCTCTCCACCCAGGAGCCACAGTGCCCTTGGCTGCCTTTCAAAGCATTGTCAGTGGCAGCCAATAACCACAGACCACCAGGGAGGAATCTCTCTCTGGGATCCCACAGGGAGCCGATAACTGCCATCCCAGCAGCACTGGAAGTTCTGAGGACGGAGCCAAGCTGTCCCTGCCCCATCCTTCTGCCCCTGGTGCACAGCCCCAGGATGGCAGATACACAGCCCCTCTGTGCTCTGCTCTGAGATTCCACAGGTTCCTCTGCAGCTCCATGACCTGTTGCACAGACACACACTCCATGTCCCCATCCCCACCATTTCCCACCATCCTTCCACACTCCTATTGTTACTGGATCCCTCCAGCCGCCACCAGTGCAACCTGGACACTTCCACACTGCTCTAAGGCCACAGCTGCTCCTGGTCAGCCAAGAGAGCTTCCTTTCTCCCTTGCCTGCTGCAAAGAAATAGCTTCTAGAAGGAAGGATATATGAAGATGGCAGCAAATGGCTTGGGAGGCAGCAGAATCACTGTGGCTGGAGTAGGTTAGGAGCTGGCTGAGCTGATGCTGTTTGGGAATTGTTCAGATGAAGCTTAGAGACTTGATGACCTCGAGGTCCCTTCCTTATCAACTGTCCTAAAACACCTCCTCCCTTGACACAAATGCCAACATGGATCTGCCAGAGGATTTTTGCAGTCATATCTCCTTGCTCTTGCTCACAGACTCAATGTGATCCTGATCAAAAGACACCTGGAATGAATCCCTGTCTGTGTTGGATGTGAGCACCCACAGCAGACCCCAAGGAGAGCCAGGACAGACACAGCCACCACATCTGGAGCCTCAGCACAGTGTTCTGCCAATTCTCACGCTGCCTTCTGAAGCTTTGGCAGGCCCCTGCCCCTGGGCATCCTGCACAGTAGCTCCACTCACGACTCCCAGGTTCTGGCTGCCCTCACCACCCTGCTCTCGAGCACCTTCACTCCAGCCCTTTGGGACAAAAGCCTCTACACGGGGTCTGGAAAAGAGACAGCCCCAGATGAAAAGTGGAGGGCAACCTCCTTGGCATGGATTCAACCTTCCTCTCCAACAAGGCTGCCCTAGATGCTCATTGCTGTTGAGTGTGGGCAGCTGGAGGCTGTGCAAGGCAGCACCAGGCAGACCCTGCCAAGATGGGCACTGCAGCTCCCATTTCCTCAGCACAGCACTGTGTAGGGCCCTCATGCCCATGTCTGAGGGCTGCCCTGCACCTTGGCAGCTCCTGTTTGTGCTCTGGAGGTTGAGAGCTGCATGTTTGCAGGTGTCCAACCAAACTCCACATCCTGACTGCACATGTAACCATGGCAACTGCACATGCGAGTGGCAAAGCCTCGAGCCCGGCTAACTGCAAATGCAAATGAAGCAAACACATGCACAGTGCTAAAAGTGTGACCTCTAAATGTCAGCCTTTAACCATTTTGCAGACACTAGCTCTGGTGCTGGTCACCGACAGCCTGCAGAGCAGGAAGAGATCTGGTTCAAGTGCGGACCTGTGAGTGCCCAGCCCTGAGCCAGGTGTTGGCATGGATGCTTGGGTGTGTGCACCCCTGGCACAGGCATTTCCCAGAGTTAAGAGTGACTCCTGCCTTGGCAACCAGCAGCTCCCTCTCTGAGGACACATCCACTCCATACACAGCTGGCAGATGCTCCCAATTCCACAGAGCACCCTGGTTTGCAGAGGAAGGAAGGTCCCACCAGGCTGACACAAAGCATGGCCAGCACAGGGGCTTGTGGGGAGCTAGCTCTGCCATCACCTGGGGCTGAGCCAGCACCAGCATCAGATGAGGCACTCTCAAAGGATGGAAGGAAAATCCCAGCCTTTCAGGGATGTCACGTCAGAGCCACCTCCCTCAGGGAGGTCTGTGGCCTTGGGAAGGGCTGCCAGTAGAGGCATAAGGAGATGTCACCATTTGGGACAGCGTGGTCCAGAAACTCACTAGCTGGATAAAGGCTTCAGGTCCCCCATCATTTCTCTCCCTTTGCTGCTGGTGGCACTGGCTGCAGACGGACCCCAGCACTGACCATCACCCACCACACTGATCCTGCTCTGTGGCTTCGAGCACGACAGAGTCAAGCTCAGGTGAACAGTGCCAACTCCAGCCACAGTGAGCATCACTGGAGCTTACCAGCAACCCCTGCATCCACCACCCCACTCAGGGATGGATGAATAGATGGATGAATGGACATCTGTCCAGCCGCCCTGCTCAGGGATGAACACAGTCAGCTGTTTGACAGCAAGCCTTCCTCCAACTCAGTCCCTGGCCCAAACGAGAAACAGGGAATGTCCTTTCACTCCAGGAGCCCAATGGCTAATGTCATCCCCCATGCTATGCCAAATAAACGGAGCCAAGGGGATCTCCTGCCTGCCCTTGACCCAGGGATGCTCACACCAGCAGCCTCATGCCTGTCAGCACCAGAAGCCTCTTTGCACCCCAAAAAACGCACTCCCCAGGACCTACACAAGTACCCCCAAGACATACAGCACACCACAGACACCCCACAGCCCCGGGGAGTAT
>VZTX01033978.1:0-13354 GCA_013400915.1 Pardalotus punctatus | reverse complement strand
GGCCCCGGCCCCCCCGCTCCGGCCCGGCCCCGGAACCCCGCACCGCCCCCGGGCCGCGGGGCCCGGCCGGCATCGCCCCGCGGGAGCGCTCCCCGAGAGCGATCCGTGAGATCTCGGGCGGAGGGAGGGAAGGAGCCCGCAATCCGTGTAAATGTCTCCGAGAGGGTGGTGCCGGGCTCTCTCCAGGGACAGGACGAGGAGCGGTGCCCATGAACTACAACACAAGAAGTTCCGCCTCAACACGAGGAGAACTTCTTTCATGGAGGGGGCACAACGCTGGAACAGCTGCCCGGGGGGGTGTGGAGTCTCCCTGTCTGGAGACATCCCAAGCCCACCTGGACGCGTTCCTGTGTCACCTGCTCCAGGTGACCCTGCCTTGCACTGGGTGATCTCCAGAGCTCCCTTCCAACCCTAACCATCCAGTGAGTCTATGCATGGCCATCTCTGTGACCCCACTGGGCTGTGCAGCCCAGGCTCGCAAGGAGATTGTGCCCAGTGAAACCCAAAAAGCTCCATGAAGGTCCAGTGTTTCATTTTTGTGACTATTATGGCACACAAGAAATAAATCCTTCATTCCCCAGGATGGATATGTTTGATCCGGGAAGGGACAAAATGTCCGTGTTTCCAGGTGAGCAGCACAGGGCAGGTACCCCATGGGGCCAGACATCTCCTCGGGGCCACGGTCAGAGCTGGTGACAACACAAACCACACGCGCTCACTCGCTGCGTCCTTACGGGGATCCAGGTACAACCAGGTGCATCGGTGCCAGCCTCCTTTGAGCTCCAGTTCCTTCCCAAAAGGAACCCTTATCAAAAGGAGCAGGAAGGCTGACACTGTCCACCCACCCCGATGGATTGTGTGGTAGAAATCATATAAAATCAGTGTATTGGCTCAGCTGTGGGGGCACTGAGAAGTAGATTTGAGACTTGCTTGTGTTCATTACAAAGCTTCTAGATAGCCATATCCCTACTCCAAACAGTTTGCTCTGAAAGTCGCGACGTTAAAATATTAAACGGGCAATTAATTTTGTGCAATGCTTAAATAAGAACTACGAGTAAACATTTCTGCAGGACTGAAATAAAAGAATTGCTGCTGGTTCTCTGCAGGGAGAAGAAAAACAGTCAGTGTTTATGTTTATTTTAAAATTGCAAAAAGTTGTTTACATTGTTTAAAAATTTTAACATTGACTTCTGAACCAGGGGTGGCATCCCTTTGGGGAGTTGGAGCTGGATGATCTTTAAGGTCTTTCCGTCTGAAACTGTTCTATAATTCTATGGTGTAGTAAACATCCTGAATTTAGTAACAGGATTTTAGGAATAGCCCACATATTTAAATCTTCCGCTGTGCTTTCTTGTCTCCTGGATATATTCTCTTCCTCTGTGTGCCATCAACACTTGCTCTGTAAAAATTAAATATAGCAACCACAAAACCTCTGCACCACCACTTTTAGAGGAAATAATTAGTTTGGAATTAGCTCTGGAATGATTCCTGAGGAACTTGGTACGTTTTCTTCTCACATTATCTGTGGCTTGGGAAACAAAAATGATGAGACAGTCTGTCTAAAAACCTTTGAAAAATACAGCGGTGTTTGATAAAATGCAGCTTATTAAACTCCTTTAAAATGGTGAATAATAGAAAGTAATATTTCAAGGGCTCTAATTTGACTAACAATGGGCTCACAGGTGCTTTTTCTGTCGTTTTCATCAAAAAACTCATAGAATCGTTCTTGAAGAAGACATGAGATGTGTATTTAAGTTGTCAAAGAAACCAGTTTGCCGACTTGCAGCCCCAAAAAGAGATTTATAGATCACAGTAGTGTTCTTTATGATATAGGAGACTGAATGTACAGGTTAAAAATGCTGCTGCAGTTTGCAGCAGAGGAGTGACAGGCTCCAGAAAGAATTTCATGGTATCTATTTACTTGCTGGAATTGCCTTTCAAGGAGACAAACCTTGAGGAAAAAAACTATGGCAGGATGAAACAAACCAAATATTCTTCTCGTGCTACCAGATCCAAATGCTTCCTCCTTTATTAATGACAGATTTCAATGAAGAGGGGCTGGGAGAATGGTGGTTTAAACAGTCTCCTGGGACATGAAAGGAGTCCTTCCATGAGGGAATTAGCATCAAAGTGAGACTCTGTGATGCAGCCACTCTGTACGAGCTCATTAAACTGATTAGCCCAGCTCACTATTGGTGACTTACCCCGGTGTGGCTCTGCATGGCAGGAAAGCATCGGGGCCATGGCTGGGTGTGGGTATTTGCTGCCACAGCTGGGAACATCTGCATCACTCCCACATGTGACAGGGAATAAATAGATTGCACAGTCGGGAGCTTGACTGTAGGATCACACAGGTGTTCTCATCCCCCATCCCAAGGCCTTTCCCCCTTCCAGAAGCTCGTATGTTCTCAGACTTTTAGCAGATCGTGCAGGTAAGAGAAGTCTCTGTAGGGATTGCTCAGAATTCCTAGACGTGGAGTGGGAGCTGTTGTGTCACACAGTCTAGAACAATGGCTGAAATTTCCATTTCTTTGGCTTTTTATGGAGTCTGGAAAGCACTGAGGAAGCCACAGAGGCAAACCCAACCTGCTCCACAAAGCCCTTTCCCAGGACAGCTTTACTCACTTCACGATGCCATTATTTAGGTGATGTTCTAAAGCTCTAAGCCAGATCATGGGGTGAGCTCCAGAGCCAATGGTCTTTCAAAAAAGAGAAAAAACAGCATGGGAAAGAGCCTATTTTCACCTGGATTTTTTGTATTTGCAATTCCCGATCTCAAACGAGTAATTTGGCTCTGATACTGCTCCAAGGCATTAAATCATGTGGCTACATTGCATCAACCAGAAGGGACCTGGATTGAATGCATCCTTTTGTCCTTAAAGAGTCCAGCTTGTGCTTGGGAAAATGTGTGGAGAATCCAGTGTTGAAAAGCCTGGAATTAATCGAGTGCTTGGCCATCCTCCCTTTGGGAACTTCTTGCTATCATTCTTCCTGAATCTTTGATAAGTTAAACCTTCATAAGAGATTTATTAAACTTCAGGCTCAAGAGTGACCGCAGGGAAACTCCACAGGTCCTTTCATTTTGTTGGAAAAGTGTATTACCAGTTTCCTGAGCAGCTCCTCAGGCAGTTCTGAGGCTTTGTCCCCTCAGTTTCACTCCAGGAATGTGTCTGACCATTCCAAAAGCCCTACTGAAGTCAAGATATGTTACATTTACTGCTTCATGTCTGTATGAGGCTCCTTAATCTGCCACAAAGGAAAGTTAGAGTGGTTTGATGTGATTTATTGCAAAATCCAAGTGGTTTCCACCAAAACATGTAAATCCTTCTTCTCCTGTCGATGCCATTGGATTTTCAGGGGTAGAAGTTGCCCTGAAAAGCAAGTCCTTGGTTTAGGTGTCTGCTCTTTCTCAGGTTTTCTGCTCAGTGGACACCCAAAATGAAAACAGTGATGCTCATTTTGCAGAAATATTCTAAAGGCACACTAAAGATTGGGAGCACGAGGATGTAATTAAAGATCCACTAAATCAGGAGGTTCCATGTGAAATGGTGATGGAGGAAGGATTACAGTGTGCAAACCTTAGGAAAAATGTTAATATGGAAAATTCTGTGCGGCATATTTTCTGCATCTAAAAGCACAGCCAGAATTAGAGGTCTTACAAGATTTACAAATTTTCTGCCTTCTTTGAACTTGGTTTTGCCATATTAATTAAAATGAGCTGTTAATCCTCAGCCAGTGCATAAACAAAGCTCCCATAAACGGAATCTGTAAATATGTCCTTTGTGCTGGTATGGAAAAAGCAGCTGGTGCTTATGGGAAAAAAATGGAAAAGAGCCTGGCTGGGTAGATGCTTTAAGGATTTGTTCCACTTTTTTACTTATTGGGATATTTTTAAGAAAATCAGGGACACTGTTTCCTTTCATTTTTATTGCCTTTGATAATTTTTCATCCACTGAGCAGGGAAAATTATGAACTTGAGGACTATATAAGAATGCAATGCCCCAAAAATTTTAAAAAAGAGGGAGATAATTATTGTATATTTATTTTCCATTAGTATTCTTAGCATAGAGAATTTTATAGTATAAAGGAAAAATTTAAATATTTTAAAAATAAAAATGAAAACAAAACCAGGCATGCGGAAGCAAAGAACCAGGGAGAGAGCCATCTTTTTAATTCTAAAGGATACAGTGTTCTAAAAGCAGAAGTGAAGACAAAAACTTTGGAATCAATTTTACAAATAAAATAGCAGTACAAAGCACCTCTTGGTCCTCAATAGCTCCACATTCCCACTGAAGAAGAAGGGTGAATATCTGGAAGATTCCAAGGAAATCCTTTGACCAATGGTAAACCACAAGCACTTCCTGAAAGGAAAGCATGGAACTACTCAAACAATATAAACCCCACCGGGAGCCCTTTGGGTGTCTTGCTAAAAACATGGTGTTCACAGGACCTCCCAAAGGTACAAGATCAGCTAAAAATGCCAGTTTTGGCACTGCCAGGTTTCAGCAAGGAAGGAAATCCATGGGGCAATTCCCATCCCTGCTTGCCTAATCCGTCCATCAGTTTGCAGGTGGGGTTTGAGTAGAAGGCAAAAAATTGCAGCCGTCACTGCAGAATCCTGAATCAGGTGAAGTGTCCTCCTTGGGAAGGAGCCATTGTCTTTTGTAGATAAAATATCCGACTTTGTTCAGTCCCAACACCACATTTGTTTTGCAACGAGGCTCTGTAAGTTTCGATCTTACCACAGGCTGCTATCGTTCATTAGGAAATGATCCTATTAAGAAATATGTTTACAAAGTAATCTTCCATCTTTGTCTTTGAGATAACAATAAAATTGAAGTATCCATGGTTTGATGCCAAATATCTTCCCCTTTATTGTAACCTTGTTTTCTTTCATCTTCAGAGGAATTTGTTTAAATGCAAATTATTTCTTTCATGAAAGAAGACAGCTTTTGTATTAATCACTATTTGCTTAAATAATTTCTTTTAATGAAGTCTTACTCGTGGTAGCACTACATTATTGTTTCCAACCTGTTTTACTTCCTCTACGTATCATCTTGTTTAATCTCAGCCCAGATGAAATGGAATGATGTGACATTAAAGGGAAGATTTTGTAAGAGGAGGGGAAGGTTATTTCCCAATCACTGTATCTATCTCCTGGTAATGGAGTTTGTGCTGCTGGGTTCCTAATGGATGCTTCTTCTGGAACAGCCACATCTAGGAAATGCCTTTAATCTCCTTTGAGGCGACACAAGATGACCAGTCTGCTCAGATACAGGTGTAGCCACTGTCACCAAGCTGTTATCAGGCAGAGCTGCTGGGATGAGGCACTTGGAGAGGATTTGGGGCAGAAATGGGATTGCCTCCTTTTAAATGCAAGGTAAGAGCGCAGGAGCTCAGGACAAGTGTCTTGGATTGTGTCAAAAGCCTTTTTAGTCCTGGCTGGCAATGGCTGACTTTTGGTGGGTGTTTCACGTTAGAGCACAGGAGTAACTCGCACACAAAGTGACCCCCCAGCTGTAATTCCAGCAGTCAGTATTTGAGGTGGTAGAAATGCTGTATTTATCACGTTTTAGTGCACCAGGGATGGGCTGTGCGATTTGAGTTTCCTCACAGTATCAAAGTGTTGCTGACCAGGGAATTCCCAGTTGAGAAACCTTAATTAATGTTACTCCTCAGTGTTTGTCTGTATCAGTAACTGACTTTTGGTCTCTTCATTTTCCAATGAAATATATATATATTTCATCTATTTAATTATAAAATAATAATATATTTTACACTCACATGGACATTTTGGTTCATTTTGCCCCCAGACTGACATGCTCTTACATTCTCTTCCCTACTCTTGTCCTTCTGAGCTCTTTTTTCTCCCAGCCCTGTAGCCCAGGACCCCCTTCCAACCTCCCTGAGCCCCCTCAGTCCTGGCTGTGACCCTGTTCCATGGGGAGCACCCACTCCTGGCTCCCTGGAAGCTGCTGCTTCCACTGTGCCGTAACACATCATATAAAAGAAAAAAAGCTTTTTGATATAACATGGGGGAAAAAATAGTAGCTGTGAGCAATGTATTTCAATAAAGCTCCGAAAGCAAAAGCAGCAGCGACCTGTCATGCTACGGAGCTGATGGATTTGCTCAGCAGCCCTAAATCACTGTGTTTATCTTGGATTCCCAGCTAATGAAAGGGTGCAGGGTGCTGCAAGCCATGGAGCTTAAGCTCCATTAACTAATCAATTTCTGGCTCTGGGAATTAAAAAAGTGGGGAGCGAAGCTGTGGTCACTTGCACAGTTTCAGAGGAGCGGTGCTCAAAGCAGGATTTCAACAGCCACGGGAAAACGGGGTAACAAAGGAGATGCCAGAAATCACTTTGTTTGCTGAGGGAAAAGAGGGCAGTGAAACAGGGCAACGAATGTCAAGGATGTGCTTTGGAAGTGCGAAGCATGGAAAGAAATAAATGGATAATTCCCAGTCGGATGTGGGAGGTCCAGCCCAGCGAGCAGCAGGAGAGAGATCCTTTGTGGGGCTTCAAAAAGGGGAGAGAAAGGTTCCTTTGTGCCATTGCACGAGCCTGGATGGTTCCCTGAGCTGCTGGGTGCACCTGCAGACACGGTGGGTGTTGTGCAGGTGACACCGCAGTCCGCAAAAGCAGCAGTGGCCATGCCCAGGTTAATTAGCTGTGCCCTTCAGCAAGGATTAGGAAAGATTTGAGAGCATCTAAAGCCAGGGAGGATTGAAGAAAAGCAAATAGCCCAACTTCATGGCAGAGTCTATTGCCAGGGATTCGACTTAATCGGGATCTGTGTCAGCCGCCTTGATAGGCCCCCTGTAAGTGGTTTATTTTAGGTAAACATTTGCAAATGAACTTTTTGTATTCGTGGCGTCATTTGGGAAAGGGGAAAAAAAAAGGAATATCTTACCAGCAGTGCTGGTGTCTGAACTCTACAGAAACATTTAGACCTTTCAAACTAAATGTCAAGTTGTTCCTATTGAGTCAAATTCTTGCAAATTTAAGCTAATTAACATAACCACTTTCCAAGTCAAAGCAGGCCCTTATGCTGTGCTTAAGTGGTTTAATACATGAATTCATTCTGATTGCCACAACCTGTCACGTTTGTGTCTGCAGGAAGAGAAGGGAAAGTTGTGAGTCCAAGGGTTTTTTACTCCAGGCGACAAAATTCTTTATGGACAATAAATGTAACTTCGCTATGATCATTTTTAATACAGAATGATATTATTTTCCTGAGCCAACTTAGGAACGTGATCCAGCTGAAATTTCTGGGACACAGAGAAGGGACACAACTGACTGGAAAGCAATATTCAAATAATCATGATTGGCTTTTAATCACAAGAGTGGCCCAACAGGCCCGAAAGGGTGATGAGCTGAATTCCAGGAAATGGAAGTTCAATTCTGTATTGCTTTCTAATGTCAATCCTCTTCCTGTCACATCTATGTGCTGGTGCAAGGCCATGAAAACTCACCTTGATTTTGTATCACTTTGTAGGTGCTGCGCTGGCAAAGCAGTGTTTGGAAATTGAGATTCAAATCAAGTAATATTTTAGAGCTATTAACTTGGTACAGCTAAAATTGTGCAAAGGGGAATGCTTATATTCAGCATTAAAAATTTATTTACCTGGGGGAGATTTTAGTGTCTAAGCCATACATTCGTGATAAATATAAGAATTTGAAAATGCTGTTTCAATAAACAGGGTTGCAGTCTGCAAGCAGCCACCCAAAACTGGAAAGATAAGAAAATGTGAGTCACAATTCCTGAAAAGTCTTGATTCTGGTGGCAATTTAACAGCAAAGTAATGAACTTTTGTGTTATAATATGTGTATTAGAATTCCAACCAGGATGATGCTCTACCAGAAAAGTTCATCAAAGATCTATTAACAAGCAGTGTACAAAGTTATTTGCAATAAATCAATATACTTAAAAATTAATCTTTTTTTTAATGTCGCTTTTTTCACAGCTAATGATACATATTTTTGTTTAAGTGTGAAAACATGTCATTTATAATTTTAGGGGGGAAAAGCTTTCAACAAAGTTTTCAGCCTAAGCTATTTTTAATCCTAACATTTTCTGTGGATAAGTAGAAATAAGAAAATGGATTGTGCTGTGAAAAGCCACTAAAACAGTTTTCCCCCCAGGAGATTATAAATATCTGCATATATGGGCAGAACGTTCAATTAACATGAGAAATGTCCTGCTAAGTTTCATGATGATGTACTGGGAGAGAGCAGCAATACAGCAAAACTGGTGAGCTATACAAAAGGAGTAAGGACTTTCTTAGCAAGATACATGATTGCAGAAATTAGATATTTATTAAAAAGATGTGATGCAGAAATGCAGCAAATGTGGCACTTCATCAGGAAAATGGGCAGGCAGCATTAAATATAAGTGACGGTGTGGGGTTTAGTTTAGAATGCAAAATGAATTTATAAATAATAGATGGAGATAATATGGATGGTTTTACAGATAGATTAATGGAACCGATATTTTTTCTAACTCTTTCAAATTAATTCAAGACGGCTGCACAGTTACACCCCTTCCCCAAAGAGTTAAGAAAATGTTAAATCGGTACCGCACATGATGGAAAATTATTATCCTGAGATGAGCCTTGGAGGAATTATGAGGAAGAGGGAGATAATATTGGAATATATGACTTTAATTTTTATTTAAACATTATAACTTGAAATAGTCGCTAAAATCCTCGAAATCTTCCAGGCAGAAGATGCATGGCCTCGTCTGCAGGGACCGGGAAAAAAGGGTCAAGTTCTTGCCAGGTTTCTCACCTGTCTCACCTTTTCCCAGCACTGGCTCACAGTGGTAACACCTGCAGGGAGGCTTTGTAGCCAAAAGTTGCTGCTGCTGGTACTGCACTGAACGGAAAAATAAATCTACAACAGCTCAAACTGCAGGAGGGGTTTTCCTTGGGAGAACAGCTCAGTCCTGGAGCTGATGGACTGGATTCAACTGGGAAACGAGCAGAAGCTTGGGGAACAAACGCAGTGAAACTCAGTGACCTTGGGAATTGCTGGTGGACATGTGGGACACCCCAAGGCAAGGCTTGGTCATGGTCACATCTGTGTTAAAAGTCTTGGCTCCTTGTTTTAGGATGGGATATTTTGATACGTGCATTTCTAATCATTCTCACAGGCAAAACAAGCCCAAATAAGAGAAGAGCTGAAAATTCAGGTTTCTCTCACTCTGAAGAGGCTGTGAAAGAGAAGACAGACTCCTCATGGAGACCTGAAGAAGAAAGTAGCTGCTGGAAGGCTTGCAGGACACAGATCTGGGGAAAAGCTCAGTGGGTTGGATGCATCAGAAATCAGAGATTCTTTAAAGAACTGCAGTTGTGGTGGCTGTTGAAACCCCCTGACCCAAGGGATCTGTGGCTGGATTTCAATGGCAGGGCTGTGGCTGCTGTTTGGTGGCCACAGGACACCCTGAGCTCCCCTCACAGGGCCACGAGGGCTGCAGAGCTGTCGGGAATTGCGACGGAAGGAAGGAGCGCCGTGAGCAGGAAGGGGAGCAGGAGCTGCAGATGGCTCAGCGTTCTGACAGCTCTTCCTACAAACAAGGTTTCTGGATGGCAGCTCTTTATTTTGGAGCTGAGCTGGTGCAATTTGTGAGTACAAGAAAGCAAGAGAGAAATGAAAGCTGACTCTGAAGCACAGCTACAGAGCTTCCCAGCTCTTGGCAATTAGTTTGTACCTTCCTCGGCTTGATCAGAGCACGTCTTGTCACCATCTAACATGGTTTCAGGTTGTCCAAAAGGAAAACATGATGTTGTTTGCTTGCCAAGCTCTTTCAAAATAAAGCTACTGTTGCATGTGAGAGAGAGCAGAGCTGTTTGGAATGGAAAGAGCAAGGGAAGAGCCCTGAGAAATTAATTACGGGAGGAAAGCTGGTTGCTGATGCAAAGCTCCTGGTTAAGAGCAAAGGGCATGCTGCTGGGATGCAGAGGAAAACACGACAGGACACATCACCATCATCTCCTTGGTCTCTAAACAGCAAATCAAGTTAATTTGGAGAGACAGGCTGAAGGGAAGAGACCTTTTTATTCTGCATCCTTCTTTTGGATCAGTGTTTAACTCGTGCCAGTGTGTGACTACAGAGAGAATCAAAAATGTCCAGCTCTGCATTCAAACCCGAGGTTTCATCGTTCACAGATGGATCAAGGACGGGATAGGAAGCTTCACATACTAAATTCTCTGAAGTGACCGTGGTGAAGGCTGCAGCAGATGTTTTCATGACAGGTTACCCTGGCAGGTGTTCATGGCTCACATGAATTTTCTTTTTCTACCTTTCAGGTTACTGTATCTCTATTCCTGCTCATGATACTGAGGCGACACAAAACTTGGCTCCAGTCACACGCTGGGAATATCTCTGTAGTCACAGCCAGTCCTCCAAGCAAATATTGAGTCTAACTAAACATGGAGAATGAAGAGGCTACTGGAGTATAAAGTAGGAGTATAATCTCAGAGGTTTTAACCAAGGCATTAGAAAAACCTAATAATAGCAGGGCTTTGCAGAGATGCTAAGATAAAGAAAAAGCCATCTTGAGAATGCCTTGAAGAAAAGCTTTTCCTGCTACCAGTCACTTGGCAACATGAAAGACAAGCTTGGACCGAAAATCACACAGGAAAATGAAGACGGCGGAATAATAATTGTCACAATTTTATGAATCTGACATTCCCCTTGCCAGCACATCCTGGGTCACCCCATCACGTATCTCTGCAAGGCAAAATGACTCTTTTAATATTGAAGCCCATGCTCAAACATTTCTGCAAGGCACATTTTGCTGTGGGATGGTGGAAAAGGAGATAATGATGGAACACAAAAGAATAAAGTGGTTTTTCTCAGTGTTTTTTTCTCCAGACCTTTGCCTACAAGGCACCCAGGCTCTCCTGGACACTTGAACATGGGCTTGTCCCTCCTGTCCCTCCACATTGAGGGCCCCTTGAATGGAAACAAATCCATTTGTGACATTGCTGGATATTTTCTTCGAACCAAAAATGTCACACAGAATGTACAGCCCAGGTTTCACAGAATCACAGAATATTCACAGTTCGTTCCCTGAATTCATTAGGAAAATCAACAGGCAGTTGTGCTTCAAAGGCAACTTTCCAGCCAGCAAATAATGAATTATAAGGGAATCTGGTATCAATAGTTTGGAAGTTTTATTACTGTTGTCAAGTTTTCCATATTACTTTTTTTTCCCCAAAGTAATATAATTTACCTAATGTAGTGAGAAGCAGATGGATTATTGCTTAAAAGTTGTAATGTGATTCCTGCAGAGGAAGTATACTGAACATTTATTCTGGTTTTATCAAATAAATATTTTCCATTTATTTACTAGAAGAAGGCGAAAGGCAAATACAAATCATATTGTATATAAATGAATATGGATATATTGACAGGAAATGAAACATATTGTAGTAGTAATATTCTGATATTTTGTTTTCTTCAGAGAAAGGAAGCTAGAGTTGGCAGCATTCAAATTTTAAAATTCCTAGGATTTTAGGGCCAAAAAGGAGAGTTCTGAAAATTTAGTCTGACCTACATAATACCTACAAAATAAAGGCCGTTGATCCACATGTAATGAATTTGGCCACACCAATGCTTTCTGTTAAGCTGGAACATATTTGAAGTTTTGCCTTCAGAAATTCTCGTGCTGACCCCGTGACTGTCAGTACTGTAAGCTCCATGTTATGGAAAACTGAATTAAGAGTGAATCCATTCTGAGCATGGAATTGCCTTCCCAGTGCTACAGGATCCCTCTGAAGCTGCATGTGAGGCTCAAAGAGACTTGCTGCAAGATATTTCCCTGTTTCTCCTTAATTCAGTTACACTCTCTAGTCAGTTCTGAATTGAGCAGAGCTCTGTAGCTCTTCC
The DNA here is from genome assembly GCA_013400915.1 of Pardalotus punctatus. NCBI lineage: Eukaryota > Metazoa > Chordata > Aves > Passeriformes > Pardalotidae > Pardalotus > Pardalotus punctatus. Next base: position 1,458 of record VZTX01033978.1, on the reverse strand, counting down.
TGGAGTAATCCTGTGCAGAAAAAATGATAACAAAGGATCTGTCTGCAGTTTTCCCCTGCCTGCCAAACTGGTGATGGCAAACTGAAGAGATCAGTGAAGCAGATGAGGCCCCTGTGCTCTGTGGTTTCCAGCGGCTCCAAGTGAAGATTTACCCAAATATCTGTGTCCTCATGAAGTTTATTTGGGGGGAAGCTGTGACTCGTGGTGGTAGCACAAACCCCACATGGAAATATCCTGTTCCTCTCCCACTGGCACTGCTTCAAGGGACTTTCTTCTTGTATCTCTGCTTTGAAGATTGTCATGGTGATTTCCACATTGGAGCATTCCCTCTTATTTGGAGCTCTTTGGGAGACTCTGAAAGTGTTGGTGATAGCAGCAAACAGGCTGGGAACAGACAATCCCGTTTCCCTTAATATGAAAATATTTCTGTGTTCTCTGCTCATTTGCAGTCTGAGGCAAAGTACACAAAGTTCATCTTCTATGAGAAAAAATTATCCCAGTTGTAACTTCATAATGTCTTCACTGAAATCAGTCGATTTCTGTCAGAGAAAAACTGTATTTTTTTGGTTAATTTTTCTACATTATTTCTTTGACATTAATGCACTGAAGTTGCATTTAAAACTCTGAATAGGGCTGCAAAGTGAACATTTTCCCCAGAGATGTGTATTCTAGAGAATCTGTTTTATAGAAAGGCTACTCTTGATGTCAAGGAATTGTAACAACAGCTAAAGGACAGCTCCTGATAAAACAGGTGATATTATGGAAAGTGATGCAAGACGGGAGGAGGTTTGTGGTGCCCCATCCATGATGTACATATTTTGTGGCTAAATAGAGGATTTCAGTCTCAAGAGAGGTCAGAGTGGGAGCTTTTGTGAGCACTAGAATATACTGAGGAAAAAGCAGTGCATGAAACCCTCTCAGCCATGCCGAGACATATTTTTCAGCAAGTGATAATGAAATACTTTCTTTATAGTCCTGAGAAACCGAGTATTTCTTGCATTTTTGTAATGTTAGCCCCGATTTCCAAACCATTTGTTAATGGTGTTTTAATACCCAATTAATGTAAAGGATCATAAATTATGACTAATGCACATTAATAAAACAGTTTTTTCATCTAATGGAACATGAAAAATATAAATTTCTAATGAGTTTCCGCGTAAAAACTTGGATATTAATACCTGTGACAGAAGAGCAAAGGCTACATTGGGTTCCTGTGGAAAAAATCCCGTAAGTAGCTGCAACAATAAGCACCAGCGGTGAAAATGAAATGCCGTTAATTAATGAATTAATTAATTAATCCGGGTTTATTAAAAGGGAGGCTGCCGAGTGCCCGCCGCGGTCCTGCCGGAGCTGCCGCCGGGTGCGGTGCCAGCAGATGGCACTCCAGAATGTGGAACACCATCCCATCATCCCGGGGCTCCGCAGGATGGCCCCACTGCCCAGGGTCTGGTGGGGCAC
>VZTX01033947.1:0-10266 GCA_013400915.1 Pardalotus punctatus | reverse complement strand
CGTGGATAGGAGAGCGCCTGGGGATAGTGTGTGGTTTACTTTTTTTAACTTGTCAGCTCCCCCTTCTGACATTTTATGTTCCACTTCTGTTTTGATTTTGGATTTGCTGAAATTCTAATTTTTTCTTTTTATCATTTTTTTTAATACCATATTATTTTTTCTCCTCTCATTTAGTTTTTTCTTTTAATCAGCTCTGTTTCTTTTGTCTTTTATTTTGTTCATGCACATTTTCAATATTTATTTTCTCTATTAATCTTCCCTTTCTGGGACCTTCCATTTTTCTTTGTCCATACAATTTCTTGGTATTCTGAGGGCTGAGCACTTTATGTCTGCAGTTTTTAGTGCTGCTGTGATGCCTGTGTACATCCTGTTGTACAGCTGCCTCACACGCTGTTCCTGCATGGGCTGTGATGGGCTGCTGGGTCTGTGTGCTAGGCGAGCAGCCCATGGGTGTCTGCAATGGGCCGTGCCATGCTCTGGAACGCCCACTGCAAGCTCCCATCCCAGGTGTTCTGTGGGATAGCCCCAGGAGTTGTTTTCTTTCCCATCTCACATCCTGTGCCTCTGGGGTCTCCAGGCACACCCTGCCTGGCCCACAGCCCCATGTTACCCTGTGGGCCACACCAGAGATGTGCTCCCTCTTGGATGGTCTCTGCCTCTAGTCCTGCAGAGTCTTACCTCACCCAGGAGTGCATCGATATCATCCCTGCTCAGCACAGGGTCAGTGCTGAGGGCTCTGTCCTCTGCCTGTGGGAGGAGAGATGTCCTGCCAGCTTCCCCGCTGCCCTCAGCCTGCTCTCCATTTGGTCAGGGCTGGTACCCACATTCAGTCCCTCACCCTGGTGCAACCCCAGCTCATGCTCCCCCAGTATAGCTTCACTTACTTGTCTGCATACGGTGTCAGCCCATCCCTCACTCTGCCTGAGCCACCTCCACCTCCCGGCTCCCTGTAGCCCCTGCTCTGCCTCTTCCACCCATGCCTGGCACTGCTGATGCTGACCTTGGCTGCCAGGAGCAGTTGGTGTCCAGCTGCTGTGGTGGTGCCCAGGCTGCTTTTGTCCAGGGTGCCTGTGCAGGATCTGCACAGCAGCAGCCCCCTACACCATCAGGGGTGACATAGACTGTCAGGGCACTACCCTCCAGGGGGTAATTAAGGCTGGGATGTGGGGGGTGATGGGGGACTCACCTGGGGTCCCCACTGGGAGCAGCACAGTATCGGGAAGTGGGGATTTGGGCACAGCAGCAGCTGCAGACAGTCCCCTCAGTTCTGCTCAGCTGGGTGTCCCATGCCTCCTCCCCCAGGATCTCAGGGCGTCTCTCCACAGCCAAGTCTGCCTCCAGCAGCTCATCTGGCTCAGCCACACCCTCCATGCAGGAGCCACATCGCCATGTGCCACTGCACGGTGGGAGCGGGGCAGTGAGGGACAGCAGGGGGCACTGGAGTCCCTGTGCCCCCTGGGACTCACCTGGGGACGCGGGGCAGTGGAGGCACCAGGCAGGTGAGGTGGAAGGCCCTGGGGCAGCCATCACAACAGATGAGCTCACCACCATCACCGCATGCTGCACACTCATCCTCATTCTCCTGTCCCCGGGGGAGTGGGCAGGGGGTTATTTCCACCCCTGCAGGCTGAAGCCGTGTCTGTGGCAGGGTCTGTCATCCCCCTTGCCCTCTCCCCCTGCATGACCCACCCTGCACCAAACACACCAACCCCTCCGGGTTGTAAAATTGCCTGTCTCTTGGTGGTCGTAAACTGGCAAACTTCCAGTAGCTGAGCCCTGGGTTTCCTGTTCTAGGCCAGGCCAAATGGACATGCCAGGGACACCCTAACAGTTCCTCCTGGGCATGCACCAGATGTCACATCCAAGGCTCACCTGGTGGGGCACAGGGTCCTGGCTGTACATGGTGGCTGCTGACAGCTGGCCCTGGGAGTGCAGTTGGGGTTCCCTGTTCTGTTGGTGAGACAAGAAGGGGTTTGGAGAGGCACTGCTGGCACAGGGGGACACCCCCAGGCCATGGCTATGATGCCATGCAGGAAAAACCCCCCCACCGCAGCCTTGGCAGCTGCACAAGGTGGGGGTGAAAACATGTGAGGGGGTTGTCTGTACACTTTGGGATGCCTTGGGCTGGGTAGGCGGCTTCAGGCTGTGGCTTCTGCTCCTGGCCTCTGGCTCCTCACAGGCAGCTGGGGCATATGGCTCATCCCCAGCTTTGCTGCCTGTCTTGGAGCTGCCTGTAAAAGAAGCCAGAGGCAGTTCCAGCTCCCCCTCCCCACCTCCCCCTGCCTGAGGGTGGCTCCTGTGTTTGGGGACTTAACTGGGCCGGAGGTGGCCAGGCTGGGCTGCACCTACATGGCTCCGGCACATGTTTAGTGAGGATGCCCTCGATGGCCCCACGGCTGATGGGCACCTCACCACCTGCCACAGCCACTGCTCTCTGCACTGAGGCAGCCACCACCTGGAGGGCTGCAGGCAGGGGAGTGGTTCAGTGGGGTGGGCAGCCCCCTGCCCATGGCTGTGGGTAAACAGGGTGCAAAGGCAGAAGCTGCCTTGTGGGTTACGACACTCACCGCTGGCACGAGAGGAGCGGGGGATATCTGTGCCCTCTGGTTCCTTCACAGTCTTTGCCTTCACCAGGGGCCCTGCAGCATTGTGAGAACGGGCATCAGGGACCTTCACAGCCCCCCACAACACCTTGGGGGCAGCACCCCGCCCCATCTCCATCCTGCTCTGGGTCTCCATACCAGGACTGGTGGTGTGCCGTGGAGAGGGCTGTGCCACCCCGGCCTTGTCCCGCTCCTCCGGGGCTTTCCTCTTGCCTTGAGGTCTGTGTGGGCCCGGTGCTGCAGGGCTGGGGGAGAAACGCCTTCCACGGCGTTGCCGTCCCAGCTGCACCTCTGCAAGACGAACAGGGAGCGGGGACAGGCACCAGCACCCTGGCTGCCTTACCTGCCCACTGTCAGACCAGTCCCGGTCTGCCGGTCCCGCCTGACCCCCTGCTACCTCGGGGGAAGGCGCCGCGGAGCGGCCGGAGCCGTGAGTACCGCTCCAGGTTGTAGTCCTTGAAGAGGACGGCCCAGAAGTCGCGGACGGCAGCGATGTCGCGGCCCAGCAGCCAGGTGAGCAGCGCGTGGAAGGCGCGGTGGGAGCCCTCCCGCTCCGTCCGGCTCAGCGTCTCCTGCCGGGCGCACCACGGCCCGCGGGCCCGTGTCCCGGGGCTGCCCTCCGGCCCCACCGCCCCCAGCGTGACCGTCCTGTCCCGCTCCGCGGCCTCACCTTGAAGATGTGGTCAGGGACGACATCGTGGTCAGCCAGGCCGTGCAGCAGGGGGAAGACGTCGTCCACCGCCATGGCGATCTCGGTGCGGTGCAGCTTCAGCAGGCGCCGCAGGTCTCCGTCAGCGCCCGGCCCCGCCATGCCTGGGGACTCTGCCGGGGCCGCAGCCGCCCGGACACTCCCCTTTAAAACGCCTTGGCCGCAGCACCAGAAACCTCATCGGGCTCCCGCAGCCCCACTCATTTCTGTACGAGGCCGTAACCTGAGCCTGTCCCTGCCGCGCGGCGGGGCTGGGCTTGTCCCCGCGCCGCCACCGAGCCCCCAGCCCTGGCTCGGGGTCGGGCAGCTCCCCAGCTCCGGGCGGAGCAGCCGGCGTGGGGTCGGCTGTGCCGCTGGTGAAGGACACCCGACCCGCGGGGACCACCCAGGCGTGATCAGGGAGAGGGGGTCAGAGAAGTCCTGGTGAGGATCCCCCACCTCTCTCATCCCTGTGGTCACCCAGGCATCTCCCAAAATTTCTGGACTTTCCGCAGCACCTGCTTCTCTCATCCAGAAACTCGGCTGCAGGAGCACGTGGGCAGAAACAGCCCCACAGCTGGGGGTGTGTGATAGCAACAAAAGATAGTTGGGAGGGGCAGGGGCGGGGGTGCCTTTGAGTGCTTCCTCTCCCCCACACTCCCCTCTTCCCATCCCATCAACTCTCATGGACAAGGTGGTTTGTCTCAAGATAGAAACACCCGGAGGGTACTGCGGGAGGAACTGTCTGGGTGCTCACATAATGAATGCATTCCAGAGACAGGGGAGCCAAGGTGTGAGTGGTTTTGGTGCACATCAGCCTGCAAAAGGATATAAAATGCTGCTGGAGACTGGGCCAATGGGGCAAACTGGTCTCCTGAGGTTATGGGGCAACTTCTGTGGGGCAGTGGAAATACTGACATGCAAAGAAGCTCCACAAAAGGTGCGTTGGGGTACAGTTGAGGATGCTGAACAAGGAAACATCTTTCCAGAGCCATGGCAGTGCCATGAGTGAGCCCAGGGAATACCTGGGCAGGTGCAGCCCACAGCTCTGTCAATAGCCCCTTCCCAAAAGTGAGTATATGGAGCTGCAAAAAGCTTGGAGCCAGGGGGAAGCTGGCTCCTTGAAAGCATCTGGCGTAGGAAATTCTGGAGGCCTGGCTGCTCTGTACTAGGTGACTGGCAAACCAAAAGCTCAAAAGCTCCTACCCCAACTCCCAAATGTTTGGATTTCCCCAGGATCAATTTCTAGCCTCCCTCCCTGTGGATATGTGTTTGGGCTGCCTGGCAGGCTCGGCCGGGGGTGCTGTGGCTGTGCACACCCTGACCTGAGCAGGACCAGAGCACGGTGCAAGAGGGGACTCTGCTTGGCAGCACAAGGGGATACAGGGAGGAACTTTCATTGCTAAGTCTTAAAAGAAGCAGTATCTGCTGGCTCCAAAGCTGTGCCAGGAGGAAGCATCTGCTGTCAAGAAACTTGGGAAGAATAACAAGACAACACCCTTAGCGAGAGCAGGAAATACCCTTGCATGTGTCTGGTTAATAAATTAATGTGGTTGTCCATGGAAAGGCTTGCCTTGCAGCTTTTTAAGCATTCAGGGAGATTTTTCCTGTGGAGGCAGCAGGAGCCATAGGATGGGGGTCAGGCCAGTGTCATGCTGGCTCCTGTGCCCCACACCAGGATTTCAGTGCCCAACTCTGCCACAGCAGCAATGGCTTCACCACCACCTGTGCCATGCATCCCCTCAAGGGGACAAAATGTGGATGTGAGGGGACACAGGAGGTTCATTTCCCCTCCTGGAACTCCCCCCAAGCCCAGCCACAGGTGCTGAGCACAAGCACACTCATGATACAGTCTCACAGGTCTGTTCCACTCTTCCCGGGAAAACTGTTTTCCCCAGTATCCCACCTGCAGTGCCACAATTTGTCACTGTCACCCTGTGCTAAGCTGTCTGGCACCTCTAGGACAAGGTCTGGCCTCCCCCTGCCCACTCACCTCCCTCATGAACAGGCACTGCCCAATACTCCATGAGCCATTTGCCCACAGTGCTGGGCTTGGACTTGTTTTAAATTCCAACTTTGTGACTCTGTCTGTGCTGAGTCACAGACATTGTTTTCCACATCCACCCCACTCAGTAGTGCCCTGATTTGCATTTTGGGTTGTTTTTTCATGTTCCTTCCCCTTTCTGAGAGGGGCCGGAGGCAGAGCAGTGGCTGCTGGGTACCACGTGCAGAGACACATCCATGCTGGGAAATCAGGCGGGTGTTTCTGTACAACCTCGCTCAGGGCTGGCCTGAGCAGCTCTAAGGAACTTGTAAGGGCTGCAAAAAGGCAGCTTTTTCCTGGGGCTGGCACATGCCCTGCCTGGCTGCCAGGGCCCCAGTCTGGGGTGCAGGGTCTTCAGGATGCCCTCTTCCTTTTACTTCTCCCCTTGCAGAAACCAGAAGGGCTCAAGGGGCAAAGGGTGACAACGTTTCTCCCCAAATGCCCAGTTAAATCAGTGACTCAACCTCCAGCAAAAGCATTCGTAGCCCTTGGGATGCACCTCAATTCCCTCCTGCAAAAGCTGCTGATGCAAACAGCCCTTCCAAGCATTTCCTCCTTTCCAACTTCCCTTCCTTGTTGAGGTCCCATGGTGCAAAACAGTGCTGTGTATCTCTTGGAAGCAACTGCCCCTAACTCATCTCGACATCTCGAGAGAACAGGCAGCGGTGGAACACCCATGCATGGGATCATGCCAGGCAGGCAGGGAGTACCTTTGTCTCTGATGCCAATCCCACCCTGCCTGAGGCACACTGAGAGCCCACATGAAACACTGCCACCACGTGCAGAGGTTTTATCCCTCTCCCCTTACCTTCGGCTGCTCCAGGCTCCAGCATCTTTGAAAAAAAGGGCTCCATGTGGGCCCCTGGGCCAGATTCCCATTTCTGGCAGCTCACCTACCACTGCCCCCCACGGTCTGGATGGGAGCAGCTCCACCTGCACACATCCCAGCTGCTCCTGCAAGTGCCTGGGAAGGAAAGCTGATGCAGAGATTTATTTTAGCTTCAGTTTCCTCTTTCCTCCCCCTTTAGAAAGAAGAATCAAAAGCCCAGAGATATGTTATATTAATTTATTTGGGACACACCAAAAAGGAAAGTCAACAACTGTTAACGTACAAAAGTACAGAATCCTGGGACAAGATTTACTGTCCTGATTAAAAAGGCACCATGGTCCCAAAGAAGAGTAATCAGAATACAAGAATACATGATTTAGAAATTTCCCCCCTGTTGCAGCAGAAACAGCCAGGCTTTGGCTCTATCCACAGTCAAACCCAGTTTAAAAAACCCAAATGTAATTTCAATGTGATAAACTATGCTCAGCCTGTACAGGATGTTGTGAAAAGAATCACAGCCTAGAAGTTGGTTGGATTATTATTTTTCTTTTTTCCAAACAGTGAAGGTGACAAATCACTAAGTAGGTAACAAGGAAGACAGTAGACTGCTGACACCTTCAGCCTGACTTTCTGTCAGACACGTCAGTTCAACTGAGACCAGCAGGCTGAGTGTGGGGCTTCTGAATGAAATGTAATTCCCTGTGGTAGACAGGAAGTCAGATTTGACAACCTTAAATTCCCTGAATCCCTGAAAATCATAAAGCACTACGCAGCTGTGTTCCATATCCGAGCCAACCCCAGTGGATTTGCTTTACACATGAGCATTTATACTGTCAGCTGTATCAGTAATAAAAAGGGAGGTTACAGCAGTTATTAAAAAACTTCTACTTTGGCGAGGTCCGAGCTTGGCTATATTCCCTGCTGAAACAGAGCTGCTGGTGTAGAGACCCAGTGAGAGGCTCCATCCAGCACCTCAGGGCTGGAAGGCAAATAGTTTAAACGTGACATAATTTGCATGGGGAGGTCAGTGAAGCATGGCAGAGAGAGGAGATGGAGGGAGGGCTGCGAAGCCTCGGGCAGTGGAGGCTCAAGGGTGCTGCTACCAAACCTGTAACACTATGAGGGGTGCAGAGCACGCAGGAGGCACTAAATACTTTGGAGCGACTTACCATGAAGAGCCTGTCAGGGACACAGAGCAAGGATCCCGGCACTAAGGAGCAGGGTCCCTGGGAATGGACGTGCAGCTCGCAGCCAGACGGATCTGTGCCAGGCTGGAGCCTGCCCGGGCAGCCCGGCTGGGGCCGCCGTGTCCCAGGGGACCAGCCACTGCTCTGCGTTTCATTCCTCCTTTGGCATAGGACTTCAAAGCAGTCCAAGCACTGATTCATCAAAAGTAAATGAACTGTCAAAATTATTCGTACATGCATTTATTGTTAAAGGGAGCAAAAGCCAAAGAATGAAAGAGCACAAGTTAACGTCAGTAAATGATGTGCAGGACAGAGGAAAGAAATGGGGAAAAGCTGAGATACTGGAGTGGGGAAACCAACATTCACACTGGAAGGTAAATTTTAAAACCAGGCAAGTTTGCGCTCTTTCTACCAAAGATCTTTTGTGGATGAGTAGAGACTTGGGGCTTTTCCATTTTCAGTGTGGTCTGGCAAGGTTTGGGAATCTCACCAGAGAGATCTCCAGCACTGGATTTCACTGGAAGTTCAAGTCTCTCATCTTCAAGAACCAGTAAAGCAACTCTAACTAAAAATGTCACAGGTATGTCACTGCTCAGGATGTACGTGGGCAAGAGGGTCACACTTTGTTCAAATGAACAACCTCCGGCTGGAAAACTACCATCTCCCCCCTGCTGGTCTGCACCACCTTGGGGGCAGGAAGAGCAAGCCCAGGTCCGGGTGCCTGCTACTGTGAATACCACAGCTACACCTGGGAAGGCTTTTTCTTCCCTATGTCCTAAAAAGGCAGGATAACAGTTTATAAAATTACTCTCATCTTAAAACTAATGCAATTTGCATTTTCCCCTATGTTACCCCCCTCCCCTCAAAGATAAAACATTACCATTTAATTTAGGATTCACACCCCAGATCCTAGAATAGTGACTTCATGATAAAACTCATCCAGTTATGGGAAGGTTTATCCCTATCAAGGAAACGTCAGTAAAATAGAATCTAGAAAAAAACATTCAGAATCACCAATGCTTTAACAGCCAAAGCACTCCACTGTCTCCTGCTCTCTGCTCAATCCTCGAGCAGGAGAGCAATCCCTTCCCAAAAGCACAGCACGCCTCTCCAGGGCTGGTGACACACTGCAAACCCACTTCCTTCCTGGCAGAAGCGCCAGCTCCTGCAGGAAGGGGCCAAGCACCTTTCACCCCCACTGCAGCCAGGGGAGCCAGGGCTCTTCAGCACACAGATTTTCTGTTAGTAACAAGTCCAAGTTATTACCCTGCAGTAAATCTGAGTCCTGATTCACGCTGTTAGGCCACTGCTGGCTCAGAAATGCCGAGAAACGTCCAAACCCGACGGATGCAGACAGGACCTTGGAAGAAGAGGCTTATATGCTACGTAACCTTGGATCATCCGCTGCCTTTGAGCCTTGGCATCACTGGCCGCTGACAGCTCATCCTTCCAAATCCATGTGGTTTAGTCCTTGCTGCCGTTGTCATCATCCCAGCCCTCTTCCCTGGAGGCAGCATGTTCCTGAGCTCTGGCTTGAGAATCTACAACAATCACTTCCAATGGATGGTGGGATTTTGAACTTGCCTAATGTGTGCATTGCCACATTGTACTCCAGCAGCTCTGCCCGCTGGCAGCAGCGGGCACTAGCAGTTTTTCACTTTCTCCACAGTCTCGTAGAAGCCAGGCCTGACCCTGCGGATGCTCATCCGTATGTGCTCACCCTCCAGGGGCAGGTTGCTGCCAGTGGCAGCCGTGGTGCAGCGGCGCTTCCGCCGGCCCCGCAGTGAGAAGGCCGGTGCGCCGCCGTTCTCCTCCTCCGTGGGGTACAGCTCGTCCACGCTTGTGCCCTCATCTGACTGCTCCTCGCCCTTGTACTTCATCTCCTTCGCCTTGCTGCCCTCCTTCTCTTCCCTGGCAAGCTTCCTGAAGTGCTCCAGACACTGTATCTTCTGCCTTCTCTCCATCATCTTCAGCTCCTGCTTCTCTGTGAAATCTTCGTAGTACATTTTTCTCTCACTCCTCTGATCTTCCAGAAACTTCCACTCGATGCTGGTCATTTTTATCCCACTGTACTCCTCCAGTTTATCCCTCATCTGTGTGTCTGTACAAAACACATCAAAGAGCTTCTCTGAACTCTCGTTGAATCTGTCAGCTCGCTCGGAAAAAGCCTGGTTCTGTCTCTGCTTCCTGGTCTGGTACAACCGGGTGAACTCCTCATACATTTTGAGGATGAGTTTCTTTATGTTCTGCGTGGCGATGGTGTGCAGGTTGCAGACCAGCCAGTGCTCCTGCAGGTGCTCTGCAAGCAGCTGGGCTGCATCCTCCTTGGAGCGCTGGGCCTGGCCGGCCCTCTTGGGCTGCAGCAGGTACAGCATGTTCTGCACCACATCCTTCTTGGTGGGCAGCACCCCCTGCGCGAAGCCCGAAGACTCCACGTACTCTACAGTCCCCAGGGTCTTCCGTGCCCTCACCTCAGTGTCCAGTGATTCCATCACTGCTGGGTGGTTCTCTGGTTACGACACAACCTGAAAGACGGGCGGAAAAGAGAGTAGTGTGTCAAACGAGGCAGTTTTTTCCCCCGCAGCAGAAACAAGCCGATGGAACTGTGCTGAGGCCAATGGGACGCGGGGCTTTGCGGCGCTCCGCCTCTGTTGGACAGCTGCATTAGCCCGGCCCATCCCAGCCCTTGCTCCGCGAGCCTATCGCTCCTCGGAGCGGCTCCCAGAGCCTAATACGGCGCGTCTGCGTGCGGGCATTCGGCTTTAATTGAGTTTTGCAGTTCCCCTTATCAATTATAGCAAGGCAGGAGCGCCGGGAGCGCAGCACGGGCGCAGCGCCGGCCCAGCCGTGCTCCGGCAGCGCCCTGCCCGCGGCTCCGCCCGCCTGACCCCGCGGCAGCGCCCGAACCGCCCGCT
>VZTX01033943.1:0-10440 GCA_013400915.1 Pardalotus punctatus | reverse complement strand
CGCTCCCGGTCCTGCCGCCCCCCGCGGTGCGCGCACCCCACAAGCCAAAGGCCGGGCCCCCCCGCACGCGCGCGCCCCCGCGGCAGCCAATGGTCGAGCCCCACCGCGGCCTCGCGCCCTCCCGCGCGCTCGCCCCGCGTCCTTCCCCGTTTGCCCCGCTTCACGCTGGCGCAGGCCACGCCCCTCGGGTGACGTCACCGCGCAGACGCCGCACTGCCCCCCGGGGGACGCTGGGAAATGTAGTTCCGGTGGGAGGTGCTGAGGGACGGTCGGGGTTTCGCCGCTCCGCGTCCCCTCAGGGACACCGGGCCCGCCCCGGAGCCCCGGGGACGCGGGGCCCGCGCCCACGAGCGCCCGGCAGCGCTCGCCTCGCAGCGAAGGATGGAACCCCACGCTGTGAGTCCGGCCCCCGCGGCCACCGGAGCGCTAAAAGTGGTGAAAGTTGGAGATTTTACGCCCTAAGTGCGCCATTCGCGCGCGGAAAGGCAGCCCCATCCCTGGAAGTGTCCGAGGCCGGGTTGAACAGGACTTGGAGCATCCCGGTCCAGTGGAAGGTGTTCCTGCCCGTGGCAGGGGTGGAATTGGATGGGCCTTAAGGTTCCTTGCATCTCAAACAGTCCTATAATTCCATGACTTGTCAGAAACATTTTTCTCATGGAGTAATGAAGCATTGTTGTCATTGCATAAACAAGAGTTATTAGCAATATCGTTTGCAAGCCAGCTGGGCACTGTCAGGCATTGACCTCAATTAATCCATTTTTAGGATCGATATTCTATGGATTTAAGCTCCAACACTGTGAAACATGGAGCAAACTTTGATAGAGGAAACAGCATAAGGACAACTTGGTGTAGGATAGCTTCAGGAAAACTGCATCAATCCATTCTACTGACATATAACACAGCAAGCAAGAGAGTAATTTCAGTAATTTTACCCCCAAAATGTCTTTATTTGGGTACAGAGCTCTGGCCTGGCAGGGCTGAGAAGCAGCCATGCTCCTTTCTCTGTGCAGTTGTTTATTTGATGTAATCTGCAACTGCATTTTTGTGTCTTAAAAATATTTTATCATTTGGAGTAACCTTTTTCTTGAGTGTTGGCTACTTGGAATGATGGGAAGGACAGAAGTGGTAAAGGTTTTTAAAAACTTAATGCATTTGGGCATCGTGATAGGATAAGGGGAAATGGTGTCAAGCTGAAAAAGGGTAGATTTAGATTGGATATTGGGAAGAAATTCTCCCCTGTGAGGGGGGTGAGGTTCTGGCACAGGTTTCCCAGAGAAGCCATGGCTGCCCCTGGATCCCTGGAAGTGTCCAAGGCCAGGTTGGATGGGGCTTGGAGCAGCGTGGGACAGTGGGAGGTGTCCCTGCCATGGCAGGGGGGTGGAATGAGATGAGCTTTAAGCTCCCTTCCAACCCAAGCCATTCTGTGATTCTTGACGAGATGGTTTGTACCAAAGAAAAAAGAACTGTAGAGGTGACAAAGCAAGCTGTGATATGAGATTGAGTTTTTGGATGCTCCTGGGACTGCAGCTTCTTCAGCGCTGGTTGCTGTCTGCTGCAAGAGTTGTCTTCTGCTCATTTGAGCAGTTTAGGGGGATATGGTCATAGATACTTGTGCCTTCTTCCATCTTCCTTCTCAACAGAAATTGGTACCATTTTTATTAGCTTTCTTGTTTTTAATTTTTAATTCTAGTAGCAGATTCTTGAGTGGATAAAGAAAAAAAAAAAGGCAGGAATAATACAGTCCCTGTTTCCACTAGCAAGTACCACTCAGGGTATTAATGATGCTGCTAAAAATTTGTGAAACATAAGGATTTTTGCTTTCGTTTACCTTAAATTGTTTGAATAAGCCAAATGTATGTAGAAAGCTGGATGAAATCTATAATTCTCCCCTTTTCCTCCCTCTGTCCTGATCTGGAGCAGAGGCACTACCTCACATTACTTGTCCTTCAGAAAATGCCAAATCAAGCAGCAGAGCCAAGAGTCAGACAACAGCCTCTGCCGTATGTGGGGCTGATTGTTTCCACTGATGCCATATGCTTTGTGTTCTTCCAGCTCTAAAATTCATAGAAAACAACTCCCAGAGTAGTCTCAGCTGTAAATGAATGCAACTACTGCACACGAATAATTGAAGCATTAAAGCTGTGTGTTAATATAAAGCCTTTTGGTAATAGTTTTATCTACAGTCCTCCTGTGAAGCTTTTTCTACCCTGAATTTTTACTACATAAGAGCTTCCGTGTAAGCTTTGTAAAATCACAGCAAAACGTAAGCTACTGTTGCAGTTTACATAGATTTCTCATGTAAGAAGTTCTTGACAATAAGTGGTCTTTTGCTGTGCTTGCAGCTGAGATTAGCCTGAAATGCTGCTAGTGGTGCCCAGAGAGATGCTGGATACTTCTCCTCACTCTCAAACTCTGCTCTGGAGAGTCTGACATGTGAAGTGTTCCACCAGCCTTTAATGTGAACTGGCAGAGAATGACTTGGGCACCACTGCTGTGAGCAGGAAGGAATTTAGGTTTGTTTTTCTTTGGTCTTGGAACAGGGGTGATTTGGACACTTCACAGTGTTTTTGGGTTTGGTTTTGTCAAAGGCAAGATGAATGCCAGGACTCGTGCTCATCTGGGAAGGTCATGAAACTCAGGCAATTTTACAAGTATGGAAGGGCTGATGGGCTATAAGTAAGGCAGACAGAGTGGTCCCAGGGTAGGTTACCCTTCTGGCACTGGTTTTCCTTTCTGAGGGTGAAGCTTGCCGGGGTGAAGCTTCCCACAGCTCTCCCACGCAGCTGGTTCTGTGCTTAGGTCTCTTAACAAAGTTCCATCTGTGCTGGCTTCCTCCTCCTCCTCCCCATCTGGAAGATCAACTCATTGCCCTGCCTACAGAAAGCCAGTCTGGATGGTTTCCTTCTGCTTTTGGTGCCTTATTCCTGAAGGTGTCAGTAACTGGAAAACAGCCCTGAATCAACATCTCAAACAGTTCTATGTCCCATCACATGACAGGGCTTATCCACTTTGTGCTATTCCCAATCTGTCCACCAAACCCTACAGAAAGCGGAGGAAAGAATTCTGAGGAGTCACAAGTGATGCACTTGGATTCAAGGAATAGGAACAATAACAATTTGCTTTTGGAACTGAGCCTGAACATGTCCACCTTAATGGAAATAAAACTGTACAAAAGTTCCACACAGATGTTGCAGGCAGGGCTCACAAGCCATTAAGGTGGTGTTTAAGCACAGATCTTGGAAAAGGAGAACTCTGGTGGAATTTCATCTAAGCACTGGCTGTACCTTCCCCTGATGCTTTGTTGGGATGTGGTGGAGCTTTCCTGGATGCTGAAATGAGAATTAGGCAGCACTAGCTTTAAGTTACTAATCCAGTAGCTGAAATGTTGAATGGAGGGAAAAAAAGTTTAAAAGGTGTTCAAGCATCCTATCCTGATCAGTGCCTGAATTTAACATAAAATAAATGTCACGGACAGCTTGACACAGGGACTCATTTGCAGACCTAACAGGAAAGGGATTAACTCAGAAAAACTGAGAACATAAGGACTCCTCCACTATCCAGGAGAAGTTGTAAGAGAAAGCTTAGCTGATGGTTGTGAGCAGCATTTCATTTAACTGGAACTGTTTCTGTGTCTGTTAGCAATCTTAAAGCCTGGCTGTTGCTGGGATTACTATTGGTGTGAACAGTGTTTTGTTTAATGGGCAGAGAGTGTCTGGAAAAACACAGGAGGGAGATTGTTAGAGATCTTTATGCCTACTAATACTGATGCTGCTATAGAGACTGAAATCAAACCCATATGAAAAACAGAGATGGAAACATCAAGTTTTCCTGAATTATCTTCACCATACTTTTCAGTGACTATAATAACTTAAATAGGTTAAGCTTTCTCTCATAACAAATTGGGATGAAATTCTGTTATTTTACTGGGTAAATATTTGGGTCAGTCAGTTACTATTACAGAGTGATTAGATTGCTCAAGAGGCTTTGAAACAAATGTAACTAATGAATTAACCTCATTCAGGGAGTGTGAAATCTGTTCCAGGAGAAATGCCAACTAGTTCAAACAATACTAATTATGGAGTAGCAACAACAAGTGGCTGTCAGAGCTGGAGCTCATTCTCCCAGTGCTGCTGTCATAGCTGGGAAAATGCTGTTCTGTACCCAACCTGCCTGGAAAAAGGTGGGATGGCAAAAGCAACCTGCTTTCCTGGAGGTGGGAGCACAGATCAAATCCCTGCTGCAAGGTCAAATTATCCTACTTAAAGGGTCTTCTAATCAGAGGTGAACTACATACCAGAACTGAGCTGCAGAACAATGAACCAGCAATAACTGTGTGTGTTCACCACATGGGGAAAGGAATCTGAGAGTCACTTCTCAATTCTAGCCCCAGGGACTTGCATTTCCACTAACCTGAAACTTTCTGAAATATTAAAATGAACCGTCTTTCAAACTGCCTGAGTTTTGGCTCCTTTTTGATCTGAGTTTCGCTGTAAAACCATTTACAGATTTGCAGAACTACTATCTTCGTTAAAGCAGTCATTGTTCAGATCTGGAGTTGTACTGTGGCTTTGCTCAGGCTGATGATGGTCTGTGCTCTAGCTTTGAAGTGTTTTCAGTGAAAATAAATGGCTTCTTCACACAAAGCAAGTTTCAGGTCCTAAGTTCTACCTGAGCTACCCAAAGGTTAGACAGCTTCATTGCAGCAGAGACTCAAATAATATACAACAAAAAAAATTGTTCAATTGGTACCCCTGAGTCAGGACTCAGTTAACATCCTGATTTTTATAGCAGAGCAAATCCAGTGACAGCTTCATATGCCAGCTCCAAGATACTCAGCACTTTATTGAGCTCTTATCATGGCTAAATATGATTACACTCGAAGTGTCTCTAAGCTTCTTGCTGTTGTCACTTCCTTGACAGAGAATCAATATTTGATTCACCACATAATTCCATGTTAAGATCAGGTCTCACTTCAGCTGTGGCATGCTGACAGAGCTTGAAAAGTTATGGAATATTGTAGGCTCAGTTGTTACCTTGGAAGTTTCAGACACAGGCTATTGATTTAATGCAGGAAAACTACAGGAGAGGTCACTCTGTATTAGTTCAAACTCACCTTTTAGAACAATTACCTTAATGTTTAACATGTTCTATGCATAATACTATGACATCCAGTGATAAGGAATGAAGAAAGAGGATAAGAAATTGATACAGTAAAGTCAAAACTATTAGGTCTGGCAAAACCCTTGCTGGTGAAGGTCCCACATGACTTATTTTAAGAGCATGACGTTGTGCAACTGGCTAACCCAGCACCCCCTGAAATGTGGATTTTTGGTGACAGATTGCACAATTTAAATAACAACTTGAAGTCATTTTTCTGGTAAGAAAACAAAATATTTTCTTTTGTGTTAAGAGGAGGGTGAGCCGTTACTGATCAGTAAAGGGATGAAAAAGAGCACGAAAACAAAGCTGAGGATGGTAGTTTGATCTGATCATAGTACTTCCCTACATTTCAGATGAGAAATCCAGTTCTTTTTGCCCTTGACACTTGTGCATGTGAGTGCTAACATCACAGAAACAACCAGCAGTAGACTGTAGCTTCTTAGAGTCGTGGAATCATTTCAGTTGGGAAAGACCTCCAAGATCACTGGGTCCAATCTTTGCCTGTCACCCAGCCCGGAGCACTGAGTGCCACATCCAGGCACTCCTTGAATGCCTCCAGGGACGGGGACTCCACCACCTGTCAGAGCAGAACTTTCAATGCCTGACAACCCCTTCCGTGAAGAAATTCCTCCTGATGGCCAGCCTGACCCTCCCTTGGCACAGCTTGGAGCCATTTCCTCTGCTCCTGTCCCTGTTCCCTGGGAGCAGAGCCCGACCCCCCCGGCTGTCCCCTCCTGTCAGGAGCTGTGCAGAGCCACAAGGTCCCCCCTGAGCCCCCTTTGCTCCAGGCTGAGCCCTTTCCCAGCTCCCTCAGCCGCTCCTGGGGCTCCCGCCCCTTCCCAGCTCCGTTTCCTTCCCTGGACACACTTCAGCTCCTCAATGTCCCTCTGGCTGTGCCCAGCACTGGACACAGCCCTCGGGGTGTGCCCTCGGCAGGGCCAGCACAGGGGACGGGCACTGCCCTGATCCTGCTGGCCATGGAGAAGAGAGTAACAGGCACTCTATAATAGCTGTGGAACAGGCAATCTGTCCAAGAAGAAGAGTGCTGTCACCAGCACTAAATTCTGTGGGAAGACACGGTGGCTGTGTAGGATTATTCACTTCAATGCCTCTCAGGATGGTTATGGGCTCCCTGGCAGCAGCACGTGGAGTACAGCCCAGCTACTTGTTACACACAGGTCTGAGCTGACCAACGGCAGTGTTTCTACTGAATGTGTTTATTTGGGTGTGTATTTGATGGCAGCAGCATCTGAATTTGCCTTTCTTTGGAACTTTCAACTTCAAAATCAGTGGGATTTACCCGGTTTAGTAACACCAGCCTTTCAGCTTTCCCACATGAGGAATTCCCCCCAGGAATGACTTGCAGGCCAGCCAGCCCCTTGCCCCAGTGGGCAGTATTCCCGGGCACTGTGCTGTCAGAAGGGGGTCTCCAAAGGGCTGGCATCTAGGACACGGTCACCATAGAAACTGGGGGGATTTGCTGTGTGTCTGTGTCAGTTCTTTGAGCTGCTTAACAGCTCACTGATAACAACTCACACTTAGCTCAAAGAGTGTGGCCGAGACAGGGCTGCACTGCAGTACGGGCTGTGCACAGATCCCAGGAAGAATTCCCTGGAAAGGCTCTCATAGTCATTGCTTGTATGCCTCACCTTGAATGCCCCCTTCCTGTAGCTGCAGCTTCTTCATAAAAATGTAATAAAACCCCATGGGCTCTTTGTCTGGAGACAAGGAAGGGCTCCTGGCACATTTCCACCATCCCATTTTGCTTATGGTTTGACCAGGTTTGTCTGACCTAGTTCTGTTCATAAACTGGGCTTAATGGTGGAGTCCTGGAAACGTTCCCAGCTGTTAAAGCCAGGCTATTCCCTCTGCAGTAATTAATTGCAGTTCAAAAGCCCTTCACCAGCTATGTATCATAACATTAACATAAAAAAACATGTTCTCTGGGATTCTAAGCTTTGAACAATCTTCTTATGGTGCCCAGACTTATATTCCATAGCACCAGAGCACCATGGGACCCTGCTCATCAGTTGCTTGCTTCTAAGTACAGACTGAACTGGAAAATCTCTTTTCTGTGTACCCACTGCAGACCCATTATCACAGTATAAAATGAAGCTTGGGATTGTTTTTATTAAACTGGGTGTGATTTTTCATTCCAGTGTAACTTTCCATCTACTTGCAAAAAAAAGAGAATTTGAGAACAAGTAAAATGAATTGAAACTTGATGCCCAATAATAATTTCAAAATCGTGAGACTCATGGGAAGTGTTCAGCAATTAGAGACAGGGAGAATTGTTAGCACTAACTGCCTGACAAAGAGACAACTTTTGGTTGAGCTAAGGGTACCTAAATCCTAAATCACACATCTTCAGCAGGGAGAGCAGGAGACTGCTGTAAAACTTATTGATGTCACTGCTTTACCTTAAAAAAAAAGAAAAAAGAAAAAAAGAAAAGAAAAAAAAGGCAGTTTGAGCAAATATTCATGTGCTTAGCTACTGACTGTGTGAATTGTAGAGGAACCTCGTTTTGGCATTGCAGTTCCTGTGTTGGTTCCTTTGGGATTTCCTGGACCTGAACTGTGTCAGCTGCACTTGCTTCCAACTTGCTGAGAAATGTGGAGCTAAGGCCACGAGCTGATACAGAGCCCTGTCTGGGAGCTGCTAGGTACCTGCCCTGGTCAGGTGGGAAGAGTTTTCTGAAATACTGCAGTTCAGGGAGGGTAGGTTGCTCCTACTGAAGATGCTCAACCTGAGTTATACATTTGTTATCACTGAAGACCAATTCGATCCACATAATTTCCAGCAAAGGCCAGAAAATCCTGTGTAAAGAGCTCTTCTTCACATGGATGGAAGTGACTGGAAGTTACAGGGAATCCCTCCCTGCATAATTTATATCCCCCTTTTGAAAACTCATCACATAATTTCTTTTATATCCAGTTCTAGCCCCTCAGCAGCATTCTTGAGGCTCATTAGCTCATGTGCAGCCATTGAAGCAAGCTGGAGGATGAGATTTTAAAGCCTTCTGTTACCAAAGATTAATACAGATTTTTTTTTCCCCGAAATAATCAGCTGCAGACTGGTGACAGGACTCCTATGTGTTTTGTCTGATGGAAAAACATTTTCTCTGCTTTGTAGAGGCTGCTTACATCCCTTCTGCCGCCCTTGAGTTATTTGTTATAGCTTTCCTGACACCTGGAGCGGGACAAGCCAGTCTCTTGGCCCACATCTGAAGGTGGACAGTGTTAAAAAGAGAGGTCAAATGTGGTTCAGTAGCTTTCAAAAGAGGCCTTGGGTATTTTAAGCACAACATTTCATTTAAAGTCAAAAGACTGAGTTGCAACACTCTTCAAAGAAAGCGAAGTTCTTACTTTTAGGACAGCTCCACTGTCCCTGAAAGTGCTCCTGGGGCAGCGGAAGCACCTCGGATCTGCGGTGCGGAATGCTTTGCTTTCAAAGCCTGCGAAGCTGAAACGCCTCAAAGCTTAGCCTCACTTTGTCTACAGTTTCAACTTGTGTCACTACTTTGAAATGCAAGATAAAATGCAGACTTGGGTCTCCTTGAACACAACGACTTGAGGAAAGTACAGGCATGATGGAGCTGCATTTTGCAGGCAGGGAACTAGGATGGAGGCATGTCCTGTCCTTTGGCCTCAGTTCAATACAGAATGCAAGAGCCTGCTATTGACCCAGATCTCAAGGGTCAAAAAACAGGGGAGTCTGGTGCTAGTTTTCTGAAGAGTAGGCTGGATGAAGTAAGATGAAAGTACGGCATGGATTCTTACTTGCTCCTGTTCAATCACCTGAGCTGTCACAAGTGCAACTGCCTCCTTATCCTTGGACCTTCAGCTGAATTTTGATGACCTGTGTGGGAAGTGTTTAAAGCTACCACTGCAGACTCCTCACTGCTCCAGACAAGGCTGCAGAGTCTTGGTTGCACCAGAAAGGTTTAAAGTCAAATCAACCATTGTAAAATTTAATAAAGCCACTGAAAAACCTTCTGTTGTGGTCTCCATTAGCAGCACTGCAGGTGTACTGTCTTGAGAACTATAAATGTTTATTTGTGTTTTATCTCTTCACTACTTGATTTTAAAAAGATGTAGCAGACTTTTAAATATTCCCTGAAGAATTTTGGGGGTCCTGTAGTGTTAAGATATATGCAGCTTGGGGCAGAGTACTCTGAAAGCTGAGATGAACTATTGCAGCAGTGGTTCTGTGTCTTAGCCTGGAAAACAGGATAGAAATATCATTCCTTGTACAGCTGACAAACACATGTGCACATCTGCTGGAGCTATGCATGCCAAATAGACCTGGAATTGCTGTTGCCTTGCAGAACATGAAATCTGGATGGTGAATAGTTATCTAATATTAAATACTTGGCAGAAGTCTCAAAAGCTAATTTCATCTTTATGCTTTGTTCTTTAAGGGAAACAGGTTTAATTGGAAACTAATACTTTTGTTAGAAGTACCATACTCCAGAAGATATAAATATTACTGGATTTTAGCAATGGTATAAATCCTGTGGGTGCAGGCCATGGTCAGTTGGAATTAACAGAAGTAAAATCTCAAGCAAAAGGGCTTCAGGATGCTGCTTTTCAATGCCAAGCTAAATTGCACATATCAAGAGCTTTTCTTCATGGCTCTCACATCCAAATAAACTTGTGAGTTCAGTTAAGACCATACTCAAAGGATGTACCAGTCCTGCCTGTAAACTTGGGTATCTGATGCCATTCTGAATCACTTACATGGATGAAAAACATTGATTTCATGGCCCAAGACCCCCCCTCCTTTGGGGGACAGGGGTCAAAGTTCTACCTGGGCTGGGGGCACGTAAGGATCTATGGCCTCAGTAGGTTCTAATTGCACTGAGCTCTGCATTCTGGGAGTAAACTGACTGTTCCAAGCAGAGTGAAGGATCTAATGTTTTCTCTAGGGTTATGGTTAGGGTCCCTTGGATGTTACAGTACTGGTGGCAGCCTGTTCTTTTTGGGGTTCTTCTGAAGCAGAAAGCATCATGTGGTAAATCTGCATCTTACATCTTGTGAAAACAATGCCAAGAGGAAGTGAGCCTCTAAGTGAAAATGGGGAAACAACTGGGAAGGACTGAATAAGTGAAGTAACTCCATAACCAAAACAGCATTACAGCATTGCAAAGAAAGTGAAGAGTCACTTCCCAGAAAAATTTCCCTCTGTAACAGTCAATTCATTTACTATGGAAAGAGTGAGTATTCTTACAGTGACTTGGAGCTTCCCTTATTTCAGTAACTGCCGACGGTGAGGGAAGC
>VZTX01033900.1:0-13337 GCA_013400915.1 Pardalotus punctatus | reverse complement strand
GAGTGGGGCGGGCGCGGGGCTGGGTGATGGCGTGGCACCGCAGAAATAAACCGTGTTGGCTACGCCGGTGCCTCCGCCTCCTCTGTCACCGCGGCGGGACGAGCCCGGGCTCGGGCCCGGGCCCGCGGGAGAGCAACGGTCTCTGCGCAGAGCTGCCTTGGAGCGCCGGCCGAGCAGCAGCGAACGGGACTGGTCCGGAGCCGGGAGCGCCCTTGGGCTCCGTCGCCTCACGGGCCTCGGTGGGGCCGGTCTGTTCCCCGCGGGCTACGGGCAACACCTGCCGGACAGGTGCAGGGAGGGACCGACCCCTGCAGCGTCAGGGCCGGCTCCCTGCGGTGGGAGGGAGCGCTGCTGCGGGCCCTGGTGATCGGACTGTACCCGCACAGCCCTGCCTGGCAGCAGAGAGACCTTCAGCCCCGAAGCCTGGGGCAGATTGCCCGCAGCTTCCAAGGAAACGCGTCCCTGTGTGCCCAGGCTGACCCGGCCCTTCCCTTTGCAGCTATGACATGGTGCACTATGGCCACTCGAACCAGCTGCGCCAGGCGCGGGCCATGGGTGATTACCTGATCGTTGGAGTCCACACTGATGGTAAGAGGTTTTCCCAGGTTTCATCTCGTGCAGCCCCTCGAATTGCCCAGCAGCAGTAGCCCCAAGAGAACCGAGAGATCCTGATAGGGTCAGGCTCCTTCCTGCATCTGCTCCAGGAGCAGTAGCCTCCAAGAGAAAATGTCCCCTCTCCGGGAGTGCAGTTATCCCTGTCACACTTTTGCATTGAGGATTAGGTGGGTCAGACCTTGCAGGCTCTGAGGGTTGATCTGCATTCTGTGCTATAAAAACAGTTGAAACAGCTGAAAATCAGTCTGGTTTTGCTGGTAGGAGCTGCAGAATTTATGTTCCAAAACAAGTGACCGTGTGGAGAAAACTTCCAGATGGGCTTGACATGAGTTAAGTGGCAGAAACAAGTTCTTCCATGTGAAGATGTATTTTAAATGGGTTTATGGATGCAGAATTTATAGTGTGAACCAAGTGTAGTATGAAGTTACTGTTTAAGAGGGGAATTTCCCCTGGGGGGATGCCAGGAGGCCCAGCTCATCCCCTCAGGAAGAAGTATCTGGGTACTGGGAAGCACTGAGACCTTTTGCTCTCTGAGTGAATTCCAGAGCCCTTGTTACACGCTTAGGAAATGTGACTAAATCAAAATATTTTCTGATCTGTCTGGGGCTTTCTTTGCTACCACAGGCTGATCCTGAGCTGAGGATAAGCTTGCAGTGAAGTTCACCTGCCCATGAAATAAGCGAGGCAGCTGTGACTGAGAGTCACTGTAGCTGCAGGACATGCTTCTAACTGGATTTTTGTTTCTCCCCCAGAGGAAATTGCCAAGCACAAGGGTCCTCCTGTCTTTACGCAGGAGGAGAGGTACAAAATGGTGCAAGCTATCAAGTGGGTGGATGAGATCGCTCCTGGAGCTCCTTATGTCACCACGCTGGAAACCCTGGACAAGTACAGCTGTGACTTCTGTGTGCATGGGGGTGAGTGGTGTTTCAGGCACTGGCTGTGCTGCCATGCACCCTCGGGGCTGTGCGCTCCAGGTGCCTTGCTGCAAACCGAGCGATGTCCCAGCTGCCGTGGGGGCCAGGGATACCTGGTGTGTGCAGAGCTCTGCCTTCTCAACACCTGCACTGGGGGGCAGAGGTACTCCGTATGTGTACAGATCTGCCCTCCCAATGCCTGCACTGGGTAGCACAGCTGGTATTGGTCTGGTGGTCTGGAGAAACATGTCAGTGGGCTCAGAATCTTGAGAGTGGCCAGGGTTTTGACTTACAAAGGTGAAATGTGTTGTTTGAAGTTATCCTGAGGTTGCCCTTAGCACCAGCAGAAATTTGTGCAAAGGGGAAAGCCATTTACAAAACTAAAGTGTGAAGAACACTATTGAAAAGGTAGGCATGCAGAAATACAATCATGTTTATATCTACTTATCCTAGGATGAGGTTCGATCTGAAAAGCTTCTCCTCTTTATCCAGCTGATATGCTATTCAGGGGCTCATCTGACCGTGTGGCCAGAGACCAAGTTCTTACTGTGAACACTTTTTGGTGTACAGTTGCTGGAGAGAACCAGCGTTCTGAGGAAATGTTCTTGCTGTGAGACTCTGTCCCTTCCTGGGCTGCTGTCGATGCTCATTAAGCCTCAGCCCTTCCTCCCTGCCCCTCTGAAGAAATTTTGTTAGTTTGACCAGGAGTAGTCTTTGCACTCATTTCATGTATCTCTCATCTGATCCCAGCTGCCTGCTATTGATAAGCCAAGTATTTCACTAAATGTAAATAAATCCTTAATCTTTAGAAGATAAATATGCTTTTTTCACGTGGATGGTGTGGTTGTCAAATTCCCTGTTAACTTCATTGCCTGCCCTGAACGTGTTTGGTGTACATGACCCCTTACAGGGCTTGGTGAGGGGTTATGACAGTAGAGGAGTGCTTGTGGCCTCTGCTCCAGCTGCTTGCATTCATCCCCCTGCCACGTCTATCCGTGCTTCTCCTGAGCAACACGCCTGCACCGGCAGTTTTACCAGGTTGTGTTTGTGCAAAAGCTGAATTTGGAAATAGCTGAACTCACCTGGGAAGGTGACAACAGCCCTGCTGTTTGTGCCTCTCCTGGCATGCCAAGCTGTGCTGGCAGCACATGCCCTCCTGTCCCTGTGCTCTGAGGGGAGGGTGTAGGGTTTAGGAGAACTGAGCAGGACTGAGCCAGCCGACTGTGTGGGCGCACTCGTGGGCTGCCCTCTGTCTGTTTTGGCAAAGGGAAACCAGCTTAGCATTTGCTTGTGGAGGCTTTGTACCATCACCAAAAGTAGGTGAGAGGTGTTTCTGCAGAAGGAGTTGGGATCCACGTGCCAGAGATGAACTGGAATTGCTTTTGTGGAAGGGTCGCTGGATGTCGCTGTGGAAGTACCATCACTGAGAGGAAGAACTTTCTGTTGCATGAACTGTTTCATTGTCTGAAAACTTGTAACATGAACCAATGGCTAAAACCAGTCCTAGAAGAGCTAGAAGGTGCTTTTTAACACCAAGACGGATAGTGCTTGTTTATTGTCAAACAATAATCAGCTGTGCCTGCTGCTGCACGGCACCCAGCAGTGGGCCAGATGGGTAACAGTGTTAGCATCCAGGAATATCTTTGTCTCCACAGATGGAGTAGTCTTGAAAAGCTCTGGCATTTTTGTGGGGCACAGGACATGTGTCCCGTGTATGCACAGGGATTAGGATTGCAGAGTCCTAGTCTGGCTCTAGGTGTGTGGGGCCTGCTCAGCTGCTGCTTTTGTGCAGGAGAGGTTGGGTACAGTTCTGAGGCTTTTCTCTCTCTGCAGATGACATCACCTTAACTATCGATGGCAAGGACACCTATGAGGAAGTAAAGACAGCAGGGCGATACAGGTAACCTGTTGCTGCTTACCTGTTTCTCTTTGTTTTGGGCAGAGTTTCTGGGAATTTGTGCCCTGAAGGGAAGTCAGATGAAACATGCCTAGCTTCGGGTCACACCTGGATTTGGCTATATGTGTGTCAGAGCTTCAGTTGCTCCAAACATTTTGCCTTCAGGAAAGTGGGGCAAACAGTCCTGCCCAGTGGGGCTGTCTGGTTCCTGGCAGATGCTGGTTCTGGTCTTAAAGCCTCACTGGGAGTTGGCTCTGTTGGGAAGTCTGGCTGAGGGAAGCGTTCTTCACTTGAGCGGTTGCTGTGGTGTGAGGATGATGCAGAGGCTCAGCAAATGAATGTTATACTCGAGAAGGAAGGCTTCCTTAGGACGGCCCCTGGTTTGGATTTATCAGGTGTCACAGCTGTTCCTGTGGTAATGGTGGGAAGACAGAGGCGTACGCTCCTGTGGCTTCTGCTTCATCCTTTGCTTGTCTCCTGCAGGGAATGCAAACGCACTCAAGGTGTGTCCACCACTGACCTTGTTGGCCGCATGCTGCTCATGACTAAAGCTCACCACAGCAACATAGTGAGTCAGAGGGCTTTGGGTGGGAGGTGGAGTGCAGGGCATGTGCCAGCTCTTCTCTTCTGCTGCCCCAAATGGAGTAGAATGGAGGAGTAGAGCTCCTGGGCCTGGCTCCCAGGTGCATGCATGGAGAACAGGCAGTGGCAGCAAAACAACCTGCTTATGTTTACTTTGACATGTCCAAGATCACAGTGTGATGGAATAAAGACTCTGGTGCCTCATGATCAGTGTGGCCCTCAGGACCACTAAGAGAGCTGCAGGCAAGCCCATGACTTCTCCCAGGGTGAAACAACACAGTGCAGGCACGTTGATCTGTCAGCCAGGTGCTGCCAGAGCTGGAAACTCCTCTCCCTTCCCACTGAGCTTCATGCTTCTGCCTTCTGCTGTCTCTAGTCTGATCAGACCTTTCTTGAGTCTCCTCAGCTCACGCTCTGGTTGGGAGCTAACCTAACCAGGGAAAAGTAAAATAAGTGGTTTTATGTCAGGTAATGATTTGAATTTACTGAGTAATGAAGGAATCGGTGAATGGAATCACTTGGATAATTGCAGGGACAAGTGACCCACTGGCAAATTCAGGGGCAGAGGGAGATGTTCTGGTGTGCTGAGCTGTTAAATTGGCTTAGCGGTAATGCATGAGTTCACACCAAAATCTGCCCAGTGCTGCTGGCTGCTGCGAGACCCAAGCCTGGCTCTCGTGAGGGTCTTTGGCAGGAGAAGGGATGCTGTCCTGTCAGGGGCTTGCTGGGCTGAGAGGGGATGCAGCTGTGCAGCACTCTTGGGGCTGCAAGTTGGGCAAGAACCACCTTTGCTGGCTTCGCCAAGCAGGGATCAGATAAGGACACATTTCCTCTGACTCATGCTGACACAGGACACTGGTTTAGGTATTAACCCGTTTGTCAGCATTCAGTGCCCTGGATCCATGCTGTGCGTTTTGAGCCTGGCCTTCCCAGCAGTTCCCACACACAAGCATATCTTGGTTGGATGAGCTGTGCAAGTGCTTAAACATTTTGACTCTTTATCTTCCTTCAGGATGAGGACCTAGACTATCGGAAACACACTGACAACTTTGGGAAGGTAATGTGAGTTCTGGTCGTGGACGTCTGGTTGTTGTCCTGCCTGAGAAGGATTTCCAGTGTGTTTTCTGGCCTGTTGCAGGCTTGTTTGTCCTCCCACACGTAGCAAGAATGTCTCGGTGAATGTCTGCTGTTCCCATGTGGCAGCGCCTGCAATGGCTGTGATGGGCAGGTGTGACACAGGGCAGTGTATGAGCTGTCCTTCAGTGGGACCACAGGGCTGCTGCCCCACTGAGCCTGTGCTGGGTTCCTTCCTTGCCTGTAAATTCCTTCCTACCACTTCTCTTGGGACCCAAGTGCCCATGGTTCCAGCCTAGGGACAGCCTCTGTGGATGCTCGTCTCAGTGCTTGTGTTGTTTTGGAGGTGTTGCATTAGGTTTGGGGTGGTTGACACATCAGGTGCATGGCCACACTGCTGCAGAGTTTTGAGGGCAGTGCAGCCCTCTCAGCGTTCCAGCTGCCGGGTCCAGCTTGTAGCTTGCACTGCTTCTAAAAGCCATCAGCCCTGTTTATTTCCTTGGGAGCTGGATTGTCCCTGCTTAATGAGCTCCACTAGCAGCTTGAGCAAGCCTTTTTAACTCATGGAGGGGTTTGTTGACCTGTCTGAATCATCCTTAGTTCCCCACTATTTTGGGTTTCTTGAGCAGGTGTTACGTGACATATTGCTCCATCACGGCTGTTTCCTGGGGCTTGCATCTGGGTAGAATGGATCAGGACACTGGGCACCCTATGTGACCCCGACAGCCAAGCTGTCTGCGTGCTGCCCTTTGCCGGGCCTGCCCTGGCCTCAGCTGCAGTGTCTGTGTCCTGCCAAGTCCTGTGGAGCAGCTTTGGGGAGCACAGCAGGTGACTCAGTGGCTGTTTGCACAACTACCACGTGGTGGGGACCAAGCACTGTCCTCAGAGCTGAGGGACCAGACAGGTGCCCTGAGGCTTGGCAGAGCATAGGTTGGTTGTGTGTTGTCTCCTGAGCCCGTCTTGCTTCTCATGGAAATCCAAACCTGCCCTGTTGCCTTCTTTCTTCCTGAGCTTTTCTCTTGTTATCTCCTGAGCTGGCTGCTGAGGGGATGATTTAGACAGAGCATAAAGGGCTTTTGTGAAATTGCTTAAACATTTGGTGCCAGGAAAGTAGAAAGTCCAAGGTGCTGCGAGTTGTTACAGTTGCCAGCAAATTCAGATGAGCAGATTGCCAAGCACTGTGCGCTGTGTTGTCCAAACCCCCTTGCAGAGCCTGAAAAGAAGCTGTGTCTGATGTGTTTCCACAGGGGCCCAAAGGTCACAGTCCCTGGACTGGCGTCTCGCAGTTCCTGCAGACATCCCAGAAGATCATCCAGTTTGCTTCAGGGAAGGAACCGCAGCCGGGAGACACCATCATCTATGTGGCTGGAGCCTTCGACCTGTTCCGTATCCTTGACTCTCTTTGGTTAAAGCAGTGGTCTTTTTTTGATGTTTTCATGTTGGGAGGCACCAGACTGGATATTTGCCAGTCTATACCAAACAGATTTATTATCATATCGAATACCAGATATTTATATCTGGTTTGTTTTCTTTTCTGTAGCTGCACATGAGAGAGGAGTCAGGAGTGAGTTCTTCCTGGCAGTTTCTTAGTCACAGGATGCTGAAAAAGAAGTTGTAGCTCTGTGGAGAGATGTGTGGCTGTTGGATTTCAGGAAGACAGTTGGATACTCTCAACACTCTAATGATTGTGGTGAAGACTGGCTTGCCATAGACCAAGAGACTGCAACAGGGCATCTGGAGCTGGTGCTCCATCCCTGGGGCAGGCTTTGAGGCTTTGTGCCAGAACATCTGGAACAGGTAGAAATTCTGGATAGAGGCAAAGCTGAGTCCATGTAAGGTGGAGCTGAAAAAATCTCTGGCTTTTGCCCAGGTGGAACCTAAGGAGGGAGGCAGCAACTGTTCTTAAGACATAGGCAATTAGTAGCGCAAGAATAAAATCCTAGGGATTCCTGTCTCCCACTGTTGTTTTTCAGTGACTATGTCTGTCTCCCTTTCTCTTTTTTCCATGTGAGTTTCAATTCCTTAAACAGAGCTGTAGATGTTGGGCATGTAGATTTCCTGGAGAAGGTTCACCAGTTGGCAGAGAAACCCTACATCATTGCTGGGCTGCACTTCGATCAGGTCCGTGTAGAACCTGTCCAAAGGCAGAGCAGATTGTCTCTGTTCTTTGAACTAGGCAGGCTATGCTCCAGAGTCGGGGCAGGGATGTATTGGCCAACACAGGAATTTCATTTTGGGAGAGAACAAGAGGGAAAGTGGTTACTCTGTCTCTCTTCTGATTATACTGGTGCTTTGCCGTAGGAGGTGAATCGCTACAAAGGGAAGAACTATCCCATCATGAACATCCATGAGCGAACCCTCAGTGTCCTGGCCTGCAGGGTGAGTGGGTGTCTCTGCGCTGTTCCAGAAATTGCCCGCAGCACAGTGGTGTCCATTTATGCTCAGTGATCTTGCATGAGTTCCTTCGTGTGCACTGAGAAGTGAGACAAGACAAATCACTGGAGGCTGCCAGAGGTGCTGATGAGCTCTTGGGAGACTCTGCTGGTCTCCTGTGTCATCCTGGCTGATCCAAGCTGGTGACCCATCTGGCTGCTGTGCCAGCAGCAACAGGGCTGGATGCCACACAGGGAGCTGTGTGGTTCTGTGTAGACAGACATGTGCAGGTAGAAGACTATGTTCCCTGCAGCAGGGGAGAAAATTCCTGGGACAGAAATGTGGGGAGTGCCAGCAATAAGTGCCTGGAGCAATTAACTTTTGGATTTGCTCTATAGGCACAGAAGGGACATTCTGTAGAGAAACAAAGAGCTGCTATGTGACAAGCAGTTGCTGTTGAACCCCCTTCCCTGTTTCCTTATTCGAACTTCTGACTCCATAGCCAGGTGACCTGCTCAGGTCTCCGTAGGAAGCAGCTGGCTTCTGGATTGGGATTGGTTTTTGGGTTTTTGTTTGATGGGAGTTTTTTCAAATCTGGATTCTACCTGGCTCCTTTTTTAGTACGTCTCAGAGGTGGTGATTGGAGCTCCCTATGCTGTCACTGCCGATCTGTTGGATCACTTCAGGGTGAGTCCTTGCATATGGACGGACATGAAGATGCTGGTGTGTGATGTGCGTGGAGAGCTAGAGTGGTGCAGGACAACACAGGGGTGTAGGAGGGAGTGTCCTGCTCAGTGGGTTAGAGGGAGGTCCAGAGGGACTGCCAGTCTGGTGTAGGAGAGTGGCTTTGCCGGTCTCCAGGCTGTGCTCAGTGGGAGAAGTGGCAGGAAACATCCCTGTCATCTTTTGGATCTTGTCAGTGACTTGTGTGTCCTTCTCCAGGTAACACTTGTTTGTCATGGGATGACTGAGGTGGTGCCAGACAAGGACGGTTCTGATCCATATGAGGTAAAGTACCAGCTGCTTTGTCAGCATTTGATAGACAGAGCCTGGCTCTAGTTGTGTTCCTGGAGGAGGTGTATTGCAGAGAATGCTACCTGGGCAGGGCCTTGGCAGGTGATGCAGCTTTTCATCCACCCCTGAGGGTAGCTACGTGGAGCAGAGTCAGTAAATCATTCCCAGCAGCTCCGCTCTTCCAGGCATTGTTTTGCTCTGCCTGTTTCTGATGCCTTCATGGCAGGGTGAGAAGTCCTGTGTGCTTTGCTCTTTGCCAGTCCTGGGCAGCTCCCATGTATGTGGAGCTTTGCCTCCTGCCTGTCTGGCCACCACAGGACCTGCCATGACTCAGCTGTCACCCCTGGGCTGCACACCCAGGTCCCACGTGTTTTCACAGTGCAGTGCTATGTCTGTTTGCAGGAACCGAAGCAACGTGGCATTTTCCAGCTGGTGGACAGTGGCAGCAATCTCACCACAGATCTAATTGTGCAAAGAATCATCAAGAACAGGTTGGATTTCTTTGTCTCCCAGTTCTGTCACATACTGTTCCATCCAGAGTGTCTGGGGATTGATTAATGGGACCAAATAGGGACAGAAGGGGTTATTTAAAGGCACCGTGTCAGCAAATTTTTCCTCCCCCTTTCATAGCTTGGGCAGGCTGTAAGTGTGGTTGTACCAGTCTGTACAGGGAAAGGAACAGCTGAACTTTGCTGTGTCAGAATGTGCAGCACGGCACACGTACTGCTTTTTCTCCTTTATTAATGATAAATTTCTTTGCTGTATCCTGGGGGAAAGATCATGTTGCTTCTTTCAGAGCTTTGGTCTTTTAGGCCCGAGTCCTTTACCTTTAGCACCTTGGTTCACATCAGTGATAAATTTGATTTTGGTGTTACAACACTACGTGGTCTGTCCCAGGACAGCCCAAGAATGGAATAGCAGCTTCTTCCCCAGAGGGAGAAGGAAGTAGTGTGGGAGTCCAGGACTGCAGAGTGGTGACAACAGCCATGGGAAGTTCTGGGAGAGGCTCTGGAAGAGTTTGCAGATCCAGGGGGTTTTCTGAAGTGCTCTCAGAACAGAGCAGTGTAGGAGAAGGCAGTGCTCTCCTGCTCCAAGTGCTTTTGTCTACAAGAGGTATGGATGAGTGAGAATCTCATGGCATTGTGTGATTTTTGCAGGCTGGAGTTTGAAGCTCGCAACCAGAAGAAAGAAGCAAAAGAGCTGGCTGTGCTGGAGGCCATGAGGAGGCTGGAGGAGGAGAAGCACTAAGCTGCAGACCATGGATGCGTGGGCCACAGAGCGCTGCCGCCTCACCTGGGAGAGTAACAGCTCTTCAGGAAAGAACCCCTGAAGGGGGGCAGCCCTGCTGGCATGCAGGATGTGCTGTCCTACCCTCTGCTGTCCTAGCTCCTCCTGCACAAATTATGCAGACACAACGAGTTGGGATTCCGCTGCCTAGTTTTATTTCTGTTAATCAGTCCCTGTCCCCTTTCCCGGGAGGAGATTTGAGAACAAAAAGGTTTTAATTATAACTAATGTTTTAACATGTTGATGTGCTTTTACCTTCTGCCATTTCTGGCTCTTAGTTGGAGGGAAGTGAAGCAGCTGCGCCACGCCCCCTTGCCCTGCCAGACTTAGCTGTCCTGATGGGGGTCTGCATTCCAGAGCAGCCCCTTGGCCAGTGGTGTGAGTGGCTGGACAGACAGCAAGAGCAGCCTTGGGGGCAAGACAACAGCCCCTGTGGTTCCTCCTGCTGCTTTTGCTTAGGAACAAGCAGCTGGCTGCCAGAAGTGGTGCTGGGCCCTGGGGTTGACTGTGCTGCCTCTCCTCAGCTCCTGCCCCTGCACAGACCCAGAGCTACTCCGGGCTGAGCTGGATAAAGGCAAATAATTTACTGCCCCAGTGACAGGCTGCAGGTGGCAGCTGCTGAAGGGGCAGGTGGTGCTGGGACCCTGGGTTGACACATTTCTCAACATGAGGCATGGGAACCCTGGGGGCTTTTCCCAAAGGCTCTTCCATTTCCTAGGCTGCAGGACTTGATGCCTTGCGTGGACCATGCTCAGAGCCCCACCTGCTGCTGCCACCAGTGCCCACCTTATGCCCAAGGGCTTACTTGAGGGCAGGACCTGGCCAGGTGAAGTTTTAGGGCTGTTTTCTGATGGATGACATGCAGCATGCCTGCCTTTGCAGGGAAGTGCAGGACTGGGAGGATGGGTGCTGAGCGGTGAGCCCCTTTTGCCTCTTACATTCCAGGATACTATGGTGGATGTCCTGAGCAGCTCACTGCAGTGTGCTGGATGGTCCTTCCAGGCTGGGTCTGGTGTCTTCTCTCTTGTAAACTTTTGTTGCTGATCATTAATAAAACGTTGAAGAGTTGTGCATTGGTCTTTTGGGGGCTCAAACCCAGGTAGCAGAAAGGGGGCATAGGGAACGTGCTGCAACCCCACTGTGCTGATGCTGAGTGGGTGCATCACATTCCTGCTGTGTCCCTGCAGCTCCGATGGCTGGGGCTGGCAGTGACTCCTCGCCCCCAAAGCAGGCATGACTTGGAGCTGTTGGCTGCTTCCTGGGCTCTGCCAGCTGTGTGCACAAATTCCCCCTCTGCAGTGTGCAGCCCCCTCCCATGGGCACTGCAGAGAAGTTTGTCCTTAAGAGCAAACAGCTCAGCCTCGGTGACACATCCCCCCTGCGCTGAGCGCATGCTGAGTCGCCTCCAGGACACAGGCAGGTACCACTGTTATTAAAAAATTACAAAAGCTTTCTATTGCTGCTCTTGCCAGGCATGTGGAGATGTCAGCTCCACTGGTTCAGCTGTAGCACAGTGGAGCTGCTGTTCCTCAGGGCCTTGAGAGCTGTTGCTGAGTTTACTCTGAAAACTGGCAGATGATGTTCCTTTCTCCAAGTGCCCCTGGGCCCTTCGGGTGAGCTGCTTACTGATAGCTTGTGAGTTCCGGGGCACAGCTGAGTGTAGCATTAAAAGGGGTGGGGTACAAGGTAGAAATGGCCTGAATTCTGTTTGTGACTTTCTTTGGTTTCTGTGGTTTATTGGTTGTGTGTTGTTTTGTTTTGTGGGGTTTTTTTTCCCCTCCAGGCACAGATCAAGACTGGTTCCTGCACCCATCCCACAGCAACCCCCCTTGAATGCAGATTGCAGAGTTCCTGGCATTCCCTTGAGCAGTACCTCAAGGTACCACACTGCCTCCGCTTCAGCTTAATGATGCTGTCCAGGGACATGACATGATGGTGGCACTGCTCCCACCTGTACTTCCTAGCAGGCACCTGTAAGAGCAAGTCATGACCCCACTGAGGAGAGCAACAGATTTGGCCCAGACCCCCAAAACCCCTGCCCCAGGCAGGACTGGGGGTTACCCCCAGTGTCCATATACAGTGGCTCCAAGCAGGACCTCAGCACCAGGACTGCAGGTGGAGTCAAGTTGCAGCAGGGGCTTATGGTGCTACGCTGACCCCCTCCATGGTGGGGACCCTGGGCTGTGTCTCCTGCAGCAGTTGGTGGCCCCAGTGCCCACTGAGGTTCCTGGGCAGCAGTAGGCACCAGCAGCCTCCACCTGAGCTGGGCTGTGCCAAGGATGGCACAGCAGGTCAAGCCCATGGTGTGTCTGAGTTGTAGCCAGGGGTGCTGGGGAGACTCCTTGGCTTCTTTCCTAATGAGCATGGTAGCCACTGGGGCCACGCAGGGCCCTGGGCATCCCCACCGGTCTGGGAACTGCAGCCAGACTGGGTGCTGTGTGCCTGGACTCACCCCTGGGGAGGAAGTGGCCACCCTAGGTACCTGTCTAAGAGTGCCCCTGCCAGGGAACAGCTGATACTGGGGGACTGCTGCCAACCCACTCTCATCACCAAGTCTGTGTCCTGCTGCCTGAGCTGCCCCAGGACTGGGCAGGGGATGTGCTGGATCCCCTGCAGCAGCACAAGGAGCAGCAGGGCCTTCCTGTTTGGGGGGACTCAGGGACAGGAAGGTCATGCCTGCAGTCACTCGCTGTCCAGCACAGCCTCTCAGCCCCTGCTGTCCCTGCACTGTGCCCTGCAACCCCCATTGGGGTTGTCCTCCAGCCTGAGGCATTTTGTTTTGCTGGGCATCTGAGCAGTCTCAGCGCTGCAGGAGTGAGAGGAGGGCCCAGCAGCCCAGAGCTCCCCCGATCTCGGTGGACCCCCTCACCCCACCTCCCTATCCAAGGACAGAGATGATAGAGCCATCCTGGGCATGTTTATTGTCACCCCAGAACCACCAGCACTGCCTCAGGCATCCACACACTCCATGGGGTGCAAAGACATAGTCACGTCCACCTTACACCAGACCATGCCATGGGTTCCTGGCGGTTCCCAGCACCTCTGTAGCTCAGTGGCCATATCCACCCTGTACAGCACCTGTGGAAGATACCATTACAGGGAGCGGGCTCTGGGGTAGCACAGCGGTGGCTGTCAGAGATGAGGAGCCCCCAGCTTGCCTGATACCTGCTGGGGTGGGCACCCTGCTCCTGCTGCTAGCTGCAGAGTACTGCTGTGGTGAGGGGCCCTGGTACCTGCGGTGGGAGCACAAAATATGCCCAGCGTCCTACGGGGAGTAGCCCAAGTCCTTGGGGCAGCCCCGGTACTCACCGCGATGTGGAGCCCCGAGGGCGGGTGGGTCGAGCTGGGCAGCAGCACAGGGAGATCGAGTTCGGCAAAGCCGTCAGTGTCGGAGCGGCTGGTGTGAAACGAGCGGCGGAGACAAGAGTAGCCGACAGTCTGTCCACCGAGTAGGGGCAGGGCAGGGCCGGGCCGTCTGTAGGCACCAGGGCTCGGCGGGACGGCACAGGACGAGCAGCGCGCATAGCGCCGACACGGCCGCACCGCCCGGGGCCGTCGCCGCCTTTATAGCTGGGCGGGGG
>VZTX01033858.1:0-14763 GCA_013400915.1 Pardalotus punctatus | reverse complement strand
AACCTCGCTTAACAGCAGATCAACAAGACAGGAATATCTGCACCCAGTGCTGATGAGTGCAGTGCTGTGGGGTTTCAGGTGTTTTTGCACTTTTGAAAGATGTTTAAAAGTTAAAGGTGGTGAAGCCAGCACCAGGAAATTCACCCGAGGGCTAAAGCAAATGACACTTCGCAGGGAGAAGCTGAGAGTTCAGCATGTTCAGCCTTTCAGGGAGAAGATGGAAAGGCAGCTTGATTACAGGGTATGATACCACTGTGAGGAGAATAAAACAAGGTCTTTAATTTCCAGCAGAAAGGCAGGTCAAGACAAATGGGTTTTAGCCTTGAGCCAGGCAAATACAAAGAAGCCCAGGTATGGGGATTTGCTCCTACGTAACACAGTGCTGGCTCTCCTGTGGGCTGGGGGCTCAGCATGGGGATGTCCCTTGGGGGACAGGGAACAAACCAGTGCAAAAAGCTGCAATATATTGCTGGCTGCCCTCTGATTGCAGGTGCTGCTCCTTCAGAGCATGCTCCATCAAGTCCCCCTTCAAAAGAGCATACACTTCAGTGGAAGGGGAGAGATGCGAGCAGAAGTGATTTACTAGCCTGAGGCTCAGCCAGGCTGAGCCTGTGCTCCACTAGTCATGTTGCGTGGCATCCTTGAGCTCCAGGGATCCGGAGCCAAGCCAGAATAATTAATTGTGCAACACCTTTCTGACTGGGAAACCTGCCTCCTGTCCCTTATATAATGGCAGTGCCCAGGGGCGAGTCATCTCTTGCTGGCTGGACCTGAGTGCACGGAGCTGGGTTCCAACACTGTGACAGTCACTGCCACAAGGCAGGGCAAGGATAACCCCCCCTGCCCCTGAGTGAAGGGCAGGATGCATTTGCAGAGCCATGCACTGAGATGGGAGACACTTCTCTGATGCCACAAGGGAATGATAAATGTGCTTTAACACCTTGTCCAAGCCCAAAACAAGAATTTCAACCAACCCAGCAGGTCTAGCTGATTTTTTCCCTTTATCCTCTCTATTGCAGACACCTACAGTCATCTTCCATTCATCCTCCCTTCCCCCTTCACACCATGTGTGTGTCATGGGGCACGGCCAGACTGCCCACACCAGGAGGATGCAGCCACACAAACACGCTCCCACACACTGCCCCAGGCGCAGCCGGTGCCCAGCGCAGCATGGACGCACCCAGCACGCACGTCATGCCAGGCACTGCCCTCCTCCCCCACTGCCTTGGCACATATGCTGCAGGGCCACCGGCCCCCCAGCCCTGAGTGGGCAGGGGCAGGGCAGCAGCAGAGCCCAGGGCTGGGAAGGGAGCAGTGGGTGTCGTGCCAGCGGCGCTGGGAGCTGAGCTGTGCCCGCACCACCTGGGTGGGACTGGGGTGCGCTGGGTTCTCCTGTGCCGTGGGGTTTAACCTGGCTGCCAAGGGAAGGTGAAGGACCTGTCTCAAACCAGGCACATTTGGTCAAAGGGGTGTTTTTGCCTGCGAGGCCCAAGTGTCTGCCTGCACAGGCACTTCTGCTGTGCCTCATTGGCACAGCTGCCAGCGCAGCCTGTTGCTCGGCTCCCAAGCTTGCCCAGAGCTTTGCCAAACTGACACAGCTGGGGGTTGAATGTTTTCTCTCTTGCTGTTTACCTCAAATATTTCAAGCTCTTCCAGAAGGAGGCTAGTAACAAATCTATGCTTTTAACCCGTATTAAAAATCATTATTGTAAATGCTCTGGTGACCCTGCCTTGCATCTGGGACTGGAGATATGGTTGGGAGACCAGAGATGCAAGTAGGCAAGTGTGTTTTCCCACTGGTGAAAAATTCCAGCGCAGCTCAGGTGGCCTCAGCAAAGACTTGGCAAATTTTTGCTAACAAAACTTCTCTGAAATTTTGGAAGTCATTCACTTCTTATCTGAAATTTCTGCAGCTCCTAGAGAGGACAAGATTGCCCACCACATCTTCCCCACAGGGGAAATGGATCCATCCCCTCATACTCACAGAATCACAGAACCCCAGAATGGGCAAGGCTGGAAGAGATCAGTGTGGGTCCTGTGGTCCAACCTCCCTGCTCAAGCAGGGTCACCTCACACTGGTGGCTTCTGATGGCCCTGTAGCAGAAGGCGGGTACCAGAAGTGAAAACCAGGGACTGATAACGTGCCCTGACCATGCTCTTCTCTATGAGATGGGTCTGGGTAGAAGGAGGGTTATCTGAGAGGTAACAATCCCAGGCTGGGGTGGAGGGAGGAGGTACAACTTCAAATGAACACCAATTGCAACCAGACTGGGAATGTGGAGGGGAGCTCTGGTGTTTGTGAAGACAAGCCATGGAGATGGAAAGAAAAGGATTTAGGATAGGGTATGGGGTGTGAAAGCCATCCTTGGAGAGACCATCTCATGGTTCTCCAGAGAGAAGCCCAGACAGACAGGAAGGCGGTTGAACCCAGAAGTGGCTGGACCCAATGACAGGGACTGCCAGCCTGTGGAGGGTGTGGGAATGGACAGGAGACAAATGAGGGAGCCACAGAGAGAGCCAATATCAGAGACACAGCATTGGCAGCAGGGAACAGGGAGGAGGCATGCCTGGAGCTGATAAGGACTCAGGAGAAGCAGCGGAGGGACTGGGGCCAGTGAGCTGTGTGCAGAGGTAATTTAAACAAGAGCTTAAACTGGGAGTTAAGACCGCAGATAAAGGGCCTGAGGTCAAGAGACGGAGAGGGGGAATGTTTCTGCAGAAAGGCAAATAAAAAGGGAACTAACTTAGGGCTGAAGGGGTTGTGAGCCTTGAACCAGGCAGAAGAACATTGAGAAGGGCAAAAACACTGGAGGAGACAGGAGGAGATGCTCCAAAAAAGAATGAATCCAGGGAAATGAGCATGTATGAACCATGGCAAGCCCTGCTGTGACCCTAAAGATCCATGAGTCTCACCCTGTCCTCTGCTGTCAGCAAATACCCATATAAAGACTGCAGGCAAAACATGTTTCAACCCCATTTCATAAAGAGACCAGGGCCTCCCACCAACTGGTCATCCCAGCCTCCCTCTCTTCCAGCCTGGTGGAAGGGAAAGGGGTGCAATGAATCATGAGAACTGAGTAAGACCCATGTTTTGATCAGCTGGGTGGCTTTTTTTAACTACAGAGAAGTGCTTCAGACATGTGCATTAAAAGAATTGTGTTAAAGCTTTGAAGTCCAGCCCTCCACCAAGAAAAGCCAGCCTGAAGTTCACCCACACAGTCTTGGTTTAAAAAACCTTGAGTTTACACATGAATGTATAGTCCCCACTACATCTCCTTTGGGGTGTACGACAGGCAGAGCTCACCTGATGAACAGATCTTGCTTCTCCTGCTTCCCTCCTGCTGCTCCTCACCTGCCTTCAAATACCTCAATTCCGTTCCAAAAGACAACACCATGACCTCAACTCTCCCAGGTCTGTCACAGCCCCTCCAGCTGGAGTTCATTCAAGTTCTTTCACTCCTTGGAAAGGGAGCACAAGAGGGAGACATCACCACCTCTCTTCCGCTGAGCACAGAATAAAATCTTATAGGTCCCCCATTTCATCTCCCCAGGTCCGCTGTGTCAGCGGACTCAGTGCTGTACATTCACACCCAG
The DNA here is from genome assembly GCA_013400915.1 of Pardalotus punctatus. Taxonomy (NCBI): domain Eukaryota; kingdom Metazoa; phylum Chordata; class Aves; order Passeriformes; family Pardalotidae; genus Pardalotus; species Pardalotus punctatus. The sequence continues at coordinate 11,169 of VZTX01033858.1, read as the reverse complement.
CTGACCTCAACATCCAGCACTGACTACTGACAGTGCAGGCCAACAGCACAAAGACACGTTAACTCAGCCCCCTTGGAGGAGGTCAGTCACGTAAATCACTGAGGTCACATAACGTACAGGTCACAAAAAACACCTGAGGAAGAAGACAGAGCCTGACTGCAGCAGGTGGATACCTGGCATATGCGTCTGTCTGGTTGGGACCACCAAGATGCTGGAAAAGAGAGCACATCTGCCCAGGTCTTGTGTGTGCTCAGCTGCAAAGTGTGGGACCTTCAGCTATCCCTGATCTCCTCACATCATTGTCCTGTAGACCTCCTCTAACTAGGAAAGACATAAACACAAGCAAGAAATTAAATCCAATCCCTTGGCATTATAGGAAACTTGGACCGTGGCTGAAGATCTTGGGGTAACCATGTCTGACTTGTTTTAAATCCTGCTGGTGATACCGATTTCTACGGAGCCAGCACTGGAGTGAGGACTGGAGGGAAGACCCCATAGGCAGTGAGCCTTAGGGATGATAACAGAAGGTCTGAGAGCTCTGAGGGGAGAAGTAGATCCTGCAGTGTCCCTGCTCCTACTGCATATCTGTAGCATCAGCAGGCCCATAGAGATCTTTTCCAAAGTTCCTAAATAACTTGGGCCTGAAAGTGGGAGGTGAACATAAGAACTGGAAGAAACAGAGTGCTTAGAGTCTTTACCCAGAGAACTGTAAATATTTTTCAGAGGGGGCCCAGATTAATTTATTTAGTGTCTGGGCATCAAGATACCTCTCTAGAGAAAAACTTGAATGTAGTGAAACACATGCTGGGCATGTGCTGCCAACACAGGCCATAAAACTGGGCATTTGGGGCATGATTCAGTTATCCAAAACCAGGTGTCTCAGAGGTGCCCTGAGGTACCTGAATCAGTTGGCAGATCCGACACGGGACCTTCGGGAGACCCTTGTCCTTCCAAAAGACAGCTGAAGGTCAGGAGGAGCATTCAGGTCTTCTCAAAGAGCCCTTAAATTCTGCATTTAGGCAACGGATGTGAGACAGTGGTGTGAGTTTGGAAACCCCACACAATGTCTAGACACGTCTCCCTTTATCCAAACACTTAGATCTATGTCTGGCCCTCCAGCTGGCCAACAGTGCTTTTGCAAGGACTTTATAACCTAAGTAATTTGGAGGGTTTGGTAAATGTTTTCTGGGCAACTGAAAAAATGTCTCTAAGATATCAGACCAAATCCAGACAAGGTCTAGATCCACTGCACTGCTTTGGGTCTGTTAGATGCCCATCTCACCTGTGACACTGGAGTCTTGGTGATTAGCAAAGTATCAAACAGCAGCAAAAGAAGGAAGAGCCAAGGCATGGACAGGCACAACCTGTGAGGAATCAAGGTCTTGATTAATCCCGTGGGACTCTGTCCTGAACATTGAGGATTTTGCCCTCTGCATTTTAGCCCCAACTTAGCCATTGGTGTCTTCAGAATGAGGCTGCAGCAAACCTCAGCTCTGAGAAGTGCCAAGGCATTGCAGTCCTTCTGACAGATGTTAGACCTGCCTGATCCTGGCATTTCTTTCCACCTCAGTTTTCCCTTCTGCACAATACAACCTTATCTACCTCATGTGGGCTATGCAGTGATGACTAATTAATGTTAATGAAGAGCTTTCAGATCATCCAATTCAAGGATATACATAATTGCAAAATATTAATTACTGTTTACTTATTATCATGAAGCCAATAGCAAAACCAGCTGCTTATCTTCCTCAGCCATGACTCAGAAGGAGGATGATGGCTGATCAAGATAGAGGTGTAGAGTCCAGTTAATCCTGTACAGTGACACACGTGTATGTCCGTGTGTGTGTGTGCGCGTGTGCATGTGCAAAGGCACCTGACACAGCAGGGACCAAGCCAGGCCAGACTCACGACAAAGCCATGCAAGCTGAAAGTCCGTGGAGATGAGCAAGAACTCACCTTGCCAAAGGCCCATACAGAAAAATGGATGTCTAGCGATGATTCATGTGTTTGAAAATGATGCTCATGAGAGAGACCATGTGTCACAGAGAATTAGAAGAGTTAAAGCTGTAATGAACTACGGTGAATGATGAAAAAATTGCTGTGCTTGAAAATTGTCAAAGATCCCAAACCCTTCTTGAGGGGCAAAAGAGAAACAGGCAGGGAGAACATCCAGGAATGGACAGCTTGGAAGATGAATTGAGAGGAAACTGAGCTCAATGTTCTGTCATACTTCGTCAAACCCTTGCAGGATGATAAAAATGAATTTTGGGTTGAGCTGTGAATGAGCTGGTGGTCAGAGAACTGGAATAGGATGGGTACTCCACAAACAAGGACAATATATGTGATATCCTCAGATTAACAGTTCAGGGCTGACCATGCTGATGAAGCAACAGGGGTTGATTCTATTGGAAAAGCAACAATTCCAGCTAACCTCCAGCAGACAAGCTTAGGAAGGACCTTGAAGAGTGGTGAGCAGCACTGAGTTGGGTGCAGCTTGCTGAGGTCTCAGAGGAGGGATGAAGGGCTGGGTCTAGGGGAACTGTGCTCTGTCTGCAAGGAGCAGTAGGGATGAGAGAAGGGGAAAACATGGAGAAACATAAAAGTTTTGAGAAAATGAGAGCAGAGGTTTAGTTTGGGAAATCCATGCCACGGATGATGAACTTAACACTACAAAGTTTTTCAGGCATTTACAGGTGCTTTCAACTTAGCATCTGACCTCAGAGGACCTACCAAATCCCTGAGGCATTCTAGTATCCTTAAACACCTCAAATTGCAGCCTAGCATTTCCGTTGACATGCAAAATTCTCTTCCCTGCGAGGGCTTGAAAGAGTGATCTGAAGGCCGTGGCTGCAGCTCCTGCTTGGCCACTTGCAGAGTGCCAGGGGCCTCTGAGCCACGATGACTTTCTCTGCAGGTCGATTCAGAGCTGGGTGTACCCACTGTCAGCAACCAGAACAGCTCTACTTCTCACACACCCACGGAAATACACACAGGGGAGCTGGATACACTTCCCTAAATAATTCTTTAGGACAAGAAGAATGGTTATGAGCTACAAAAGCAGGATCCACCAGTCCAAACCCATTTGTTTTCAGGGGTCTTTTGTTAATATAAGGGACTATGGCACACATGTCCAAGGAGGTGACTCAAGCTGATGCTGCTCAGTGAGGTGAAAGTTGGGGCAGCTGATGTGCCATAGGACCAGATGCAGAGCAGGAATGTTCACAGGTCAATGGCAGCAGCCAGCAGCTCCCTTCACATGGAGAAGTATCAGCAGAATAAAGTTGGCTTATGGCCAAAATCCATGGGGTCATCAAGCAGTTTCCCCTCTGCCACCCAGAGCCCAAAACCAAACAAGCCTAAATTAAATGTGCAGTGATGCAATGTCCTCCACATGCTACAGAGCAAAGCCAGAGGACTCCCTGGAGCCCACATTTTGGGGTCTGGCGATGGTAACGCAGCTCTCAGTGCAGCAGTCCTGTATTCCATCCACCATTCACCAGGGTAGAGAACCAATGCCAAAGCAACCATCAAACGTTTTTGCTGCTGATTTGTGACTGCTGTGTGACTCTCCAAGACAGATGTAGAGCAAGCAGCTCCCGTGAGAAAATCTCTGCTGTTCTCTGAGACACAATGACACAATGACAGTTCCCCTCCAATCCTTGTGTCATGATCTAGCTCCTGACTGCGTCCTCATCTGGAATAAAGAGCTCTAGCCTAAGAAAATACACTTAAGCTTCAGGGTGTCTCTGAGATATGATCAGTCTGGAAGGCCCAGGTCTGATGGGGCAGTCTCCTTCTTCCATTGCAGATGAAAGTTCAGAGCAGGCAGAGTACTTGCCCAAAGCTATTCAGAGAGTCAGGAGCTCAAATGCCTTTTGTCTGACACCTGAGCCACCACAGTGATAACTCTGAGTCTATTATGCCCATTCTCCTCTTCATGAATTGCTTCCCAAAGACTCCTGGCTATGGTGGAGTCAGTTTGTGCAGCCTGAACATCACGACCTGTTCTGCTGCTTCCTGCGCGCTCTCAGGAGCACTCTTTGCTCTTGGTGGCAACCTTGTTTTAGGAGCAGAATCCTTCCTTAGTGCTTTCAGTCATCCCTTTGAGATTCTGTTGAGGGTCTTGCACTGTCGGGGTTCCATTGACCTCAGCCATTCAGAGAGAAAAAACAAATTACATACAGACTTATTTTTCAGAATTGTGATTTTACAGCCCTTTCTGTTCCCATCCCTCAAGCTTCTGGAACCATGTATTTCCAAAAGATGCCAAACAAACAACGTTTGAACCCTTAAAAACCATGTCTGGGCCCAGATCTACAAAAGTGACCCACATTTATTGGGTTGCCTTCTTTAAAAAAACAGCTGCTTCTCTTCATGATAAGTGCATTTAACAGCTTTGACTAAAAATTCAAATTTTAACAAGCAGATTTTATTACTGCAGCTTCTTGCCACAGCTGTTTCATAGCCATGAATTAATGTGGGTCATGTCCACATTTTAACACAAGTCTGATCATTAGACCTAAGACAACAGATGTAATGGCTTCAAAATAAATAGTATTAAACTGCTAACCAGAAATAAAGAGATTAAAAGGTAGGTCTGGAGGTCTCTAGGCCTGTATTCTGTCTCTTCTACTTGGAGGTCCTCTGAGAAGACATACCACAAACACTACTGACTCCAGGATGTAGGACTGGAGGTTACATTAGAGATCTTTAAAGGTGGGAACTTTCCTGGTCTCTGATGAATGGAGAGTCCAAAAGTATATTTCAGACACCCAATATGTCTTTTATTGTCCAACAAGAAGAATAAAAAAATAAATTATGAGTCACAGCATCTTCCTGTTTATGCATCTTTAGCTAAGAGGAGGTAGATTTCCATCTGAGCAACTCCACCTCACCTGCATCTATTGTCTTATTTTTCCTGGCTCCCACACTCAACACTTACACTCTCCAACACTTTCTGCAGGGGTTTATCTCCTTCCTTGACCCTGTGTGTGTGGAACAACTCACCTCTCTCCATAGCAGAGAAGCCAAACCCTGCAACTGCCCTTGCCAAGGCACCCACCAGACACAAGGTCTCATCAGTGCTACAGATTCAGACCTAACAGGGGACCTACTTTTAGTGTTTCTCTGCTCTCCAGCACAGATATGCTCATGTGGGCAGACCAGACTTAGACACATTTTATCAAAAGACATCTGCAAACTGTCCTAGACTCTTTCATAAGGTGGAATATTGCAAAAATCTGAAGCCCTCATGACATGGATCTCTGCTCTAGCTGGGTTCATGCCACAGTGAAAGTTGTAAGGCAAATGCACACCGTGACGAGGAAAGGAGAAAGGAAATGCAAGTGGGCTTGTGAAGGTGGGGCCACTAAACCCTCATCTTCCACCACCTATCAGGTCCCACAGCTTCCTTCTCTCTGAGATTCCTATTGGCTCAGACCAAGACTTTACATTGGAAGATGCCTTTGTGTCAGGAGGGGCAGGACTGACTGATGCCCTCAGGGCACCAGGTAGAAATTCTTCCTTGTCTTCTGCAGGCTGGAGGAGGCCACAGCAGAAAAGACAGTGTGTGAGGGTTTTTTCCCAGTTCAAACTGAACCATCCTCCAACAGCCTTCCCATCACACTTGTTTTACTGGATCCTGTGTGGCAGTAATGGAACAAGGACAGTGGGCTCCAAAGAGATCTGAAACATGGATCATCTGTTTCAACAAAAGGAATAATCAGCAAACATGGGTCATTGTCGTTAGGAGAAAAACTCTAGATCAGTAATGTAAGTGCAAGGGAGCCTGTGAGCTACCAGAGGAAATTATGGACGTGTTTACTCATCACGAGAGACCAATTAGTGCATCGGAAGGCACTACTGCCAATCAACTAATGTAATAATTGACTGTATGCAAAAGACTAATTCATTTCGAATGTGATAAAAAGAGTTTGCTTAACCCATCCAGGAAGGTGTTTAAACTCACCCATCTAATTTCACAACCAGGACAGGCTCAAACAGAAGAAGAGAGTCAGTTACAATGTTTCATCTGACAGGTAATAATTTCTTGTGATGTGTTGACTTAATTCTCTTGCAATCACATGAACATGCCCTTAATTAAGCACACAAAGCCAATCTGTCCTGACGAGCAGGGGGGAGAGGAAGTACAGTGAGAGATGACAGCAACAGCATCAGACGCCGGCTGGTAACCTGGGAATCAGAAAGGAATTTTATAACATATGGAAATTCAGTCCTATGAGTAACAATGATCATGACAGTAAGGCCTGGAAAGGCAAGGATAAACTCAGATAGGCTGAAGAACCTGCAAGGGTTAGAAACTAGTGGGATATGTAAGGGGGCTTATAGAAGAAGTTCTTGAATTACATTGGAAGTAAGTGGAAGAAATGAAGAAATGAAGAAATGCAGACCTACTCTGAGTGGGAAATGAGAACACATGGCAAATGATCCTAGGGTGCACAAGGAAGACTGTGGCCAGTAGGTCAAGGAAGGTGATCCTCCCCTTCTACTATGGCATGGTGAGGCCACATGGGGAGTGCTGTGTCCAATTCTGGACTCCCCAGTTCATGAAAAACAAAGAACTGCTGCAAAGAGTCCAGTGGAGGGCTGCAAAGATGGTGAGGGTACTGAAGAAGCTCTCTTCTTATGAGGAAAGGCTGAGAGAGCTGGACCTGTTTAGCCTGGAGAAGAGATGCCTCTCAATGTTTAAAAATATCTTAAGAGAAGCTGTCAGGAGGATGAGATCAGACTCTTTCCAGTGATGGGATGAGTGTGACTGAGTGAAAGCTAGTACAGCCTGTACCGTGCTCAAGATGTAGGAAAAGGTTAAACTGGGACATATTACCAACAATGGAAAATGTTAATAAGGGCTGGGAGAAGAGTCCAGAACGGGATAAACACGGGTTGAAACCCAGTGGGCAGAATTTAATAAACTGGGGGTACTTAAGGAAGCAGTCAAAGACACTTCAAACCCATTAGTAATTATCTTTGAGAACTCTTGGCATTCCCATAGGAGTGGTGAAAGGTGAACACAACATCTATCTTTAAAAAGCAGACCTGGGAGGACACCAGGAATCCCAGCTCAGTCAAGCCACCTTCTGTAGCGGGAAAGACCCCTGCCTTCCCTGCTAACTGATCCGTTTGTGAGTGCTGGGAACATAATGAGGTGATTGGTGCAGGTAATAAGGGTTTGTTGAGGAGAAAACACATAAAATCAAACCTGTTTCCGGGTAGATGATCTTGTGGTCTGGGAGGAGGTGGGAAATGAGATACCACTCTTGTCATTCTCCAGCATGAAATGCTAATACAAAATCAACAGGGTACAGCTGCAGTTCTGGTTAAAAGAGATTTGTTATCGGAAATTTTCTTCTGCAAAGTGTGGTCTGAACTACAGAAACACCTCAAAAGGATGCACAGAAGGGCCGGGCTCGGGCATCATTTTGGTCTGTACTTCTACTGATTCCCAGGCAGAAAGAAAAGGGCTTGAAAGTGAGTCTGGGAGGGCTCTGGAAAACAGGCTCAGGTAGAATACAAATTATTTTATTAAAGCAAACCAAAAGTCTGTAGTGCCATGGGGAAAAGGGTGGCTATCGTGTGGGTGGTAAGGACAGGAGAGCCTGAACTGGGTCACAGGAAGTAATTATTTTGCTTTTTCCATTGCTGATGGGGCTGGAGCTGGAGTCCAGTGTCCAACTGCCCTTACGAGCCAGCAGGAGTCAGGACAGGAGAAGGGTTGGAGGTTTCCAGTGGAGATGTTTGGTGTGAGTTGAACCTGTCTGGGGCACAGCTTCCAGCTGGAAGAAACCCAGCATGGAGACCACAAGCACTGCACACAGGAGGGGTCTGGGGGCAGGGATGGGGCAGCCACATGAGCCTGAGAGAATGAGGGTCTTGCAGGAACCTGGACCATGGTGCTGATGCCAGGATTTGGGGTGTCCCAGCTCCAGCATGTGTTGGTAAGTCTGTCCTGAGTCCACCCCAAAGTTTCATGCCCACATTCTTTGGGGCTTTGCAATCTTAGGCGAAAACAGCACTGAGTGTGCAAGGGCTTTGCTTGGGTTTTCCCCACACAGACCTGGGCTTCATGGTTTCCTCCAGTTAGTGCCCATCTATAGCAAGGACCTTTCTCCCTGTGCTTGGGCAAAATAGACCCAAGGGGTGCAAGGCACTGGTTGGGAACAAAAAAATGCACATGTTCAACAGGAGGGGCTGACGGAAAGCCCACAGGAGCAAGACAGGTAGGGTAAAGGCAAACCCTCTCAGTTCAGGTCCCTGACTAATGCCCTGGGTGACACAATGCAGGTGATCCAGCAAGGAGAGAGGGAAGCAGCACCCTCTGCTCGAGCTCCCCCCCGGGTCCCTGGCCCCCTTGACACACCTACTTCTGCAGCCAAACTCTTCTGGGCACACCTGGCAGCCAGGGACAGCCTGCCTGCATGTATTTACCCCCTCCCCAGCACAGCATCACCTCACCTTGTGCTCAGTCACTTCACACCTAAGGGACCCTGACTCATGACATGAAAGCATTATTCATCAGCAGCTGGGAGAAAGGGAAATTGAGGTTTACTTTCAGAAGAAGTTTTTTTCTTTAATGCTATTCCCTGCCTCAGGGGATGCGTCTGCAGCTGGCAGTGAGTAGGATAAGCCAGGACCATCACAAAGGACTCACATCTCCCACAGTCTGAAGGTTGCTTTCCCAGGATGCTCACCAGTCATGTTGGGCTGCTGCTACAGCAGTTTGAAGGGATTCAGGAAGAAGACCTGCCCAAAATGTGGGCATACACCCAAGGAATAGATTCAGGCCAACATTTAAGATCAAGCCTAGGGTCACCTGTCCACAACTTGAGCCATGTGAGCCACCCACCACTTCTCCATTTGTTTTACATAGCCCGGACCCAGCTGCTCCCCCATGCCACTCACTGGTACAGCAGACACCTTTGGAGATGGGTCCATCTTTCAGCAAAGCCCTCCCAGTCACAGCAAGGTACTCTGCACAAAGCTATACATTTTGCTCTGCCCCTGTTCATGAGATGGAATCAGTCGGTGCCCCATCTCCATTATCCCCCATTCTTCCCCCAGCTCACTGGCAGGGCATATGGGACATCAGCTCCACATCTCCCTGCACCTGAGTTTGGAACTTTCTTCCTCATATTGCCTAAAAGTAGATTGTTATTGTTGTTTACCTGGAAGACAAAAATCATCCCAACCCACCCTGTTAGCATGGCTGCTGGAATTGCACTCAAGTATTAGTTAATCAGGCCCACCTACAATTTTTTCCCTGTTCTCCTTGTACAGTCCATCATCTGTCTCCACACTGTGCACAGGAGCAGGACTTGGTGCTGCCAGCCCCAAAGTCCCCAGCAATCTGCTAATGACACACACACATCCCACCAACTCACCCACACCTACGTACATCCATCTCAATTCCTCCTGCAGAGACCCCTCCCCTGCTCACGCTTCCCAGGGAAGCCGTGGCACCTTGTCTCCATCTCAGTCCTGCAATGAGAGGCTCAGTGATGCTCCCTGAGAGCTCCCACCTCTGCAGCACTGGGTCCACCAAGACCTGGCACTCCCTGGGTCTCTGGTGCTGAGACCTGCCCTGGCTGATCCTCTCGAGACCAGTCTGTGCCCAGCTCAGAGGTACACACAAACTGGGGCACTGCTGGGAATGGGTTAAAACCCTAGCCCTTGCATTTTGGTGGGGAATTTTGGAAACCACAAAGAATTCAAGCTGCTTTGTAGCAGGGTGTGCAAGGAAACCCAGAGAACCACAGGCAATTTGCTGTGTGGTTTAGAAAGCTCTCAGTTAATTGCCACCTCCCATCTGAGGTGGTTCTGGACTGTACAGTAATTTAGATGCAAAACAAGATCAAGACATTCGCCTGAACTCTATCAAGCCAGAAAATAGAATTTACATGCAAGTTATAAACCTGCTTTACAGAGCAGGTTGTAAAACCAGAGATCCTTTGGTCCAAAAGGCAAGGAAACAATTAATGTCTTCTTATGGGAAAGCAACTCCTACACATACAAGACATCAGATTTAGTGTAGACCAAACACGTACATGAGGAAAGCAAGCTTTGTGAGGTATTTATGTTATTCAATGAGATGATATTGTGCAAGAAATACTATATAGCTTGTTGGCTGGGAGCAAAGATGTAGGAGGGTGTTATTAAGGGCCATTCGAGGCATTAGATATGTCATATAAACACAAGCCTACGTTCTGCTTGAGAAAGATGCTAGTTTGAGAAATATGTACTTAGAGAAGGCAGCAGTGTAAGTACAGACAAAAGGCACTGCAGATTTTGTGAAGTATGAAAAATATATTCTTCTAGAGGCACTTTCTATTCCCCAAGCATCTCAAGATGATAGATGACTGAAAAACTATCTGTTGATGTTGTTTATCTTTCTGATTCAAGGCTCTAACTAGCCTCGGTTACTCCTTGTGATTGTGATGGCAAAACTCTTTGAAGAAGTTTATTGTGGATTTTCTTCACCTTACACAAACCTTTGTGCAATTACTTCTTCACTCCTTTTCTTATGTAGATCTGGAAGGGTTTATGTTGCATATGCCAAACTTCCACAGTGTTAGCATGACAACTCACAAGATGGAGGGTATTTGCAAGAGCCAGGAGGTATCTGCTTGGCAGCACATAGACAAACTCCTTAGGAAATTCAGAAAGACCTGAAGGATATAAGGAAGAAAAAAGATAGTGGGATTTTTTAAAAGAAAATAAGTGTCAAGGCTTTCTTCAAGAATTAATATAATTAAAAACACAACTATCATGCTGGAGAACTTTTATACACATAGCTAAGTTTGTCCAGTTTATCTGGAACAAAATCTTCACTTCTGCAAGACCATGAATAATCTAGAATGGCATCTCACCAGTTTAAATTCATTCAGATAATTTCTCTACTTAAGAAAAAGGAGAAGCAAAAATAGTTTTTCTAAGAACAGAAGACTCCACAAAGCCATAAGCTGAAAATTTCAACAAGTGAACTCCACAAGAACACTGACTCATTACAAGGACACAGAAGCAACACAGCCTGCTTCAGATCCAGACAAGTATAAAATAATTGCACTTTCTTTCTTATTTGTGTCTTTGAAAAGAAGTGATCATAAAAAAAACCTCTTAACAGAACATGTAAATGTGTCCTCTATCCTCATCCCT
>VZTX01033836.1:0-29658 GCA_013400915.1 Pardalotus punctatus | reverse complement strand
GGGTGAGGGGGCGCTGCCGGCGTCCCGCGCGCCCCGGCCCTTTTCCCTCAGGACAGCCGGGATACGGCCCCGCCGGGATACGGCCCCGCAGTGGGGCGGTTTCCCGGGCCCGGTCCTTGCAGCGCTCCAATTCCCGGGGCTGTTGGCGTCTCCTAGCCCCCCGCAGCCATGTTTGTGCTCGTGGAGATGACTGACACTGTAAGAATTCCTCCCTGGCAGTTTGAAAGGAAACTGAACGAATCCATTGCGGAAGAGCTAAACAAGAAATTGGCCAATAAGGTAAAGCGTGGGTCAACGTATAGGTTGATGCAGGCATCACAACATCCCCGAGCGCTTTTTCCTTTTGTTTGTGCCTACTGAGGTGTGTGGGTGAGGTGTCAGAGTGGTTTAGATGTGAAGGCTGTCCCCAGCGACTGTAAGCAAAGAGACAGCCATGTATCATCTCAAAGGGGACATTTTTCTAATGGCTGATGCTGTAATGGAAGTTACTGAGACACCAGATGGGACAGAGAAGCATGGAAAAGAAGTGAGAGCAGCTGCTGGTTTGTGTTTAGAGGAGCGATCCAAAACGCAGCCTGAAAAACAAATGCAAACTAACCCATCTAGTGGGGAATTTAAAGAAAAAAAGGCTATATAAACACATGTACAACAGTAATACTGGAAGAGAAATTAATGTGTTAATAGCTCATTGAAGCGAAATACAGTGTGGCAGTGAGAAGTTGGTCTTTGGTGCAGCATATAAAAAGTTTTCTGGTGGACCTGGAGGTCACAATTTCTCTGTGCGGCCCGGGACCATAATTAGCATATGGCCTTCAACACGAGGCAGGTGCAAAACTCAAAATGCAGCTGTAAACGTGAAGGGAGCTCAGAAGAGCAACCTGAAAGGATTGAGGGTTGTGAATAGCAGATTGTACAGGTAGGTTATGAAAAGCAAAACTCCTCCTTCATCCACTGATAACTGGTAGATGCTTCAAATTTTGTAGGCAGTGAAGCTGTCTCAGAAGTAGCAGAGAAACGAAGAACTCACCTTGTGTCTTCCCAAAGCTAATAAATTTAAGACAAAGGCAAGCCTAGAGGCTTCTGAGAGTGTAACTCTAGCAAAAAGTACGTTTAGCCTTTGGGCAAACTGTGGGGCTGGTGAATGATGTCTGTGGGGAGCTGTTTGCTGTCTTGGGAGATTGAGTTCTCTCGCTGCTGACAATTTCTCCAAGGGTTTCTGTTTGTGGCAGTGTTCTTTTCAGTGCCAGTGAAAATGTGCTCCCATGACACTTGAATTGGGTTCCCCTGTGCTAGTGGTGGTGTTGAAGGCAGTGTACCAAAACAGCCTCCATCCCCTCTCGCCACCCCTCTGTTGCTGCCTTTTGAAAAGGTGTGCATAATGTATGAATTCCATAGTTTGCTTGATTTAACCTGGTGGGTTGCTTGATTTACTGCTTTTAATTTACTTTGTTTTCTTTTATCAGGTCGTATACAATGTTGGGCTCTGCATCTGTCTGTATGATATCACAAAGCTGGAAGATTCGTACATATTTCCTGGGGATGGTGCATCACATACCAAAGGTAAGTGCTTTTTCTCAGTTTTATTGTGTTGCAGAAGGTTAATTAATTGAAATGTAAGCTGAGTTCAGTTATTAGGGAAAGTAACAACCTTAAGTTTACAGCCTTAACTCTGTTCCTGTTAGGAGGGCAAGAGGAACATGGTGAAAGGTTCTTACTTTCTTTGCAGTTTTTGGGTACAAATACAGCTTTAAATAGCTTTAAATAGTCAGTCCTGCTTGCCTTCTCTAGCAGTCCATCTCTACATTTTTACAATTAGAGCCATAAGTGTGGGGTAAGGAAAGGGTTAATTTAATTGAAAATTATTGAAAGTCTGCACATAGAAAATAAGTTGTAATAATTGGTCTGCATTTCTCTAGTGTTTTTTCTTTTGAAGCTTATTTTTCCTAGCTAGGATGTTGAAACCTGTTTCTACATATAGCATTTGCACAGCATTTGATGCTCTTGTCCTAGCTGGAACTTTTATGACATTTTTGTTGAAACTTAGACAGATCTGGTTTATCATACATTTCTAGTGGGGTTTTTTTTTAGTAAGAAATGACTAATTTCTTTACTTTGACTCTTGGCAAATCTGAGTAAAAACTGTAAACAAATGCATAAAAGCAAATTTTTTTCTTTTTTTTAAGTTAAAATACTGTTTTACAGTAGTAAGGGATGCATTTTTCTGGTTTCAGTTTACAGTGTGGAAACGTAAGCTGAGCACATGAAATATTTCCTGTTAGAAGGGAACTGCACTGACTGTATGTGGCTCCCCTTGTCTAAATTTTAACTCCAGTGGAACCCGTTCCCTGCAAATAAAAGCTTCTCTAATACTGAAGGAGGATGGCAGGCTTTCCTGCTTTCTTTAATCTCCATTCAGCTTCTTAACTTAGAATTACTCCTTTAACTGCAAGAAGAGAAGTTTTTCTCTCTGAGCTTGGGAAAAAGATCTGTTTTCAGAATCTGGGATAGCACTTTGATAAATCCTGCTGTGTCTGGTAATAGCTCTTTAATGCACTGCCTAGTTTTATGTAAAAGAGGAGCACTGAGAAGTTACAAGTAAAATGATGTTAAATTGCTCAGAAGCATTGGTTGGATGAGATTGTCTTAGAGTAGCATTCTTGTAATAATAAATGCCATGTGCTTAGTTGGAAACATTTTATGTAGCTTGGATGAAAAATACAGTTATGTTAGAGAAACTTATTGAATCTGATAATATTTGATTTTAAATATTTCATTTAAAGAAATACAACATTGCAGACAATGAGCAAAGGCAGAAGTATTGTGAGAAAGTATAATTTCAACTGATACTCTTGACCTTGAAGGATTGTGCAGGAATGCTTCCATCATAACTTAATCAGAGGCCCTGCTCCATATTTGCTATCTTATACTTTCTTTCCATGAACTTCTTGCAAAACTGAGGAGTTGGGAATAGGACACTGCTGATTACCTGCTGCCAGAATTTGTACAAACCAGTTAGGAATCAGAACTCTTATTCCCATTTTTCTATGTAATCAGTGCCTGTAAAGAAATTGTGAAAGAAACTGGGTGTTTTACAGGGCATATAGGATGTGGGATTTTGTTTTAATGGCTGCCACCCTGTGGAAGCACTATAGTTCACTAACATGGACATAACATTAATGATCTGTTTTCTTTGAAGTGCATTTCCGCTATGTGGTCTTCCATCCCTTCCTGGATGAGATTCTGATTGGACAGATTAAAAGCTGCAGTCAGGATGGCGTCCACGGTAAACCGCAACTTCTGACATTAGGGACACGTGAGCTGCGGAGTTCTTGAATCTGTTGAGACACTGATTTTGGGTGGAATAATGCTTTCTGTGGGCTGGTTAAAGGCTATTACTGGCCTCTAGTGCTGCTCTGATCTGAGGGTGGTTGGTAGTTCGAGCCTGACAGCTCCCCCTGACCTCAGTGGTTTTGTCTGCACTCCCTTTTCCTTTTGCCCAAGAATAACAGGCAAGCCTGTCTGGAGCATAGACTGGATTCCTTTCCCTGCTGCAGTTAACAGAACTTGTTTTTTTCAAAGTGGAACTATTGGCTTGTGTTGGTCTGATGAATTTTCCCTGTAGTTCTTTGCAAATTCCTGTTCATTTCCTGTACCTGAAAACATGGCAAGGAAATGTCTTTGTGAGCACAAAGTGCTGCCAGAGTCATGGAATACATAATTGATGAGTTGCTTTCTTTTCCTCTAGGAGTCTTCCATGCAAAGGAGCTCTGCTGCTCAGTTGTTAAATTGGGACAATAAGGTTACCTTGGCTGCATTTGTTGCTGAATTTGGGAATAGTCCACTCCTTGATAAAATTCAACATCATGAAATCTCAAGAGGAATGTGGGGGCTGTTTTAACTTTATATTGGTCTTTATTTAACATACAACATCTGTGATTTCTAAGCTCTTTTCTGTCACAGACCTCTATAGCATCTGACTCATTTCTTGGAATGCTTTCATTTCCATTCCTGCTCCAAACAACCTTTTCCTTTCCCAGTGGGCATGAAGACTGTGCCCTCTGTTGCTGTATGTACTTTCAGCTGGGTGGTTGCTTTGCTGCCAACTGAAATTGAGCGCTGCGGCTCAAAGAATAATTCCTGCATAATCTCCATGTCCTTCCTGAAAGAAGGAGGAGAATGAGTCTAGAAGTGCATTTTAGGAATTGCTGTGGAACATCATTTGCAAAGAATTGTTTCAGTCTTAATCAAATTCTTTTCCCCACAGTTTCTATTGGATTCTTTGATGATATTGTCATCCCACCAGAATCCCTGCAGCAGCCAGCTAAGTTGTATCCTTTGATCACCTTTGATAACTTTACTACTTCATTTCAAAAGATTGTGCAGTGCTGGCCCAACAGGCATTCACCACTGCAACAATGAAGGTGCTCAGCAGCAGAAGCTAAGCCGTTGTGTCGGGCAAGTCCCGCAGACTGTTATCACAGCTAGACAGGCCCTCACGCTCATTAGGTTTTTCAGGATCATTGTGCCCATTGATAGAAATGAATGGCAGTGTCCCCTGAACAGCCGAGTTGTAATCCCTGCCTCCAGTCTTGGCTGCTGCTGAAGATAGAGTGCAGGTTTTACCACGTCATGTAATGTCTGCATACGTGTGTCTGATGTGCTTCAGTGGGATAGGTGAGGTTGTCTTGGGTCTGAGGAGGTTTGCTTGTCTGGGGGTCTCGTCTGTTTTTGGGTTTTTTTGGGGGCTGGGTACACCAGCAGCATACACCTTGAAGCAGGAAAATCAGAAAGACAGGGGTTCTGGCCTGTGCAGACGATGACCTGGGACAGCACATTGTGGTTTGGGAAATAACTGTGAAAAGGCTTTGAATTGAGTCTATTCTCAGAACAGTCAGAAAGTGATCTGTCAAACAGAATACTGATTGTTTCCATCCTTAATCCTTGGCATGGCCAGTGATGAAGCAGAGCAGGTGTGGGTGTGGGAATATGAGACAGAAGAAGGGGCCCATGACCTTTACATGGACATTGGGGAAGAGATCCGCTTCCGAGTCGTGGATGAAACATTTGTCGATACGTCACCGACAGGTCCAAGCTCTGCAGAGGCTTCCACTTCAAATGCCACAGAAGAAGTCCAGAAGAAAGAGGCACCCTACACTCTTGTGGTAACTATGTGCATTAATTTATACAGCCTTATTCAGTGTCTAAAATAGCGTCCCTTTCCCAAGGAACTGATTGCTTTAAGCTGACCATGAAGCAGAGTCACAAAATGAAAGTAGTGGAAAAGAGGAGAAACAAGATTGTTCTTGTGGTTGCTCTGTTAGCTGAGAGTTTTCATTGGAACACTTGGTGGTTGTTGGTGGTTCCCCCGGGAGGCCGATTTAAAGCAAGCTGTGTGTGCTTATGAAGAGCTGGGAGCAACACATCGAGGTTTATGGAGCAACCGAACAGTCTGCCTTGCAGTGTTCTGCCCTCCATAAAACCCACCTGAGTATGATGCCTGAGAAAAGTGGATCTGAACCAGTGACAGCTGTGTTCCATAACTTAGGGGGAAGAGATGTTGTATTTTTAGGCATTTTCCTCTGTTCTCTATGCAATTTACAATTGCATACTCTCATCCTCTCTCCATGAACAGGGATCAATCAGCGAGCCAGGCCTGGGCCTCCTGTCATGGTGGACGAACAGTTAGCTGCCATCAGAGCCTGCTCCACAGAAAGTCTGTGCGATGGACGTTTGGGGGATAATGGGACCGTGCTGGTGCTTACTGCTCCTCTGAAACGGAATGAGAAATTAGACCTGCCATTCTCCATTTTCCCTTCAGCTTCCAAGCTGCCAGAGACAGTTGCTCTCAAGAAATGTCTTCACTGATGTGCACAAGTGAATTTACAGACACAAAAAGCTTTGAGCACAGCAACTACACACTCTCCTGGAGCTTTGGTCTCCTGGCCCAGAGGGAAAATTGTGGAGGTCTTTACTTGCCTGAATTAAGGAAGGAGTAGACTTCAGTGAGTAAAAGCAGAAAAGAATATGTGTTGAGAACGAGCACTTCTTAGGCTGGGAGCTTGAGCTCAAAGGGGTAGAAACCTGCCCTTCTTTTGACAGGAAGTGAAGAAGAGACAGCAAAAGACAAGAGTTAGTAGAGATGTGGTACTCTTGAGACCTGAAAAATGCTGCTGGCTGGGAGAGCAGGGGAGATGGTGGTGATGTTCTGCTAAGAATGGGAACTTCGCCCATGGGTGAAGTCAGCCAGAAGGATCAGGAATGACAGTTTACCCAAAAGTAACTCAGGCTTAGTGAAGATGACCACTGTGGAAAACTACAGGCTGCTTATTGTGCTGAATGGAATGACTTTAGTGGGTGGGCTGTATTTATGCAGAATGAGCTAAACTTTGCAGGAGTTTGACTGAAAATATGTAATTACGAACTGAAATGGACCAAGGCTGCTTTGAGCAAGCTACATCCTTGTTTGTGGGGGGGGTATTAATACTGTAAGTGGAATAAAGAGTAAAAACCACACAGCCTGCCTTCCTGTACAATTTGTGAGGAAACTGTTAGCTTCCTGCCCAGCAGGAAGAAAACACTTGCCTCCTGCAGTTTAGCTACTTGGATTTCAAGGCAGACAGTGTTGAGACCTACGCTTTGCTCTGTGCTAACAGCCAATGACTAACAATTGCCATCACCCTCCCTGACAGCAGTACAAGGAAAGGAGGGAACAAAACAGTGAGTAAAATCTATGCAGGGCCCATTGCCAAGAGAGTGATGTTGCATATAATTACAAAGCCAGTCACATTTGGCAGGAAGGAGCTGTAATTCCCTGGGACAGTGGGTCTGCTTAACCTCCAACTGTGGAAACAAAGCCTGAGTCACCAGCACCCTCCCAGCAGCATTGTTAGAACCCCTTAATTCTCAACTGTTACTCCCGGTGCAATGCCCTAATTAAAAGGGAACCTAGAATTCTTTAGGTTCACATAGTAACTGAGGTCCATCTGTGCAGACACTAAGCTTACTGAATGCCACCTACAGAGCAGCAGTGCTCAGACATGCAGCCATCTAGCTGTGGTGGTAACAGTTGCTTGCAGAAACCCCCCAGCTGTTTGTATAGGTGAAAATCTGGGTGAAAAAAGTGAGGAGCTTCCATAGGCTGTTCTGGGGTAGTGCCAGGGCAGGGGGAAGAAAACACTATTTGAAGTAGCTGTTTTGCTCAGCTCCTGACCCTGTCAAAAAGGGCTCCCAGGAGTGCAGTGAAGTGGTAGTGACATGGCTTTGTGTGCTGTTCTCATGAGAGACTCCTCTACATCCATCTGCTGTAAGCTGTGTATTAGAAACTAGCTTAGTGTGCAGTGCTGGGAAAGTAGATACAGCAGATGCTCTTTGCAAGTTTGTCATCACTGCAATAGTGGCAACTGTTGCCCTGGACAGGAATGTAGGGGGGGAGGTGGTCATAATCATGAGTGTAGCCTGCAGTAGGTTAATGGCAAGAGCTGAACAGTCCAAGAGAGCTGCGAGGGCTCTTTTTTTACCATGTTTGAGTTATTGTTTGTTGATTTGGGTTTTTTTCACTCCAGATAGCACTGATTTACAAGATGTTCTTTCCCACCCTCCCAGCAACACTGACAGGGATTAGGATGATGAATACAATAACACATGGCAGAAGAGATGGTCACATTCTTTATTTTCATTTTAAGTCTTTAGCCATCAGTAAAGTGAATGGGCAGAAAACAACCAACTGAGCAGACAAACCCACCGTAGCTGGTTATTTCCAAATATAAATAACTGGGGGAGAACTGAAATTGAGCCAAAATAGAAAAAGGGAGCTGGGGAATTTAAAAGACAAAAGTAAGCCTAGCTGCACTCCCTTTTCATAAGTGTCAGTGAAGAGGAAGTACCATAACAAAAAGGAAGCTATGGTTACATTTGATCAGACATTTATTCCAACAGTAGGCATGGAATTGCACTTTCATGAAAATGCCAAAGCTGAATCGAGTCCAGTGCACTGGGGCATTGTGCGCACTTAGCTTGATTTCTGCTGCAGCTCCTTCATTCTGTTCAGGGCACTGCCAGCCTGAAACCACTCAATCTGCGACTCATTGAAGGTGTGGTTCAGCATGATTGTTTCTTGGCTCCCATTGGGATGCTTGATGATGCATTTCAGAGGCTAAAGGAAGAAGACAGTTTTATTTTCCCCCCATGTCTTTCAAGGGAGCAGTTTATCTGAAGCTCCTCACAGGAAAATTCCTACATGGTTTTAAAGAGCCAAAAAGGGAAAATTGCAGCTCAGGATGGATCTTAACATAAAAGCGAGGTTGCAGTTCCTTGTAGGGAACACTCACGCTTTAAGTCAACAAGTCTAGGAATTCAGAGTATCCTACAATGTTTTTTTTAACCGTTCAGAGCAGCACTGATTCTGACCTGCCCTGTATCTCCCAGCCCACCCTGTCTCACCTGGCTGGCCATGCTGCACTGCTCATCAGTGCCAGCGCTGCCTCACAAGCACACTGCTCACCATTGCTCCCCAGCAGTGGCACATCCCTGCCCCCAAGTGCATGGCATGACCCAGGCAGTTACCTTTCCAGGTGCAAAGTCTTTCAACCCCACGATGCTCAGCTTATCCACAGGATGAATCTTGTTATAGTCTGCTG
Source organism: Pardalotus punctatus (assembly GCA_013400915.1). NCBI lineage: Eukaryota > Metazoa > Chordata > Aves > Passeriformes > Pardalotidae > Pardalotus > Pardalotus punctatus. The sequence goes on along the minus strand of VZTX01033836.1, from coordinate 21,022 downwards.
GATCAGCAAAAGTGAGAGGCAGCAGACCTTGCTTCTTCAGATTGGTTTCTGTGGAGAACAAACAGCCAACCATGCTTGTAACACCCCACTGCAGGGAAACAGGATTACCTTTGGCTGTCCAGTGCTTCCCAGAGTCCAGCAACTCCAGCAACAACTATCTTTGCTGCAAAATCAGCATATCCTTTGTTTGTGGCATATCTAACTAGGTATGTAACAGGACTCCTGACAGGAGAGACCTTGCCATCTGTCAGCAGCCTGTAGGTGTTGAGCTCTGGGCAAGGTAAACACTGCTCCCACTCAAACCAAACACATCCTGTTTACACACACCACAGGGGAAGCCTGACTCACCATGGATCCTGGCAAAGCTCTTGGTGATGATGACCCTTCCTCCCAAGTGCCGTGGCTCCAGTGCTGCGTGCTCCCGGCTTGACCCCTCGCCATAGTTTTCATCCCCAATAACTGCCCATTTGACACCCATTTTCTGTGACAAAAGACACAGATTTACATTTCTGCAGCCACTCAAGTGAGGAATTAACAATAAATACCCACCCACACATCTAATTTCAGCACTTCACTGACATTGCTATGCTATGACACCTTCTCCCAGAAGACTCCCTTGGGTTTTGAGAAAGGAGAGAAATAAAGGAGTTAAGTACTTCACAGCAGTTAGGCACTGCCCTCCTTGCTGACAAGGCTGAGGAGGAGATTGCTCTTGGGATCCAGAGCAAATCTTTTCCTTCCTTTTTCTGCCACCTCTCCTTCCATGGTGCTATGCCAGACCAGTGTTTGCACCAGCCATGACCTCTGCTCTGCTTCTGGAAGGGACAGGAAAAATTTTAATTTCTCTCTACTGGAAGAGCTAATCTGGGACGACTGCCAAGTTGTCCAGAGGGTAAAAGGACATTTCTTGAGATTTGAAGCTAAGTGTTAAAGAACAAAGGAGATAAGACTATAATTTATTTAAACATTAGACTAGTCACAGGTGAAGCATGCCAGGAGACAACATTTCGTTAGTCTGACACCCATGCCTTGTAAGGTATACAGAGCCTAAAGGATTTTTCCTCTTTTGTCTCTTTTTTTTCCTCTTTTGTCTATTATTTCTGGTTCCCTCTGAGTCATGAGATCCTCCTCCCTCTTCCCTATAGCAGGTAGGGACAGAATCTCCTACAGGAGCTGCAATCATTAGAGTAAGTACCAAGAAAATGCCTCAACGCTGAGTGAATTCACAGCTGCTGTTATTTGAGCACAGGAGGGCGAGATCCTTATTCTTGGCACAGACTGCCCAAAGTGTAAACATCCTCTTAAAATAGATGTGTCAGGGGAACATCTCACCTTGTAGTAACGGGCTGTGTCTGGGACTGGGCCAAACTCCTGGGTTAATGCATTCCGCACAGAGTTGGCTTTGCCATTTTCGATGTTGATGGCACCAATGAGCAGGTTGTTGGAGATGTTGTCCAGATGGCCGCGGAATTTCAGCCACGGTCCGGCTGCAGAAATATGGTCAGTGGTACATTTCCCTTTTACCTAAAGGACAGTAGAAGAGAAGAATGTCTTAGGATGGGGTAGTGTACTTGACCCTTCTTCAGTACTTTCAACAATGTAGCATTAATTGGAAGGAGTGGTCGATACTCCAGAGGGCTCTGCAGCCCTTCAGAAGGACCTCAGTAGGTTAGAGAGCTGGGCAGAGAAGAACTGTCTGAAGTTCAACAAGGGCAAGTTCAGGGTCCTGCACCTGGGGAAGAGTAATTCCATGCACCAGCACCAGCTGAGGGCTGACCTGCTGGGAAGCAGCTCTGTGGAGAAGGACCTGGGAGTCCTGGCGGACAACAAGCTGTCCATGAGCCAGCAGTTATGTCCGTGTGGCCAAGAAAGCCAGTGGTATCCTGGGGTGCATTAGGAAGAGCACTGCCAGCAGTTCAAGGGAGGTAATCCTGTCCCTCTACTCAGCCCTAGTGAGGCCACCTCTGGAGTGCTGTGTCCAGTTCAGGGATCCCCAGTGCAAGAGAGACATGGAGCTCCTGGAGCAGGTCCAGGGGAAAGTGACAAAGACAATTAAGGAACTGGAGCATCTCCTGTTCAGCTTCAAGAATGACAAATGAGAGGGGACTTCACTAATATCTGTCAATATCTGAAAGGAGGGTGACAGGAGGTTGGAGCCAGGTTCTTCTCAGTGGTGCCAAGGAATTGGACAAGAGGCAATGGGCAGAAACCGATGCACAGAAGTTCTTGTTCTTCCTGAACATGAAGAACTTTACCGTGCAGTGACCACACACTGGACAGGTTGCCCAGAGAGGTTGTGGAGTCTCCCTCACTGGAGGTATTCCAGAACCATCTGGACACAATTCTGTGCCATGTGCTCTGGGATGACCCTGCTTGAGCAGAAAGGTTGGAGGAGATGACCCACTGTGGCCTCTTCCAACCTGACGCATTCTGTGATCACCACATCTCTTTTTAAAGGCACAAACCCAACAACAGTGCATCAGTTACAGAGTCAAGGCACTCTAAAGCAGAACACAGTGGTCATTCCGAATGCATTGGGTAAGAACATCCCTTTTCCAAAGGTTAAATTACAAAAATTAGCTTAGTTATGACATCTCCCGCTGTGTCCTCACTTCCCTCATCAGCAGGTTATTCAGGTACAAAAAGCAATTAAGCCCTTCCTGCTACAGCTCAGCCTCCCTGCTGGGGAACTTCAGCAAGATGCCAAGTGTTACCCTCTAAGTTTCCAAACTGCACATAAGCCTTCTCAGCTTGTAAGAACAGAATTCCCAACCAGAGATAATGGCCTTCCAACTGGTAAGTTCTGAAGTGCTTGTACAGGAATTACCTGTGTCAAAAACTTATGCACAGCAGTACGGCCCTTGGGAGTACCTCCAACTCCGCCACTGAGAATTAGGAATGTTCCCAAAGGTCAGTTTCTAAGGGATGGCATTTCAGAACCCCTCACCATATCAACTGAAGTTTCCATCTGTGAACTCACCTCAGGCACTGAGGAGAAACCCATGTCTCCATTGAAAGACCAATTTGCAATGTTTAACAAGTGTGAAGTAATTTCTATAAAGTGGGAAGAGAACATGTATACTGATGGATGAGAAGCTCCCAACGATCTCATTTCATTCAAATACATCTTAGAACAGTCAGTATTAGAGACGCGAATTAAAGAACCCATCCACCTTTCCACTGCAGGTTATAACTGGGACAAATTCTGCAGACTGCATGGTCTGGGCAGGATCATATTACATGCTATAACAAGCTTCTTTTTGCATGGTATTAGCTAACCACTAGCCCAATGGAGGAGAGTTGTTTAGTTATGACAGAAAGAAGTATCAGAAGGAAACACCTGGAAGAAAGGAAGACCCTTGCTTCCCTTTCCATAACAATGTGGTTGTAGGGGAGGGAAACAGGCACATCCAAAGCTTCTAGCGGTTGCTCTGCAAACCCCTGTTCAAGCAGACCTGTCATAGCTAATGCTCCCCCACTTTGCTCCTGACCTTGATGAGGATCAGCATGTCTTCTAGATCTTTGCCATCCCACTTATCAAATGGCTCAAGAAGCTGGAGGCGCTGGCTGGTGGGGCTCACATCCACATGCTGCCCACTGCCATCCTTGGGAGGGTACTGATAGGTGTCCTGGCCTGGGTCAAACTCCTTTCAAAGAAGACAGAAAAAAAATCAGCCTCAGCCATCCCCAACAGCCCAGGAAAAACAAGCCAATACAGGCAACTGCACCCATTCTCTACCCATAGCTCTACCACCATGTGTCAAAAAAGAGGTCAGTGCATGCAAGTTCCCCCAGTACATATAAAACACTGTTAGTGTCAGGTCTTCCCTCCCTCTGCCTCCAGATGGAGCAGGTACCAGCTTGGGCAGCTCATCTGCATCAGGTGCCTCTAGTTTAAACTTCTTCCCATCTGCTCCAGTCAAGTAATCTGTCTCAGGGTTAAATTTCAGAGTGCCAGCAATGGACAGGGCTGTGACAATCTGAAAGAAAAGAAAAAATTACAAATTTAAAGGCATCTTCTACCTCCCATCTCTTCATCTGAAAATCCTACATCTCATAGTCTCAAAACCACCAAGCCAAGCCACTAAACAAGGCACACTGGGCCTCTTCTGCAGGCACCCTAAACTATTCTACAGCCCCTCCTCTGGCTGTTTCTTACCTCTGGAGAGGTCACAAATGCATGAGTCTCTGGATTGGCATCATTGCGACCCGTGAAATTCCGGTTGTAGGACGTAACTATTGTATTTTTCTCTCCTTTCTTGATGTCCTTCCTGTGAAAGAAGCAAATATGCTCATCAGATCCAAATGGAATATTGCTTCTAGATGTCTCACTGCTAGAATCCCCCAGCTTGGTTTTGGCAGCAGTCACTATCTTAGAAACACAATCTGGTGTCTGGACATGTTTTTCTCCCTTAAGCACAGACCCAAAATGAATGGCAGTGCAAACCCAAGTCAGACACTGATCCATGCAGTAGCTTTCAGAGCCCATGTTGTTCCCTGTTGAACTAAGTACATTGCCTTTGGGTATCCCACAGTCAGCAGTGATAAAGCAAGGTAAGAACGTGCCTCCCATCTCTTCTATTGAGAATTATTCTCCCTGCCACCCCAATGACTGAAGTTGGACCAATTCACTTTTCCTGTTTTAAAAGGACCATACAAACTCCAGTCCACCTTCTAACAGACAACAAACCTCTCTCCCCATTCTTTGCCTACTACAAAAAGCCCCCAAAGTGTGTGTCCATTCTGCAGCTTTATTCACCTAAAGGCTCAATATAAATTTGCAGTCTTTCTTTTTTCCTCCTCCAGTGCATATCAGACAGCTATGGCCAGTTGGTTTTTAAACATTTAATTCCCAGTGTGTTGTATTTACAATCAAATCTGGCTTCACAGAGCACTTTGGGAGCCAAAAGATACAAAGCTAGAGTGAGGTCCATCTTTTATTTTACCTGTCCCACTGGCCAATGCATGGCCCACAAGCATTAGCAAGAACCAGTCCTCCAACTTCTCGAAGGATTTTCGCCTGGGGGCAGAGAACAACTTTGTTACTGATAGAAAGCCTGGAATAAGTTTCTGGGGTTGCTCTTTCAGGGGGAGAGGACACTAACAGGACACACCAAGCCTGAGAAAATTCCCTTTCTTGTTTCAGTTTTGAATCACTTTTATAAATGCATGGGGCTTGACCCCAGTAAGATTTTCAGTTAACACTGGGGAAGAGTACAGGATGACTTGCTATGATGTTCCCATTCTCGCTCTACCTGCTTCACCTTGAGCAATCCAGCTACTCTCAGATATTTGACTGAAGGGCAGTGTCTGGTCTGATTAATATTCTACAGACTTCTTGTCCATGTAAGGAGGGAATTGGCAATAGTGCAGGCAAGTATGGGTGCCTGCTCAGTCTACTCAGTGAACAGCTCAGTTATGGAGGCAGCTGGTAAGGAAAGGTAGGACTTGGCTGGAAGAGCCATTAAGCATTGGCTGGACATATCCACATGTAAAGACTTGGTCCCCACACTGTGACAGCATCCAACATTAAAAAAATATTTTCTGCACAGAAAAAGGAAGAAACTATGTAATGGTTCCTCTACAGAAACACCCCTTTTAAAGACAAAATGAGTTTTCACATAAGTTTGGTCTAAATTGGGAACCACCTTCCAACAAAAGGGCATGCTCACTTTATAAATTGGGATAAAAGTGGATTGCAGCCCTTTGTCAGCCATGGCCATCTACAGATTCCCAGGAGCAATGAGCCATCCCTTGCTATGCATACTGTTATCTCCTCAGGGCCCCAGTTCCTGAAAAATCTCAGCTTTGTTCAGTTCCAATCCTGTTCTTATGTGTCCAGGTAGTAAAGATATCAGGTCAAAACACTGTCAAGGTAATGGCAGGACCCACAGGCACTGTAGCACAAAGCTCGTTACATCATCCCTAATTGCACCTCCAGCAAGAAATGAAGAAAAAGTTTAAGAGATTTCCATTAGTTAACTCTGACCCCCTGAGTACTGTCCTGAAGAATTTAACCCATTCTGTTTTGAAGTGCAAAGAGCAGACATACTCACATAACCATCTCTTTCAATGGTGGCACGGATCTGTTCAGAGCCTGGAGTGATTGTGAACTTGGATTTGCACTTCAATCCATGCGCGAGTGCCTGTTTCGCCACCGCGGCAGAGCGTCCCATGTCCTCATAGCTGGAGTTGGTGCAGCTGCCAATCAATCCTGTGGTGTTTGACAGAAACAGGGTGGTGGTTACTGCAGTCCTGGTACTTGGAAGAGTCTCCCTGACCCATCTCCCAGAAGAAGAAACAATGGACAACCACCTTTTCTGCTGACAAGGAATTTGAAAGGGTTTCAGGCACTAACACTGGCAAGCCTCCCAGCAATATACTGTGGTCACAAGCAATCCCTTGTCCAGCTCTGGAGGTTGTACAGTCAGAACACACTACCTGGTCACTAGTCTAACCTAACTGGGTCATTGTTTTACAAGATCTGAGTGTCACCTACTTGCACTTTGGTTAAGCAAATTACCAAAGAGAGGTATTGTACCACAAAGACAGAAAAGGCTTCAAATCAAGATGGCAAGAAATGGAGGAAATTATGAAAAGAAAGCATCTTTGTTATAGTATGAAAACCACATGAGAGCATGCTGTACCATCTCTGACAACATTCTGGTGTCAAGCAGCAAAACATAAATTCTTTCTGTTACAACTGCTGTTACTGTATCCTATTTGTAACACTATCATATAGTACACTTTCCACCTAGGATGTGGCTTTACAATGTATTTCCCTTCTTTTCATTCCCACTCCACAAGCAACAGTTGAGAAGCCAGCCCACAAGTTACCATCCTAAAAGCAAGTACACAAATTTCCAAGCCTGCTTTTTAGGACAGCAACCACTAACTTTACTATGTCCTAAGAGCTCAACAGCCAACTGCTGGGAATGCTGACAATCATGCTCCTGATAAATCTCTGCAACAGGCAAATCCATGCCACAGACTTTTAATGGCGATCTTCAATGGGTAACATTCCTGCCAATCCAAACATTCAAAAGTTTCAAAAATGGAAAAACCCCATATAAACCTCTTGAGATTAAAATCCCTCCAATTATCCTGGATCTCATCCTACACACTTGGCCCATGTGGTCACTACTTTTCCCAGCAAATTCATATAGCCATGAAGAGATTACACTACACCAAAGTCAAAGGACATACGGCAGCAAAAACTGGATCCCAAGCTATGTGACCAGCAGCTTATCCCAAGACAGAAATATTTATGCCACAAGCATGAAGGCAAAGGAAAGAGCAAATGCTACCCACCAACTCTGATATCAACAGGCCAGCCCTCCTTTTCTGCCACAGCACCAATATCTGACACAGGGTGCGCCAGGTCTGGTGTGAAAGGTCCGTTGATATGCGGTTTCAGCTTTAAGAAACAGTGACAAAGTCAGAAATTACAGTAGCAAAGAATAACCCCAAAACACAGCAGCAAATCAGTTCCTTTCATAGATCTATCTAGAAGCTGTTTAACTAGGATTCTCCTACATGAACACAGGAGCACAGGCTCTCAGTGAAGCAGACCTCAATGTATTTTACACATTCTAGCATAGCACTGGCAGGATGCATCAAACTCCCAGCTTGGTCCTCATTCACACAAAGCAGAGTCAGGTCACAGCATCTAAGATGGCAAGAAGAAAGGAAGCCTTACCTCACTGAGGTTGATTTCTATCACCTGGTCATACTGACAACCAGAATCTGGTACCAAGTGTTGCTTGAATTCATCTGCTAGTGCAGCTATATCTGGAATAAGAAAGAGCAAAGATCTGAAAAGTGCAGCAAATATGAGGGACAAGAAAAAGTCTAGAACAACTAAACACAGGGGGTCCACTGTGTAGCTCCCCAGCCACTTCATCTACAGACTCTCTACTTGTAGCAGAGGACTACACAAGGTCAGAAGTCACATCAGACAACAATGTAGGAGAATAATGCTCCCAGAATACACCTTCACTTGAACCCATACTTCTCCCCACTTCAACCCCCAAACCCTCTTACCAGCTCGCCCAGTCTTGCCCAAGTATTTCTTCATGCGTGCGTTGTAAGGGAAGATCGATGTGGTAGCTCCAATTTCAGCCCCCATGTTACAGATTGTTGCCATTCCTAGAGAAGTGAGAGAAGAGACCAGAGAGTCAAATTAGAAAGTCCAAGGCCATGCAATTCTCCAAAACTCAGTACATACAAAGACAGCAAAGCTAAGATGGATCAGGGCATCAGCTACAGAAACCTAAACCCACAGCTGAGAGGACACACTGACAACATAATGGCTGGCTCAGCCCCATACATTTCTGATCAATAAAGTGCCTGAGACCAGACTCTTGTGGAAGGAATGAGCCAGAAGTTACACTGATACCTGCAGAGACTGGAAGGGATAATGAGGAACCCCTATCTGCACTGAGCACCAAATACATTTACAGCAGTGAGCAGTGTCTCTGCTACCTGCTATGGGTGTCCTGTCCCTCCTTACCATCTAATTTATCTTTATTGGAGGAGCCAGACATTTGTGAAAAAATTTAATGGGCTGAATAAAATGCTTCCAGTGACAGAACAATAAAAAAACCCCAAATATTTGATCACGGCACTGGGATCAACCATCCCTTTCAAGGACACAGCAATGAAGCTGCAGAAGCTCCTGTTTTACATTTAACAAACTAGAAGCAGATATCAAATTCCTCTGATTTCATAGAGGAAAAATCCCAAACTGCTCTCAGTTTTTAAAACCAAGTATTCCAAGTTGTAGCCAAGTCATGCAAATTGAGAGGAGAAACTTGAAGGCCATTCTTCAAGCCAAAGGAAGGGACATTTCTTGTCATTTGGTCCTAACTAGCATATTACAGAGAACTACAATTTTTGCTGGTTCAAATTCAGCACCCAAGACCCACAATTAGCTAGTATACAACTGCATATTACAAACTGCTACTTTCTGGTTTATCCTCTGCTCTGCCTGCTTTTCTAAAAACCTTTTGTTTAGCAGCTGTCACATATATACTCCTTTAACCTGTTTCTTTTTTCTATTCACAGCCTATTTTAGGCTGAAATGAAAATGTAATCCTTTATTGCTGACATCTCCACCCTCTAAGTATACACTAGAATACATCCACCCTTATTCTTATCCTGATGCACCATCTTCCAGGATTCTTCACCATTAACCATTCCATGTTCTCAAAGTCACAGGAAGATTTAATGGAGACAGGTCATTTTTTCACTGAGAGGGAGTGCTCTTTTGTTACACCACTCTCCCAGTTTGCTGTGTACAAACTGCTGGGCCAGGCTAAGGGAGAACATTTAGTACTTCTTGATTCCCTTCCCAGCCTCCACAGCTCAACAGCCAGTTCCACCAACAATCCACTCAGATAAGAGATCTGTGTTGACTTGCCCGTGCAGGAAATTGAATCCACACCCGGCCCATGGTATTCAATGATGGCGCCTGTTCCACCCTTGACAGTGAGGATACCAGCCACTTTCAGGATCACATCTTTAGGAGAAGTCCAGCCTGAGAGCTTGCCCGTCAGTTTTACACCAATAACCTGAGCAACATCAATGAGGAAAAAAAAATTAAAATACTGACATCACTTGCTGTCAGAAAGGTAATGGTATATAGTTCTCCTGCGGGATATATTCCTTTCAGATTGCAATGGTATCTGGTGCCTTATATATATAGTGCTTGGAAATCAATGCTCCTTACACATCATGTATCTCACCCTTGGCATCCAAGCTTAGTATTCCTTCTGCTCCTACCTTTGGGCATTTGAGCTCCCAAGGGATTCCTGCCATGACATCCACAGCATCAGCTCCACCCACACCAATGCAGACTCCCCCCAAGCCACCTCCGTTGGGGGTGTGTGAATCTGTGCCGATCAGCATAACTCCAGGGTAGGAGTAGTTCTCCAGAATGATCTGAAAATAAAAACAGATTGTTTGCTTGCTTGTTTCTTGGGAAAGGAGGGAGAAGACGGTGGAAAGAAAACAAGAACAAGAATTTAGATCAGTTTGTATTTGCAGATTTCAGTAGCAAGAAAATAACTGAATTTGGTTTAGACTGGAAATTTTCTTGTTTCAAACTCCTTGTGGAGGATATAATGACAGAACAAGGTACCAAGTCTCAGCCCCAGGATTCTTGCTCATCCCAGGATAATAAAAAAATTTACAAAACAATCTCCTCTTTTTCCTTCCAGTTTAGGCTTTTGCTAAGTTGCCACCTTTGTTAGGGCTCAAGAGTCTGTTCCATAATCTCCATACCCTTAATCAATAGCTGAGCAAGTCAGTTCACTTATCCAATGCTAGCAAGACCTTCCGTAGCCTTTATGCCCCTATAGCAGTAGAATACCAACAGGCTCCTCCAATCCATGCTGCCAGCCAAAACTTAATTATGTAGAAGAACTTCTCACCAAGACACCAAGAGGCTGCCCTTCCCTTATTGCTGCTACCAATTATGTGCAAGACATTTCAACTACTAACAAAACCACAAAACTATTATTTAATGAAAAATTCATTTTCTGCAGTAGCAACACTGTAAAGAACTCAAGCTAATGAACTTCTCACTGCATATGTGCCACACCAACACTAAGGACAGCCTTTCTGGGAAGCACAGAACTCACAGCACACGACATCACAAAACAGCTTGAACAGAACTAAGGCGGTCCTTTATTAAAAAGACCAAGGCCTTGCTTCTAGAACTTTCACTTTTATATTCTTGTAGCTCACATGAATATATTTGTGTGACAAAGGTCACTCTCAAAGCTTCACTTTGGCAGAGTTGTACTCTGAAGCTATACAACAGGACCAGTTTCCTCCAGCCAGATAAAGTCAGCCCCAAGAAGACTGGTAACCACAGCACGGAGCTGTGTTGCCGCGTGACAGATGTTACGAGTGGCTTCAGAACACAAATGACCTGAGGTGTTCCCATAACCTTTTGAAGAGTTCATCTGTTGTATCACATTAAGTTAAGGTAACCTTAGTAACTCATTTTGTAGCTAAGAAAACACAGCAGAGAGCTCTTGACTGCACCTGGTCACAAGTTCCGTGCTGACAGGATGCTTACCAATCATCCATTCTCCTCTCCATTCCTTTTGCTTCATGCTGCTCTTCAACTTTTGCTGCCTGAGACTCAGAGGGACAATGAAAAATGACTACTGGACCCTCAAAGCAAACCAACCACATGCAAGTTAGGGACATCCTGACAGAGGTGTTGGTTTTAAAAAAAACAAAAAGCCTCATTAAGTGGTAAGTTATCTCGGGTCCGTCATATTCTTTTTTAGATCCAAGTGTAATAATAAGAGAATCTCTGACTTGGAAACTGTTTTGCATTTTATTCAAATTCACCTAGCAACTCTTTATGTGTTGCCATTCTTGAGTACTTGAAGTACACTGCTCTGTTGTGTCCTCATATACTCTTCTGGGTTTTATGGAACCAAATGCATACATAATAACCCTAAAAAAAGTATGTTTCCAAGGCTGCTTTCCTTATCACCAAAAGTCATTCACATTAACCCTATGTAGCCAGCTTCATGGCGTCACCTTACTGTCTCAACTGTACTAACAGGAGCCAGCCCACAAACAGTTAAGGTATTTCAAGCTTCTGTGATTCACATGATGTGCTGTTGGCACTACCTAATCACACATCAGGTTACAGTTTGACCAAAATAACCTCAAAAAAAAAACAACACTGTTGTCAAGATAACTGAGAGAGAGCAAGTAAGAAACCCTGCCTGCCAGGAGCAAAGCAAGCTGTTCCCCTAAACCAGTGAAATTCTCTAAGGGTTTGTACTTAAGCTCTCTCTCCATCCTAAGGTAAAAGACCCACCGCATGTTCAAAGACTGCAAACACACACACTTTACCTGGTGAATGATTCCTGATCCAGGTTTCCAGAATCCCACTCCATACTTGGCACCAGCCGTTGCTAGAAAGTTGTACACCTCCTGATTTATGTCCTATTCACACAGGGAAGCACACAGCATTAGTAACATGTTTTGTCCTTCCATAGATCAAAAGCTCATTCAAACACATTCCCTTCTCTCACATGCCTGCCTGTAGTTTGCTTCACAGTCTTGCAGCAGCTGGAGGGAGGTGCACATAATTTTGAAAACCAAAAGGTTAAGATTAAGACTGCTTGACAGACAGTTTTAACAGGCGATTTAATTTCATCCCACTTGTAGCTCTACTAAAAGCATCTTTTTTTAGTTTCTAATTCCAAACAGCACAATTAAAGGAAAACCCTGCCAATAAGGCATTTAAAAATGCTCTGCTCACTTTTTCTATTCTCAGGGGTTTTTTTTAACCTCTTTCCCTCACTCATTCTAGTCCCTCCTTCCTTCTCTACCAGGTGTTCTTTTTCCTATACAGATGCTTTGGAGACATTTCAAACCCCTTAGATAACTATTTTGGCTTTATTTTTACAGATTAAGAAATGGAACTGGAAGTTGCTCACTACCAGGGGAGTTGGTGAGTGTCATTTGTCATTCTAGCAAGCCCTCTCTTTAAGACTCACACAATGCTGCCTTTCTTTGCTGCACAGTCACCATTATTGGTGGAGGTCGCACCGTGAAAATTGCTTGTGAGAAAAACCATGGTTGCCAAGGAAGTATGACACTATTGTAACCTAACAGTTCTTGGCAGAGGAATGGCAGAGTAGATAAGATAAGCACTAGAAGGAGAGAATTTCTTAAAGACTGTTCTCATGCAGCTAAGCTTCAGAATAAAGGGAAAGGGGAAACGAGATAATTGAAGAATTGTCTCAGCACACATTTGCTGAAGTTTCCCATGAGGCAGCAGCAGCTCTTTAAGCCTCTTTCCACTGGGAGCTGGGTCACTTCACTCTGTTTGTGCATCCCTCCCCCAGTAAAGTATGCTGATATGCCAGGAGCAAATCCAAACCACCCTCTGGCCTGCCAGCATTCATTGTGTGCCAACTGGCAGCAGCAGAACCCAGGCAGAAGAAGGCAGGACCTTTACTTGCTCTGCTCAGAGTGGATGGCAAAGGAGGGACTAGGCTCAGTTCAGGGCTGCAGCAAATATAATTGCACTATGGAGAACAAATGCAGGAGTAGGGGAAAGAGGAAAACAGGAGGTGAATGGGAAAAAAGAAACTGTCTGATTTAGTTAAGTCTCAAATTGTTAATTGCACAATTTAGGACTGAGACAAGCAGGGCAAGAACTCCCCAAAATCACTCCTGAGTGGTGTCAGTTGCTTTACTGGGGCCCACAGGAGAAAGCCAGAAGCAGATACTTCAACACCATGAGTTTCGGAGAATAGATACGGACTAAAATCTTAAAATGCAGCTGACCCCTGTTTACTGTTTGTAAATTCTTGTATCAACATTCAAGGTGCAATTCCTCCTGGCTCTGACAATCGGCTTAGGCTAAGTCCACTTGGAGTAACAAGATTTCCTTGGCAGATGCATCGTGGTATGTTGGACAGAGATAAATGTATCTATACATTACAGAAACCCATCTGGGAAGGAATAAGCAGTAAAACAGTGAGTGGAAAATTTAAAAATGGCAGTGAATCAGCAGTTGGACAAACAACACTTTGAAATTCCCAAATAAAACCCAACATCCTCTGTACTTTTACACACATTTATACTATCCTCATGAGCCCTGAAAGCTGCACATGATTCAGTTACTGCTCTTCAGACAATCACTAGCACATGTCTGAGAAAGTAACTATTTGCCTCCCCCTCACAGGATACACCAGTGCAATGCAGACATATGTTCATTAAGTTTTTCACACTGCCATACTGCAACGTGGAGTAATCTGACTTCCTTTTTTTCCCTCTGAAATAGATTTTTTTCTCTCCTTTAGCTGAAATATCTTCTCTCTCCAGAATACACATGATCTGGGCTTCCATCACCAACAACTTAAGACTAGCTTTTCCTACATTCATGGTCTTTTAAACCATGTAATGGATGAATCTCAGCTGAAAAACTCCCAAAAACCCATTTACTCTGTTTCTTTGCTGCATCTGACCTACCGAGCTGACCACCCCAGGCAATCTGTTACCATATCTGATTCCTGGCTATCCTTCTAGGAAAAAATTTTACATAAGCTCTTCCTTCAACTGGAAGGAGGTTTTCAAAAGTTAAGTGTCTGCAGTAGTGACCTTGGCTCTTCGCAGATCCTGTTCACCACCGGACTGGGCCTCGATGAGGTGATCACAGTGGATGGTGGAAGGCACGGCCACTTTTGGCAGCCCGCTGCTGATGAACTGAAGCATGGCCATCTGAGCTGTGGCATCCTGCATGGCCACGCGGTCCGGCCGTAAGCGCAGGTAGGTCTTGCCGCGCTCAATCTCCTGTTTTGCTGGGTCATCCAGGTGTCCATATACAATCTTCTCAGACAAGGTCAGGGGGCGGTCAAGCCTGGGGAGAATAATTTTAGTATCTGCATCTTGTGTACTTCAACATTTGCCCTTTTAAGCATGTTACAGAATGCTTCTCTATATTGCTTGGACTGTTAAGACCTATTAGCACACAGAAACCTCCATACTCTTCTTACAGCACTAAAGTATCAACAGGCACATGGCTAAAACAAGGGCTCAGTTTATAAAGTTCAAAAATATATGAATTTATGTCATTTTATGCTTTGTTTTCTAATCTTCCAATACTGTAAAAGAAACATTGACTGCTCACTTCTTGAGTCATACTTCAGGACAGCAAATGTAGAGGTGAGACAGAGGTCAGACTCAATTCAAATACCAGCTCCCACAGTAAATACAACTAAGTGGAGTTTCGTGACCTCAGACCTTTCATCCTGCAGCTGTATCAGCTGAGGAATCTATTTATGTCAGTAGTGAGATCTTCTGAGAAGTAACTATATCAAGACAACAACTTGAAATGAGAGCTACAGCATTTAACAAAGGACACAAAGACTGAAGGACAAGCCATACAAACCACTGCCACAGGAACTGGAGCAGGAATGACAGCTTAGCAGGTACACAAGCCTCTATCAGCAGATTAAGGTCACTATGCTTACATATGCTATGAATTCCTAGCACTTTTTTTCCATGCCTAACACCTACAGAAGAACAACATGAGAACATTTACTGTTGAAACGCAGCACAAAGAAGCATTAGCCTCTAACGACCACTGCCCATGCGCTGCTGCCCTGGAAAGGAGCAAGAGCCAATGTGAAGACTCCTCAACGAGGGCATTAAACTAAGAGGATGCAGCCCTTTCTAGCACCTCCTCTGCACGGGCCTGGTTCTCTGCATGCTGCAGCACTTCATCATATCCTTCAACCCTTCCCACAGTGCCCCACCACTATGTGGAGACACTACAACTCATGCTTCACTATATATACAACTGCCATGTTCAATGCTGCCTTCCCTGGTAACCATTCTTTATGCCAGAGCCCTATGAAATTTTTTTCCTCCTCTCCTGTCATTACAGAGCTAAATTCAATAGGCTGACCTGTCCCTTCTCCCCTCTTCCATTCTTACCTCTTACGGACAATGTTGATGTTCTTCTCCAGCTTTTCATAATTTATGTATTCATTAGGTTCAAAGTGGCTCATGGCCACCTTGGCCCGCTGACACAGGACAGGAGCAACATGGTAGCGTCGTACCCCGCTATTCAAGGCATGCTGAAAAAAGGAGAGTATTAGCACTGGAACCTTGCAGAGTGAATTTCTGTAACATATAAATAAAAATGTTTTTCAGTTTTTGTTACTGGGATTTTACATACCGACAAATAGAAAAATTGGAAATGTTTTTAAAGGCACCCAAATACATTTCATAGTACAATACTACATATTATGTTAAACAGTGAGAGACAAGGTTACCCAGAACAGGTAGCCTTTACTAAATTACTCCACATTTCTATTTGTTGCACCAAATATCTTACTCTTTCAAATGACAAATCTGCTTTCAGGCAATCCTGAGCTAATTCTTAAGCTAACACCAGTTTGCCATACTCCTGACACATCAGAGTCATGGTGGAAAAGAACTGATGTCATTTCTAAAGCAAACTAACCCTAGGTTTCTATTTCCTTGCTGGCATTGAGTTGACATTGAAGGACCGGCAGGTGACACAGCATGGGCCTGAGTGGACACGCCTCTGTTCCACCATGACATACTAAGTTTCCTAGGCAGAGTCCCTGCACGCTGCTACAAAGCTTACTACATTTCCTCATAAAGAGACTTCGGTGTACAAGCCTGGTCTACAGTGTAACACAGACCAGAAGCAAGATGTGGGAAAAAACACACCAGCACCACCAAACTGGCTGCACAGATCCAGGTGCTCTTTTCCTTACTCTTACAAAGGCACCCTCACCTTTCGCCTCAGCAAAGCCTTGCACTTACCCTACAGGTGAGTTAACTGCATGACAGGTGAACTATACTGTGAGCTGAATGCACCAGCAGAAAATGCTAGGGGAAAAAAAGCCCAAATTTCACTTGGCAGCCTCCACAGTGAGACAGTTTCCTGGAACACAGGAGAAGGGCAGGCTGTAGAGAGGCACCTGTAGAGCACCTGACCTGAAAGAGACGGGTCAGTGCCCCGGGCTAAAAGCTCTCACGCAGCTTTGAAAACTGAGTCAGAGAGCAGCCTCCATAAAAACTTCCAAGAATTTGGCACATGCATTTCTTAAATGCTTTCAAAGTCTCACTCATCAGCATTAGAAGTCTGGAAACAGACAGAAGACAGAAGACAAGAGTCCAGAGTTCGTCCTCTTCTGGTATTACACTTTAATCTTAACCCCACTTTTTCTATTCATCCACTACTTCAGCATTCCGAAAGTTTTGATAAGTACAGGTTAATACATGTAGCAGTATTGCGCTAAACACCCCTTCTGCGTGTGTGATTGTAAATCAGCAAATACTCCTTGTGCAGAACAATCATTGTACCTAACACCGTTTTTGCATTGTCAAAAATACTGGTCGATTCTTTAAACCTGTTCAAGAATTTTAATGTTTCTCTGTGAATATTTTTTCCAGCTTTCTTGTTACCAGCATTGAAAACATTGCCTGAAGGAGTCACAATCAAAGAGACATCACCAATTTTTAGCCAAATCTCTGGTTTTACTGTCCTTTTGATAACATTTGTTAGTACCTTTCACAAGAAAAAGTCTGGGAAAGCTAGGCAAGATCAAACCAGTCAGCACGCCAGCAATAAGGGTGCAGTTTGGCATTTGTACTAAACTGTCCTAAGCCATTATAGAAAGAGCTTTTGGTAGAAGCAGTACAGACCTACAGCAGCTGCACACCACTTTCATGAAAGAATATCTGAGGAAAGTGAACCTGGTGGTACAAAGAGGGCACTGCTCCTCCAGGAGTGCATGGGAAACCCAGTCATCAAATTTCACTGTGCTGCACTTTAAGCTTAGAACTTCCAGAACTTATCACAGGTGTCAGACTTGAGACCTTTCCTTTTTTCACCAGTGAAATAAAACAAAAAAACACCAAAACAAATCAAACACCACCCAGCTTCTCACTGTTTAACATACAAACTGGGTAAAGCTGCTCTTTACGTAGTAGCCACGTAACTTTTATGTTTGCTTTGTTCGGGCTTTTTTTTCCCCTCTTTTTTTTTTCTTTTCTCTTTCCCCTCACAAGATATTCACTGTCTTGTGAAAGTCTCCAACTGCTGGAGTGGCTGGAAAAAACACCGAGCAATTTAATCACTGTTCATGGAAAAATAATCTCTTCCCCAGGCCAGGAAATGTATTTTGGTTTAATGCAGTAATTTCTTCTTAATTCATCATAGAGAAGAACAGATATCCAAATAAAAGTAACAGCAGAGGCTTCAGAGCATCTTAATCTTGCCTGGGACCAAAGCTGATTAAAATAAGAATCTGATGCAGAGCTCTCCAAAGAGAAGTACAACAAAACTTTTCAAACAAAATTCAAGTAAAATGTTTTCCATTTGAACATATATGTCTATGGATCTATTTACTTCATGAAACTGTACAAGGAAATGTAGTATTTTTTCTAATACTATATCAGTGTCCAGCTGGTAATCACAAAATCAGCAATAAAAAGTAGTTGACTCCTGCTGACCACAGCTTCAGGCTACAGCTTCAGAAGCAGGAAGAGAGTGTGTTTAAGGTGAAGGATTCTTATGGACCTGAAGAAGCCTGGAAAATGGAAGGTCCATTTCTGTAATGGCCAATGTGACTCGGGGAAAATAATCGTGTAGGCCAATCAGTTTCAGAAGACTACAGAATCATTTTTGTCTGCATAAGAATTTTAAAAGGCACCTATTAAAAATGTGCCACCTTCATTTTCCTAGGATGTAAACCTAATCCCATATTTCTGCTGGGAATGAATTTGATTCAATATGGTTGTTCTGATGTTGCCACTCAGCAAGCCTACGGCTCCACCACCACCACCACCCAACAGCATACACTGCCTGGTTCAAAAGTCTGATCTCTCCTCACCACGTATCTACAATAAATCACTCATCACACCTGTCTGTTCTCCATGCCTGTCCTATTGCCACTGCCTCCTCAGAAACAGGGTGGCAGAACTGCAAGACTAAGGAAAATTCACAAGCCTGACAGTTCCCAGCTTCATTCCCTCTCACTCTTCTCTGAGAGGGAATGTACTAGTGCTTTGCAGGGCTTCCATGGTGTTTTTTTTAAATAGTAGTGAGACGTGCCTTGAGCCCAACAGCCAAGGTAAGTAGGCTAGCAGCAATCTATACATTTTCCCTTTTATCCATGAACTGTAAATTTCCAGGCTGACCAAACAGCTGCCAAGAGACCTCCTCTCACCTGGCATTGAATCCCTTATTCCAGCACTAGTTGTCTTTGTCCAAATTTTAGTAAAAGAAATGGCAGTAATCATTACAGGGCTCCTAAGCCTATTGGTATTTTACGAGGAGAAAAGCTTCCTCAAAAGTCAGAAGACAGCCTAATAAATAGGTCATTATTTCTGAAATCTCTGTAAGGAAGCCAAGGCTTTTAATGTAGCTATCTTGCATTTAGCTCACTACAGTGAATGGTCCAGATGTAAGGGGATTCTGAATTCAGAAAATAACTTGCATTTTGGCAGCCAGTAAGGCAGACAAGCAGTGAGCAAAAGCTCATGTTCAAAAGAGTAGCAACTGTGTTACATGCAGTCCTATCTGGGAAATCAGTCCTAAAAATCCCAGCTGGAACCCAAAATACCATCTTTCCTCATCTTCCCTGATCTAAGAACATTGGCCAAGTGTCCAACATTCACCATGGTTCAGCCTAAAAAAAAAAAATAAAAATGCAGCGTGGTATAATCAAATTGCAAATGCAGGCTGATTTTCTAGACCCACCTCAAAAGAGCAACCAAAAGTATGGTTCTGAAGATCTGTTTAGCCCTGGCCAACAGTGGCCAACATTTCTGCCAGCATACACAGAGCTGCCCATGCATAATTTCAGTCCTTACCCACAATACCTTCAATAAACCCCTGGTATTTCAGGCAGTTTTATAGTCCTCACTTTCAGTCAATTTTCAGCCAATGTGGCTTGAAAAATAGAATTCTACTAAAAGCATTATTTCAGATAGGCAGAAAAGAGATCTCGACCTTTTGAGGCTATTAAAACCATACTTTAAATAGGACAGTCAGTCCAAATCAGGCTAATTACAATTTATTTCCCTCAGAGGGAAGCTTTCTCTGCAGTTCCAGTTCCAAAACAGTTTCGGGATGGGAGGTGAACAGAACCAATGTTAGTAACATGTGCCATGGTCAATGCTGGCACTATCACAGTGACTGACAAGATGATGCTCTCACATTCCTTAATCTCAAGGTTTCGACACAGGAGCAAAAAAACCCTGCCTCCTAAAGACATCACCTAGGGGCATGTTTGATTACCATTACAGATTTAGTCCTTCACAAGGCAGGGGGAGGGGAAATATGTGCCCTGAGCCTGATAACAGCAGACAACCTCCTGGAATACTAAATTCCTCATATTGACTGTGCCAGCACAGACTTTGTTCTCCATCATGCAATATTAATTTTAGCAAATGACTGCTTGTTCTCATGCAATGTCACACCATAAAATGAGAACCAATTCATTACCCTAATAAAGGATTTGCCTCCATTTTATGAGTAGTAATTTCTGTTCAAAGTACAAACTAAAAGCTATTTAACAACTAAGAACAAATATACCAAGTTAACCAAAATGGACTTATTCTGTAACTTTCACTTAAATTTAAAAAAACCCCTATACTTTTCTAAAACATCTGTTTCTAAAGTAAGACAGTAATAAAAAACTGGAATTAAGATTCACAAAGGACTTTCAGAATACTAAAAGCCAACCAAATTCTAATTTCAGTTCCCTAAGAAAGGGAAAGACATTAGTCAAGGTCACAAGTGGCAAACTGAGAAGTTACGCTGCCTGCCTTTATCAGAGAGGAGCAAAGGCTTCCTTATGCCTTAGCAGCCCTAAAAAGAAAATTGCACCTGATATTTGCCTTCCAGGCTTTATAAGATCATGAAAACTTTATTACTGAGTAGACATTAAACACAACAAAGTCTCAAGGAAGGGAATCTTTGTGGCAGGACCATATTAGTGGCAAAGGTGAGTTTTAGAGGTCATGACAGACAAGACTATCAGCCACTATCACTGCCCTGGGAGGAAAGGCAGTTTATGTGCCTGACCCGCCTGCTTTTTCAGCCTCCCTAGGTCCCATTTATGGCATGTTTATCACCCAGGGGCCTATGTTTGTACTAAAAAGAGGATTTTTGAAGCAAAGTAGCCAAAAGACAGCTCACTCACAACAATAAGGAGTCACCTTGTTCAGCTGCACGCCCATAAGAGGAAGCAACACAAGACGGAGGAAAGAAAAATGCCCGCCCCGGGGAAAGACTTTTTATTTCACCGTTCGGGCCCGGGCCCTCTGCCCTGCTGGGCCCGGGGCTTTGACAGCGACCTCAGCGCACCGCGGCGGGCTCCGGGCGGCCGGGGGAGACGGCGGCGCCAGGCCGCGTCCCCGCCGCCCCGTTCACCTTGCGCTCACCTTGACGGCCGGCCGGGCCCAGCGGCGGGAGACGCCCTGCCCCGGG